>JAQFVV010006216.1:2436704-2718876 GCA_028023455.1 Epiperipatus broadwayi
ATATATATATATATATATATATATATATATATATATATATATATATATATATATAATAGATCCTTCATATAAATATATTATACCTGTGTTTACTTTCAAAAAATCTATTAAATATTCACAAATAAGAAAATAAAATGAATATATTATAATATGCCTGTGTGTTCTACAAACAAATTTAATTTATTATTAAAAAAAAAATAAAACAATAATGCTGTTATAATGATCAGTGACAATTAAATTCACATAATAAAAATAGATAAATATACACATGATTGACTAAATATAAATAGCACTGATATACAGACAGTATCAAAAGCAATCCATTCAATGAATATTTAAAAAAGAAAAATGACTGAAATGTGTCATAAATATGAAAAAAACTTACTCATGGAAGTAAAAATAAATATAATGGTCTAAATACAATAACTATTATTAATATAACATATATATATATATTGTGCCCTTTTGTATGGGTCTCCATAAATTGTTGTATCCATCTAATTAAAAAATTTTAAATTTAAGATATATTTAGCTATATGATTTTAATTTTGTTTATAACAATCTTTTAAAAAATGTAATTAAAGTAATTCATGAGTGTTTGATATGTAAAAATTGTGCTGATGTTTGAGAGAGACATTTCAATGGGAATGATAATAGTATATGGTTGGGAAAACTGGCCATAAGCAATACTGCATTAATAAATTTAATAAATAAATGTTTAAAGTTAAAGTTTTTAAAAGACAAGTTAAAATTAAATGCATATATTTATTGTTGATAAAAATTAGTATTTAATAAATGAATATAAATATTTTAATTATTAGTGTTCCATGATAGAAGATTAATATTTGATTTTAATAATATCGAATTATTATTTTAAAATTGTTGGAAGATATTATTTATTTTAAAAAATGTTTATTTTAAAAAAATGTATTGTTAGTTTATTTTTAGATTATTACAAGCGTCTGTAGCTTTGTTGTAAAAAAACAGATGTTAATTAAAATACGTACACACATGCTTGGAAGTTTTTTTTAGTAAAGTTGCAAAGCTATTTTAAAAATTCTGTTATAAAATTTATAAATATTATTTTGGCTATCATGAGATAAAAATAAAAATAATTAATGTGAAATATTAAATCTGATTTTTTAAAATACTGTTTAAAAACATAACGAATAAAAATAGACTTAATTTATTTATAAAAATAATCTTATAAAAGTTAAACGTGAAATTAAGTAAGAAGGAATATTTTAAAAAATGTTTAATGGATTTAAATAAATGATGAATATTAATTTAAGAATTTAATAATGTGATAAATAATAAATATTAAATAAGTCATTATTTATTTTTAATTCTGTCTTGTTGGTGAAATATGTAAATAAGCTAGCAAGTCAATTGTTTAATTCACCAATCAAGTGGGAGTTTTCTTCCGGTATAAAACCAAGGTTCAATTGTTAGGAGGTGACTTGTGATTGAAATTCTTAAAGTAAAGAGTGCTATTAGAAATAGCTAAGTGATTATAGATGCTCTTAAAATCGTTTTAAAATTATAAGAGAGTAGTTTTTTAAAATAATTTATAAAAGTTACCGATGATTATGCAGTGTTGATTTATTGTAGTTCCCTATTGATCGTTTCCTTATTGAAGCTCAATTTACTATCAAATAATCATGAGGACATCATATAAGCATAAAATGTGTTGGAGACTTTATACTGAAAATTTAACAAACGGTGGATTGACTAGCAGAGTTATTAGATGCCTAACAGTAATACATTGGACTTTGTATAAATTTAAAAGCTAATGATAGTTAATTTTTTTAAAATAGAAGTTTGAAAAAATGAGAAATACTTCTTTATGAAGCAAGTATTTGTAAATTTTAAATTTAAATATATATCTTGGTAAAGATATAATATGTAACAGTAAGTGTATAAATATTTGCCTTGTTAAGTCTTTATGGTTTAAAAGACTAAATTCTGACAATTTTAAAAGGCAAATAAATTGGAGATTTAATAAGTAAAGAAACACTTATAAGTAAAAATTATTGTATTATTAAAGTCTAAACGCTGGTCGTATAGAAGACTTTAAAAGTAATCTTACCTAAATATCTGTTATGGAATGCGCAAATCAAATCTACATGGATATCCAAATCAATTAAAAATAATTAAATCAGAACTTTGTAAATTATAGACTAATTCTAAAAATAATAACTTTTAAATAATATTTTTTTCTTTAAAAGAAATGAACCTGGATCCATAAACTATTTTAATTTTATTTTGTTTATAATGGAACTGACTTTGACTTTTCTTTATTTTTAAAAAAAAGAACGTTTTCATTTTTGTCATAAAAACTTTTAAAGAACACGTGATGTACCGGAAAAGGAAGTAATGTTTAGTGAAAATTTGTGCCTAGGAAAAAGAACAATAACAACTGGATGAAAACACCGTTGGATGTTATGTAATATTTTTATTTATTAACTAACATAAATATTTCAGTAATTATTAATTTATTAAAGATAGGAAAGGTACATTTACATTTTTTTTTTAATAATAACTAAATACTAATGTAACTTTTGTTGCATAAAGTTTATTTTTATAATTATACAACACGTAATATTTTAAAGAATAATTGTTGAGTGTAAATGTGAAATTATTTTGTAAAACTGGAATCCTGGAGGACATCATATGACGGACTGTACATTGAAGTATCATTTATGGTAAAAATTGTGTAATAATAATAATAATTTGATGTATTTACTATGTTTTCTTTAGATCAACCAAATGTTATATGATTATTGAATGAATGTATTAATATTTAAATAATATACACGCACAAGACTAATAATAGCAGTTTTATTTTAATATGCATATTTTAAATTGATGATATAAATTTAGTACAACGTAATATGATACCCTAGAAATAATTATATGATTCTTTCGTGAATGAATTTCAATGTTTCTGTTCCAATATTAGAAATCAGATTTATTATACTAGTGTAAGTTATTTATTTTTTTCTTTTAAAGTTAGTAAGAAGTATATAAGGTCTATATTTTATTTTATTTTTATTAGATGAGTTACGTTAATTGTACATAGAAATTTATATTTTTGATTGAAGGCTTATTGTAAATAGATGATGATGTATAGGAGAGTTTGGATCGTTATTATTTTTGTTTTAAATTTGGTCATTTATTTTACTGAAATTAAATAGGGTTAAAATGAATTTTGTAGGTAGTAGTTTTATAAAGGAATAGGAATAATAAGTAAAGAAAAGTAATGTTTTAAAATGGCAAAGAATCATAGAATTTTGTTTAACATTATACTTTATAAAAATTGAAATTATTAAATAATTCTAAAATATTATTTTTTTAAAAAAGTACATATACGTATTGCATATTTTAATAAGACATGTAGTATGACATTATATCGAAATGAAATAAACAGTAATAGTCAATAATTGTTATTATACTACAAAGTTATATCAGTTGATACATTAATTAATATTTGAGTCATACTGATAATAAATGTAATATAGCCTTATACATTATAATATAAATAACAGTAGGACTTAAGTGAAATAGCATTTAAATTATTAAAGTTGGTTTACTTACATACATGCTACATAAATGATATCTTACATAAAATCTTTTCTTATATTAATTGATAATAAGTAATGTTTATGTAAATTAAAGTCATAAACTTAATTGAATTTTATTAATAAAACATTCTCTGAAATGTATAAATTATCTACTTATAGTTATGGAAATAATAACAGTGTAAAAATCTTGTATTATTATTTTTCTTATTTTTATTTTCTTTAGTTCCATTTAAATGTAAATAGTGTAAATAAATTATTTGTTAAAGTTAATGTAAATAAATTTGTTAATTTGTTTAAAAGATGTGTTGAATTCATTATTTTACACCACAGCATTTGACAACAGATAATTTGAATAAACATAATATTTGCACAATATGAATATATTATTTATTATTTGAGAAAGAAACATAATATTTTTTTTATTTAATTTATAGAAATTAATTGATATTAACATATGATATTACAATGGTCATAAAATAATTATAATGCACAATATAAGAGTATAATATTATTTATTGCCACAAATTGTTAAATTATGAGATTTTGGTCTATTTTAAAATTAAGATACTATATGGAAATAAAAGACATGCGTATGATTTATTTATTTTCTTAATGATTAAAAGTATAACCCAATAGATAAGATTAAGATATACCCTAAAGATTATTATTGTTAGTGATTATTATTAGAATAAGTTAGGTGTATTTAAGTTTGATATTAAATCCCTTATCATTCCTATCTACATGAATTATTATTACTTTAAGATAATTAGAAGAACCTGAGATCATTTTTAATTATATTTCTTTAACAATATATTGAGATTTATTTATCTATTATTATTAAAGATACTTTCATTTATAAAAGTCATAAGAGTGCTGTAGAATTAGTGATGAGATAATAAAGAGGTAATAGTATTCTTATGCCATTGAGATAGTGTCTTAGAGAGACATTGACTCAATGTAAATCTGATTACCAATTGTAACTTCACTTCACAGTCTCATGATTTTAATTCAATATTTATTTAATTAGTATATAATATTGAACTATATTAATTTTTTGATAAGTTTGTAATAAATCTAATAAGTTATAATATTATAAAAATATATTAAAGATAGTTGTACATATTTTAGCCGAGCATAATAATTTGATTGAGCTAGTCATATTTTAAATTATATCATATATCGAGAAGTGAGGGTACAATATATATATATATATATATATATATATATATATATATATATATATAATATTTAGAGAATACTCATGCTAATTCATCATTAAAATAGGCTGTACTTAATAATACATAAAGAAATCATGCATGTCCTCATTAAAGTAGTTAATAAAAATCAAGGTGAAAAAATAAGCTACACCATAAACTAAATACTTCCAATCCCTTGGCATTTAAAACTTTTCAATATATGCTACATCAGTCAATCTTCACATATAAAACAAACAATTACTAGTAATTAAACATCATTTTGCATCTCAACTTTATAAATAATTATTGAACACATATATATGTTCTTACATGTTTGTTTATAGAACTCAAATTTTATATAAATATAGTTTGCACCATAGAATAATATTAAAATATTTAACGTTTAATAAGATAAAAGTAAATCAATCATATTACATTTTGAATTTAAGACATAAAATATTTTAAAATATTAATTAAAAAAACATATACCTATCAATAATTTATAAATTCAAATATTGTTTAAGAACTGACAATAATTATATCAAAAATAATAAATAATTATGTAGAAATGTTTATATCAGAAACAATTTAATTTTTTTTAAAAAATTCAGTAAAAAATAAAAATTCATAAATTAATTTTATGTCCTTTTATTATTTATCCAATCCATGTCTTGTCTTCCTTTGGTGATTTATTAAAAGGTCCCTGCAAAGGCAATAACAATAGTAGATTACATTTATGACATTCCATTTTCAGACCTGTAAAAACTGGAAGTGAAAAATAATAATAATAATTTACAGCAGCAAATGATGGTTTGGGAAGTATTTCTATTGACATTTAATTAAAAGATCAAATATGTTAAAGATATCCACTTGAATTTATATCCATTTTTTTTTTTTGGATGAAACAATAAAATCAGCAACTCATTGTGGAAATTTTAAAACACATTCTTTCCACTTTAAAAAATGTCAGCCTATTTAACAGTAACACTAGAATGCTTATGAATGTCAAGAAAGTTATTTTTGGCAATGCTCCGACAAAACTGTACAAATCAATATTTTACGTATAACAAAAATTGATTTTAATGAAACAGAATGTTTTATATAATTATAAATACTAAGTTTTAAATTATAATCTTATAAAATTAACCTTATTTAAATAAGTGATGCATAATGTATTTAAACAATAATAATAATAAAAATATCTTTAAATATATTCATTGATGTCACATATTTAAATCATATTTCATTTAAATAAAATTTCCAACAGTTAATTTTATTTATCTCAGTGCATCTTTCATCTTAGCTTAATCCTTTCACAACCATCCATCTATCCAGAAGTCACAATAATCTCTCTCACACACCTTATGCATTTTTTGAAATACCCAATGCACTTATTTTCAAATGAATAAGACATATATAGATCTGACTGTAATTTTTAGATGCATATACACTTTTTTATATATACTTAACTTCATATATATATATATATATATATATATATATATATATTATTTCAAACTTTTATTTCATCACAATATCCTGAAACATATGACCAAAGACATGTAAAAAAAACAAAAACAAATAATTTAATATTATTAAATTATTACAATGAATATAATTGGAGCACCTCAATACATTGCAGAAAAAATTGTATTATTTATGAAAATAAAATAGTATAATATTATATATTAATAGATAAATAGTATAATGTAATTCTTTTAATATTATATAATGTGAAATATTTGTGATAAGAATGGTTTGCCATTATGAAATGTAAATTAATGAATGATTACAAAGTTATAATAATGTATAATTTTTTAATAAACCAAAATGAACAGATTATCAAAAAAAATTATTTAAGTTAAGAAGATTAACACTTTGACAAAAGAGGATTTAAAGTAGATAGACAATATATATATATATCATTCAAAAATTTGTCAAGCTTTCAATAATAATTGTTAAAAACTATTTAATAAATTAAAATTCTTGATGGTAATCTGTTTTCTAAATTTTTTAAAAATATTAATTATTTCTATGGTTTTCACTTTACAGAAATAGATCTGATATGAAATTGTATCTGATTAATTTCATAAATTACACATACTAAACTGATTTAAAACAGAAAAGCTTACTAATTAATTAATAAGTGTGATAAAAAAGAATATTTTTTATAGCATGCTTAAGACTTTAGTTTACATTTACTGGTAATTATTCTGTTTGGGGGGGGGGGGAAGAGCGCTATCTTATTACAATTAATGAATGTCTTTTCATCATTATTTTCTACAAATAAAATGTGTAAAAAAATAATGAATACATATCTATATATATATTAATAAGTACATGAATAATTTGTGTGTTTCCTGTACCATCCATGTTGTGGCAGCAGCTATCATAAGGCATAACTAAAAAAAAAAAAAAACATTAAGCTGAAACATATCAATCTATATCTTCAGACTGCCTGTGTATAATTACAATATTGGCCAGCATCAGTCCAGCATGTCAAAAATTTTAAAATATTTTATTAGTTTAAAAAAATTAAAATTAGCTATGATTCATTGAACAAAAAACAATATTTATGAATTCATTAAAGAAAATGTTTAAATACAAATCATGATTGTTTTTTTTATAATCTTTCTAAAAAGTCCAAAAACGTTCAAAGAAATGGTATGAATAAACTAAGTTAGCCATTAACAGTACAACAAATAAATGATTATTTGCCTAATTCCAATGCTGATTCTGTGTCAGCAATTTTCAACTTTTACACAACCAAGATCACAAAATTAACATTAAAAATATTTAAGGAATAAATATATAGTAATAAGTAAAAATTATGTGAGTATATATTTAATTTACTTTGTATAAAAAATATAATGTGCATATTTCTTTATATTTGTTTGCTTACAATTTTTGAAGGAAAATTTCATGGACATTACTGAAAAATATTTAGACTAAATATATCAATTAATTTAATTAAATGTCTATGAAAAAATATTGATCAACTGTTCTTCAAACATTTCTCATTCAAGTATTCTATAAAAAATAAACAGATTACATTTTAGTCTGATAGCCTCACGATGAAATATTATCTATATTTTTTTTTTCATTTTTATAAGATTAATGTCATGTATTTGGACATTAAAATTTTTAGTTGCAATGTACATGATGAAGAAATACAGTTTATCAACATCTGATTCAAGAGTATTTAGGTACTAATAATAATAATAATCGATTTAGCTTAGATCATATATCCATAAATACAAATTTCCTGATTCAAAATATTATACACAAATATTTTTTTATCCATGAAAATATTTAAACAAACTTTCCTTAATAACTGGTAATATATTTTCATTTTATATCACAAAAATGAAAAAAAAAAAGTGTAAATAGTTAAAAAAAAAAAAATTTCAAAAGTTTATTTTTAAAAAAAAACTATTACAAAATAATTTTAAAAATAAAAGAACAAGTCTTGCATTGGTGGTTGAGAGGTCAGTGCGACTGTCTTGCACTTGCAGGCAGTTGCCCGGGTTGTGGTTTCGCGTCCCGGCCAATGCTATGACACTTAAAATAAATAAATAAATAAATAAAAGAACAATAATATTGTTAAGACAAAACAACTAACGCAATATATATAAAAAATTAAAAATTAACACACTCCTTAAGCATTTTTGGTTATAAAGTGATGGCTACTTCTTCAAATAATTGTTAAGAAAAGATGTTTTTAAAAAGAATTTATTCATCCAAAATAATTTAATTATATATAACAAAAATCTTTTTTAGACATAGTATATAAAAGAAGTTAAGTTAAAACATTTATTATAATCAAAATTTATATATATTTTTTCAAATTTTATTCTTATCTCAGTCCATCTTTCATCTTAGCTCATATAATATTATTTTATTTTATTAATAGTTCTTAATGCTAATAGGATGTGCTAAAAAGAGAGGTTACTAAGAATCACTTGATTGTGAACCTAAATTATCATTTGATGATAGCTATTTATTTTTTCTCAGTGATGAAAGTTTATTCATAAAAAAAAAAAACAGATATAAATATAGTTTAAAAAAAGTTTACAAGGGATTGATTATATAATAAATTGAAATTTCAGGAAGAATACATAAGTTTAAAGAACTGTTTAATATTAAGTGACACATTAATGGATTTATGAAAAGACAATTGATTTGAAAAGTGGATATGCATTTTATTAAAAAGACAAATATTGGAAACACAGGTGAAGTGGAATTCATTATAAATAAAAAATGAAAGAACAATGCTGTGGAGATTGATGACAGAGTTGCCAATTGCTTATTTAATTTAATAGAAAATACCAAATGCAGATAATTTAGATTTACATCGCAATAAATTCTCATTGTAATAAAAAAATAGAAGATTTTTAGATAGATGGTTAAAATACCATTGCTTTTGTCTTTTGAATTTGTAAACAAAATTAGGAATATTGTAGTTGATGAAATTGATATTATTGTTTCATTAGATGTGACAGAAATGTATGGTTCTATTGATAGATTGGATTCCATAAAGATTATTGAACAAGCATAATAAGTAAAGAGATTTGCCAATATATTATAAAATTTGTTAATGATTTTTGAAATTTATTGAAGATTACATTCTTGCTTCATTTGAAGATAGATATTCTAAAACGTCTAAATGTTGGCCCAAGGGTATAGTTGCACATGGTGGCAATTTTGTTTTGTCTACATATAAGGATAAGATTTTTAATGATTGAAATTTTAAAGATATTAAAATTTACAAAAGGTATGTTGATAATTTTTTTGTTTGTGGACATAGGAATAGTATAAATTGTCTTGCATATAGTAAAACAAGTTAAATGGTTTGATATGGACTATTAAAAACAAAATAAAGCTATTTAATATCTTAATTTATGGATTACAAAAAATAATGGTTTATTCAGTTATAAATTGATAATGAAACCATTGCAAAAAAGAGGCTATATATATATATTGTAACTCAAAAGTACCAATTATGCATAAATCGCAAGTTTTAGATCAATTTCATAATACAAAAATTATATCGTAGTTAAAGTGATAAATCACAAAATATTAGAAACATTTACAAAAAAATTGATTGAAGTTGGTTGTGATGTTAAACAAATATATTGCACTTTATATCAATGTAAAAAGAAATATAATAATTTAAAGAAACTGAAAGTTAATGATAAAAAATGGATTTCTATCCAATATATTTCAAATGCTCAAGCTATTTTATATATATATATAAAGATTTATTTAATGTTTCATTTTATGCATCACATAATGTTAATAAATTGGTAAATAAAAAAGTAATATTATTTATCAAATTGTATGTAAGTGCATGGCTTAATTTCATAGGTAAATCAAAATATAGTCTTCAATTATTATATAAACTTGCAAAAAATAAGAGTAATAGTGATTTAGTAACAGCTTCTGTTTTCTTTGAACCTGAAAAAATATATAAGTTTACCTTTAAGTCTAATCTTGAAAATGCTAAGATTCTTCAAGAGAACAAAAACCATAATAAAAAAAAAATTAAGGAGGTAATTTGCATAAATAGAAATATAATGTCTATAATTAATTGACAATCTGCTAACATTAAAATTTAGAAATGTTGGGATATTACTTGATGATATTTACTTCTACTATATTTGAATTTAAATGACACTCCAAGAAAGATAAATGATTAACTATAAGTATTTCCATGGTTTGTTATAGTTTTTATAAATATATTTCTCACCATTGTATTCATTATTATATACATATATTCAATAATTTATTTAAACTGCTATTTTTCTTATATTATTATAAATTATCGGTTTCTTTCTATTTTAATGCTATAAACATAATATATTATTTCAGTTTCTACATTTTTCTGTATCTTTCATCAACAAACACAATATTGGACTATTTACATCATCTAATATGTGTATTGAATGTCTTTAGAAAAATTTAACTTTATTTAAATATTCCAAATACATTCAACTGTTAGTAATAGCATATCCATTCAATATACATATTAGATGATGGAAATAGTCCAATATAAAAATACAACTAAAACACCATCATCACAAATCTTCAGGAAAACACAATATTTTTTTTTTAGTTTTTATTACTAAATTTACAATGTTTCATTCTTTCAATGTATAGATTATCTTCAGGGTTTTAATACACAGGCATGTTGAAATTATATACATCTTCATTTAAAACATCCTAGCTGCAAAATATTTAAATTTGAATATTTTGATTACTAGCATGTTTTAAGTAAGGATGTACAATATTTCTAGGATGTTTTAAATAATAATATACAGAAACTACTACTACTTATACTTTTTACCCAACAATGTTGAAGTTTTATATATCCTCTTTAAATTTAACAATTATTCATTTCTTGGTCTCCATTCTTTTTATTATTTTAAAAATTAATCTTAATTCTACCACTACTAAACTATGAATTGAATCTTTATCAACTGTAGGATATATTTAATATATCTTATAGCCAATACATAAACTGATTAAAATTTATTTTTATAATATGGAACATTTCAATGGTAAATGCAAGAGTAAATATATTTTATAAATAATAAAGATTGATTTAATATTAATTTTTTTACTAATGTAAAAAAGAATTTTTAATATAAAACAATATAAAAATATGATGTCAAATATCTTATTTATACTTGAATATAAATTGAAAAACAAGACACTGTGATAGTAATTACTATTACTGTCTATGAATAATCAAATTGAAGAAAGTAAAAACATAAATAGCTAGCTAACAACTAATGTCATAAACAATATTGTGAAAATATAGGCAGAATACTACAATCATTTTGGAATTAAAAGTAAACTGAATCTTCTAAATTGTAATAAATTAATATTTTATTAATTTGTAAACTAATAGTGACAAAAAATTGAGAATCAATAGATTTTTAGAACATATATTAAAAAATAAAAGTATTATTACTTTAAATAATAATTAAAATATTGATGTAATAAATATTTATTAAAATATCTCTAAAAATTTTGATATACTATAGTGATGTTAAGTTTAATAATATGCAGCTATTAATAAATTTTGATAATATTTCTGTATACAACTTCCAAGTAATTTTTTTTTATTAATATAATATAAAAATAATAGTCTTCATGGTTGCATTTATAAAAAAATAAGTTTAAAAAAAAAGAGAATAATAAAATAGTTTTAAAAATCTATTAACTTTAGACAGAGATTTAACAACATAAGTGATAATACAATAATATTGCAACCATTTACTGGTGAAGGAATGTAATAAAATTTACAGTTAGTAACAGATTTCTGCTGCAAAATACAGATTCCTCAAAAATAGTACTGTGTATTTGAAATATTTTTAAAATATTTTGAGATATTTTTGTTAAACCAGAGTAATGATATTAGTCAGACATAATATCAGTTCAATGGCTCTGTAATCAACAATAATCCTTTATGATTTATTAGTATATTATTTTGTATTCTCATTTGCCAAAATAATTAATTCAGGTTTGATGTAGCAATGAATTAACTTTAACGTAAATATAAAAGACATGGATTGTTACAGTTAAAATTTTTAAGTATATAAGGATTACAGCAGAAGTAATTATGAAGTTGTAATTAGTTAATGGAACTCTTTGTTTGTAGAGATTTTTAATGTTTGCTAGAAAATAAAAAACTGTGTTTGTTAATGGGTTTGCCCAATTAATTAATATTTAATCATTTTGTAGTGTCTCAGAGGAGTTGTGCCAATTTGAGATAACTAAATCAGATGAGAATTCTTAGACTTATCTCACCCTCCCAGGCACATAATCCTGGCATATTAAAATTTATCTACATCTAATAAGTACATCTTGACATAATTACAGCTTACTGAATCTACATATCTAACTTGCTACTATACAAGGTCAAGACTTATTTTCTGGTCTCTAGCTCAAAATCATGAGATGCTATTAGATTATAAAAAAAAATGCATACTTTATATAATGTGTAATTGCAATTAGCAAAAATAGAAGTCCTCATTGAATCTCTACAATTTTTATTGAAATCTCTAGAGATGAAATTTTTATTCCTCAAAAAACATGCATTTATCCAGATGAAATTTAAGATTATCCAAGAAATTCCAAGAATAAATAGTCAGAATAATGAATATAAATAAGATATATTTATATTTTCTTTTTAAGATAAAATGAAGCCATGAGGAAAACCATTACTACATTGATAAATACAGAATTTAATGGACTTAAATAAATAGAAATAAGTCTCTAGTGAATAAATTAATATACTAACTATATTGTAATGGTATATATAATTCAGAGCCTCACTTGGATGCGCCATGTGTAACGGTATGCCCCCTCTCAACAAGATAAGTTAAGGAGTCGCATCTCACTATAGTCAGATTTAAGGTCTTCATATAGGATGCCACGAATGATGTGATTTAATTTTGATATAAAACTATATTTGTTCCCAATAACTAATTTATTATTTTAAAAAAATTATTATATCCAATCACATCAAATCAATTTTCACCTTAATTAACTTTACCGTTATGCTCAGATTTCGAACTCAGGGAAGTTTAACACTTTACTCTCTTCAAGGGTTCCTATCAATATTTTAAAGTAATATTAACAACGAATCTCACTAACTCTTTAATTCAAATAAAACAAAATTGAAGACTTCATTTAATATAAAAAAACATACTTATTTATTTAACACTTAAATAATTTAAATTTTACAATATATATAAAAAAATATTTATATATCTACCTCCTTATATTAAAAATATAAACATTCTTTTTGCTTACAGTAGATATATTTTCTAAACCTGTAACACTACGTGATTTTACAATTTATTTAAAATATAAGTATCCTAATATTTAGACAATTATATTAACGCTAATTTACACTAATTAGATAATACAAATAATAATCCAATTATTTGTATATAATAACTTCATTCGTTAAAATGATTGTCAGTCAAGTTATATTTATTAATATAAAAATATATACTTCACAACAATGTTAATCATTTATTTCTTTATCACACATTACATTTATTAGTCTATTTTGATTAGTATAAACAATGTAGTGTCATGTCATGGAAAATAATATGTGGATTCAAAAATAGTTTAATATCTTACCTCTAAGTTCACATTATCCCGTTCCCAAAATTAACATTTATTAACCGATATTTAAATCTTTATTAATCATAAATAAAAACAAAAATATTCTAAATTATTAATTCTCTACAATGATAAAGAAAATGAAATTAACTTTTCCTAATTATAATTTTCAAAAATCCCAAATGGCATTTATAAAAGTTAATGTTCCTTGCGAGAATGAAAATCCTTCGAAGACGCAGTTTTTTGATTCCTTTGTTGTTAAACATTAAAGAGAATAATATTAGGATATCCTAAGTTGACATTTAGTTTCCTCTTTATATTCATCTTCTTAATATAAAGTTCCTTCATTAATATTTATAATTCCATTTTGAAGATCTAATTTTTATAATTTTAAGGCGTTCAGCAAACGATGTTATTCCCACATATATATTTAATTCGGCAAATGCATTTTATCTATCCCATGATAAATATTTGTATTCTAGCCATTTGGCATTTTCTTTATAATGTAAAGTACACTAAATTTGAATGAAGTTTTTATAAACATGTTCTTTTTTTTAAGACGCTGTTTAGATTTTAAAACGTAATTCAAACAATTTTTTATAGAACACAAAATATATTTAGATTACTTTCGTTGAACAAATATAAGAAATTTCTTCTAATGAGTATTCAATTGTTTAAAATATAAACTTCAACTTACACTGTTATTTGTAATCAAACATAGTAAAAGTTTTTATGAAAATATAGCTGATAAAAATAGAATCCTTATTCTTCTAATAACAAGAATAGAAGAATTATTTCATGTCTCGCTCCATCAGCTCGCTGAAGCATACCCATTCTCATTGTTGCAATAACAATTAGATATTAAAACACTAAGTTAATTTCACTTCCTTTAATTCGATAAACTGTGAACCCAGAGGTCATTTATCACCTTGTCAACAGTCTTTTGTCAACAACGTCATTTTTCATTTTAAAGAATGAAAAATAGTAACTTTATATATTTATTTTCATAAGTATAATAATAATGTAAATATAATCTATACATATTGATTACATAAATGTATGAGTATGTATGAGTATATATATACTCCTACAATATATATAACAAAACAATGACAAAATAAGGTGATGAACAATAAAATGCAATAAAAAAATAATCATGCAGAAAGTGGATAAAATGTAATGATTAAATAAATGATAATTTTTGTTCCTTTTCTAGGAAGGAAGTGATGAGATTAAGAAAGTTTCTAATCTTCTAATAGCATAAGTAAAAACAACAGTGGTCTATATTCAGACAGATATTTAATTTAAATGAAAAATAAAGATTTGGAAAGAATAAATTTCTGAAGTATAATTTAAATAAAATGGTACATATATATATGCTATATAAAGCATGTAATTATGTGAATGCAATTTGTAGGAGGGGGGGGGAGTTAGTTTCAAATATTGTTCATTTCTTATAACATGGTTAAATATAACAGGAAAAAAGAAAAAATAATAAGAAAATGAGCAAGATTTATAAGAGGTCAGAATGTGTATACCACAAATGTATGCATAGTAAAAATTAAGAAATCATGTCTGTAGTGTTTTTATGAAATTAAAATAAAAGCGTTTTGAAAGAAAATATCATTAATAATATTTTAAAAGGGGAAAAGAATTACAGATGGCATTTTTCTATTATAAATTATGATAAAATTATATGATATTGAAAGTGTGTAATTCAAAGTCAAATAAAGCTGTATTAGTGTAAAAGGGAACTCACTACAAATTCTATTTAATCAAAACATTCTTAAAATTTTAAAGAATATCAAGCGTTGTTAGCCGAGAGGTCATCGTAACAGCCTTGCAAGCAAGTAGTTGTTTGCAGACAGTTGCGGTTCGCGTCCTGGCTGACGCTATAGCATATGAAAAAAAAAAAACGTTATTAATAAAAAATGTTTGTCAATAGAATAATTAGAAAGCATATAATTAAGCCTGCTTTGAAAACATAAAAATAAAAATATTTCTTAATTGAAAAAGCAGAAATATGAATTAAGGGTTATATAACAAAAACATGTGTCAGACAGAGGTGTATTACAAAAAAATTTTTAGTCTACTACTTCTCGATAGCTTTTTATCACTTCTTACCAGCTTTACCCATTTTGATTAAAGCTCTAAAGCTTGAGATAAATTAATAAATGCCATATAAACTAACAAAAAGGCTGAGAAACCATCCAAGCTTATATTGGTGAAAATAATTGTCAGAAACTAAATGAAAATTGAATGGTTCCACACCACACAAAGTAGCAATTTTTGTTAATGATTACTTCATCATAATAGTAATAAGGTCGGTAGTGTAATCTGGAGCTGAAAGTTATCTAAAGAATCTTTAAGAGGACAGAGAATAATACATTCATAGGTGATCTTTCTTAGAAGAAAGTAGCCCCAAAATCAAGTACCTTATAGAAGCAGTTATATAGGGAACAATTTTTTATCATTATCATCAATATCCATTTTAATTCAATTCCCTTAACTGAAATTCTAATTTCATCTTTGGCAAAGTGTTGAAATACATACTGATTTCAGTAATTCAGTTACATACTAGAAGTATTATTTATATGTTAATATATGTGCATATATAAGTAAATCATTAATATATGCATCATAATCATCATTAGTAGAGAGGTTCCAGCACAATATATGTATATATAAAAATAATAAATATAATGGTAATTAACTATTATGTACAATCTTTCAATCCATAGAAGTAATTTTGGTTATTTCTTTAACCCTCCACAATTGCCATTAAATTCAAAAACATAAAGGTAGCATATTTTTTTAATTTAATGGCAGTTGAGGAGGGTTAAAGAATTAACCAAAAGTACTTCTGCAGATTGAAAAACTATATATAATAGTTAATTACTATAATATTTATTATTTTTATTGTTATTAGAATAGTTTTTAATTAACAAACATTTTATTTGTATTATATATATATATAATGTAATGCTACAGAGAAATACAGGGTCGAACCTGGAATGACCACTACATGAACATCAACTACCCTAAATTGTTTAGCCATTGGTAACTCTCCAGAAATTTGGGGTTTAAACCATGAGGAATCTGAGGAATTTATTTTTTCTTCAGGTAAAAAAAAAAAAAAATTATAAAGACCAAACTAAATAAAAGCAAGTGCATGGACTTTGAAGAATATCCTATTCGAGCCGACTCAGGAATCATTATCCATCATCATCATCATCTGGATGTCCATACACTAAATATAAATCCCCTATCCCATATAGTGTTATGCACAAACCTAGCTCAGGAAGCAAGAACTCTATAATTTATTAATGTATGCAAGAGAGAAATAAATAAATTAGCTTATTATAATTAATCTTAATCAATTCATGGGCTTCCCCTACTTATAAATAACTAGTTTTATTAGGATCATCAAGAAAAAATAACTAAATCTTAGAATATGAGCCGTCATGATGTAAGGTCGAACAAAACTTCACTTCATGAAACAGAAATTGAATAGAATAAAGTAATTAAGACTAGAAAGAATATTTTTTTTAAAAAACAACAATTATTTGATACCTTAATTAATAATAAAAAAATGAAATGATAATAGATAATTACAAACATCCATTTCATCATAAAAAATAAATAAATATACAGTTTGATAAAAATTATATTAACTTATGAATTATTTTTTATACATGGATTAACTTTCAATTCATTAGTTTCGATTCATTAGATTATTTCTTTAAAAATAACTGAGAATTGATTAAATATTTTCAGAAATCAAAGATAGCAATCTTTGATTTTACCCAGAGGGCAAATTGGGAGAAAAAAAAACCTTATGAAACAAAAAAATTTTTTTTTTCTATTAATAAAAATATAGTGTGCACATTTAAAAACAAAAAAAAATGCCTACAGCCATGACTTTTTTGTCTATAAAGTTCTTTCCAGTTGTAATTTCAGTTTTTACTAATGGAGTTACTTCCTGAAGGCTTCTAAACATGAGCCTGGTTAAATTTTTGGCCTTCCCTGGGTCTGTTCCAGATAAATGAAAATAGGAATTTTTGTCCAATTGGTCTTCCTCTTAAATTTCCAGGTGAGACAGATGTCGGCAAAGGGTTTTGTTGCCCTTGGTTGAAGGCAAGGCTGCTGACTGCTTAAGGGGGTTTTACTTCAATACATTTCCTTCCATTGAAGGTAGGTTATATGGAGGATGGTGATGCCTAGCTTTAAGCTGAAATTAGCAAATGGTTTTTATTGTACAAACCATTTTGTGTTAAACTCATAATATGCTGAAAGCTTGATACAAAAAAACTACTATTTTATTCAATAGCTTGGTATCAGCAGGATTAAGCTTAAGACTGCTCTCTCTTCAACAGTCAAGATAGAAATACTAATACTGTTTTCAGCAGCAGAATTAAGATACCTCTTTAACAGTTATGTTAGAAATACTTCTGTTTTCAGCAGCAGAATTAAGATTTTACTGTTTTCTTCAACAGTTAAAATACCAAATTTTTATATTTTTTTCAGCCACAGAATTAAGATTTGACTGCTCTCTTCAACAGTTAAGTTAGCAATTCTCTCCAGACACTTGGGTATAGTTATTAATTCACATCCCAACATATATTTTTTAGAACAATTTTGCCCTCAAGCCAGTTACAATCTGTCTTTTACATTATCATTTTCATGACAACCAATTAAATAAAATTTCATAACTACAATTATTCAGCTAATTATCTTCTTAACCATAGATTAAAAACAAGTTAAGAACAAGAATTTAACAACATAAAATTCTTGACATTTCTTTTTTAAAAAAAAAAAAAAAAAAACAAATGTAAACAATAAAAAAATTGTTACAATTGTTAAATTAAATTTACATGACTTTGAACTAAATTGACTTTTGCTTCAAAGAAGCTACTCTGGTTCTAGTCCCAAACAAATTGTTTCCTTGTAATTTCGAGGTATGCTTTGAAAAATTGTTTATAAAAACAGTAGCTTATTCCATGTGTACTGAAATAAATTTGAAGGTGTGAGCATTTTGTCTCTGTCTTTAATTTTTTTTATTTCTCCAATGTAGGCATTTGGGGCACTGAGGGTGTTTTGTTCAAATATAAATTGGCATCTGATAATCCAGACTACATAGAAAAAAAGATAGACAACCTGATTATGGAAATATCCCCACTGTTGATGGCTGTCTTAATAGATAATAACATTCTAATATCAACTGTGACTTTAGTTGATATCAATGCTTTAATGGTACTAAAGTAAGGACACATGTAAAGGAGATGTTGAATAGTTTCTTCAGGCATTTTGCAAAGTTGACATTGAGGATCGATGTTATTAAAACCTCTTTTCCATACTAGAAAGTGGTTAGTGGGTAATGCTAGTAGATTCAGCTTTATGATAAAGTTGATAAATGACATTTCTTTATAATTAAAAATCAAATCTTGCAACAAAAAAGAGATAATCTGTTAATTGCATTGATTTGCTTTTCTCATTTCATTAAATAGAGATACAGAAAGAAAAACAACTCTAATAAATTAAAATTTACAAAATTATTAAAATCATGTTTTTGCTCTTCCCTTTCTTTTATTTTCTATTTTTTAAAAAAAAAAAACAAATATATTTAATGTTTGAAAATTTTCATACTATCATATGGGGATTTTACAAATATTGAGTTAAATGCAGACCCATAATAAAATATGTATTGGAAAATTACATTTTATTTTCCCCATTAATTAAATTTTTTTTATTCTCAAACCTGAGGAATATGCTGCCAACTATCAATTATTAATTTATTTTTTTCTAGTGCAGCTATGTAACCAACTGGTTACATTACCCCAGTCTTATATGGAAAATAAAATTGAGTTGAACCCCCTTTCTTGACATTTTAGTTTGATTCAGAGAATTTCATTTCACTGCGACAAAAATTTATGTTAGTCATGTTTTGCTGTGCATTAACTTTTCCACAGACCTACAAGCTGGGATGCAATTTATTGTCTTGTTGGGCTATTTTTCAAAAGAAATTGTCTCATTTATTTGATCTATTGTTAGTCATGCCTTGATGTATATTAACATTCATACACACTTACAAGCTGGGATATTTTTTTTTTTAATTAAGCCATGTTAGTCTATTATGTCCCTTGTAATTGTCTCATTTATTTGATCTATTTTTCATTTCTGGAGATGGGGTGACTATTGGTCTAATATATGTATACCTGCCTCTAGCACCATGATGGAAAAAAAACCTCATTACAGAACACAAGTTTTCCATACAGTGTACTATAAAAGCTATCTCAGTTTAAGCACAAACACAACTTATTACCCAGGGTCACAATGAGAAAAAAAAAATGATCAAAGGAATATTTGGCCACATGTAATACCTTGCTCATTTACTTCATGAGTCTTATAAGCTCCACACCCATGACACAATTCTGTGCCTGGTAGACAATTCAGTATTCTACTGATAAAAAGCCTAGCTCCTCTAAGGAGCTTATTTAAAAAAAGTTTAAACCTTAGGTAGATGAAGTGCAGAGATAAAACATAGGAGCATCATGAACATACTGCATCCCTATGACTATAAAAATATCACCATCCACCATCAGCACTGAAGGCAATGCTACAACACTTTTTAATATTTACCCCCAAATTCTTCAAAGTAGCTTCTTTCCTCAGTTTCAGTTTCATTGTCTTGCTTATTTTGTTTCCTTAAAAAGTATAACTGCATTCTGCTTTAGGAGAATGATGATCATGATCAGTTCTCTGATAATAAATGTATTGTGAGGTGATATACTCCTCATTTGTCCAATTATTTGTGTTTCACCATGGAATAAAGAACAATATTCCTGGTATTTCCTTTATGAATGTTTGATCCGCTTCTGGATCTCCTAATTATTCAGGTTCTGGAGGACTATTTGTCACCAGTTGAACTTTCTCTTCTTCCCCTTCCATAGTCACACTTCATTTCTTCTGTTATGATACCATGGTGGTGTCCTAACTTTCTGCTTCTCATATTGGATAGCATTCATATGTGGATTATCTATATGTTGGATTTAGTTGGAGGTTTAAATCCCCCCTTCCTTTTCAGCATTGCAGGTTTGCTGTTATCAAATGCATTTAACACCTGTCACGGCCAATCAACATCATTTCAATATGGCTTAGAAAGCTATATCTTAATATTACTATTTGTAATTCAAGAGAGAATCTGTAGTGCATGCTCTCAATTTCACTACTTGTTTTCTAACAAATGGAGTGTAGAGCTCAACAGAACACTTCTCTTGGGATACTTTATGTTTAATCCCTTCCTGGTAATCCTTACTCCAGTAGCACTTCATGATTGACTGCTTGACTTGATAAAATTTATAAGAAAGGGTGAATAGTGAATACCACCATGCCTGTGATGCACTTTGAAGATGGCTGCAAGCTATTGCTATCTTTGCCTCTTCAGCCATAGCATTAATGCTGAAATATCTTTCCAGACTATTGATGAATTCAATAGATGCCTCACCAAGCATTTCCTGAAAAAGTCCTTATTTTAAGAAACTGGTTTACAATTCTGGGCATTTGGTTTGCATATTGACTCTCTATCTTTATTTCCTCTATCTTTGTATTTTCAATTTTTTTTTTAATATATACATGATAGTTTTACTTTTGGTTTCACCATCTTATCTATGGTCATCCTCCAACTGTTTTACCATTTCTCAGATTCTATCATCATCTCTCACCTGCAGGAATTTAATTTGATTGTCCAAGTTTCCTATATGCTCTTCTACCAATTCCAGGCCTCACTGCCTTGCCTCCTGCACTTGGTTATTTTATTATCCATTACTTCTTATATCTCTTTTACTTTGATATCATGTTCTTATTTGTTTTGTCTCACTTCATTCAGAACTTCTTTAATCTGTTTGATTTGAACTGCTATTTCATTAGTCATATTTGTTTTCTGTAGCATTTTTACTTTTATTTCTTTTAACATTTCTTGTTATTTTGATATTTTCTGCTTCTCTTTGTTGATTCTTTATATTATCCTCTTCTCTTTGTTGGTCTCTCTTTTTTCTCTTTGCTTATTATCTTCTCTTTGTTGGTATCTCTGTTTATTCTCTTCTTCTCTTTGTTTATTATCATCTTCTCTTTGTTGGTCTTTGTTTTTATTATCTTCTTCTCTTTGTTAATCTCTCTTTTTATTCTCTTGTCTTTGTTTATTATCATCTTCTCTTTGTTGGTCTCTATTTTTAGACTCTTCTCTTTGTTGGTCTCTCTTTTTATTTTCTTCTCTTTGTTTATTATCATCTGCTCTTTGTTGGGCTCTCTTTTTATTATCTTCTTTAAACATTTTTAATAATTGGGATAACATGGAAGCTTTCTCTATTCTCTGAATTCCTTCCATTGGTTGCTGATCATTTTATTTGGATTGTTTTCTTCCATCTTTTTTGCATATACATTTCTATTATAGATTTTTATTTAAATATTACTTACCAATGCAGCTTGAATTCAGGATATTATATTATTTTGTAGTTAATTTAAAGTAGTCTTGTGCTTTGGCAATATGTTGGAAAATACTATACAATATTAAATGTATTACAAAAGTGTTAGAATATGCAAATAACTATACAGAATGGCATATTCATGAACCAATAATAAGTAGCCTAGCCTCAGAAGTCAATCTTATATTATATTTCAAAAAATATTGGTATAATTTCAGAAATTAAAATTTAATCTATCAGAATAATCAAAATATAATTATCAAAATGAGATGACTCAACCTAAGTAAATTCTCATTTTTTTAATTACAATATAAAATTATAGCAAAAATAACCCAATGCATTTATCAAAAATATCTTGATTTTACCTTTAGAATATTATCTAAATAAATTTTAATATATATAGATAAGATGCACCAGTAAACAGATGGTAGTGAATGGATGGATAGATAGATGAAAGGATGAATAGATAAATTAATATATAGAGATAAACAGACAAACCAATAAGCAGTCACAATACTGTTTCATGAATTCATGGACTAAGTGAACCATAATTTGAAAATTTACTAAATTAAAAATTTTAAAAATTCTAATTTATAAATTCAAATTTGTTTCATATGTGCCTACCTATATAAGTAGAATCATTACATAGTTGCATAAAATATTACATCAAATATGGTTTCAGAAAGTATTATACAATTATAAATTTATTGTATGTTGGAAATTAAATTCTGTTTTAAAAGGCCCCAAAAGTGAAAAAGTAATAATAGTGGCAATTCTTCCAAACTTAACCTTTTCTTTATCATAGCAGCCATATTGGATATTTAAAAAATTATGTTAAGCCACAAATTTTATAATAACTTAAGTTCCTATTATTCAAAAATGACATAAAATATATTGTTTGAAACAAAAATCACTAAAAAATGTAATGAAGCTGAAAAAAATATAACCATTGATAATCAAAGTAATAAAAAAAAAGAAAAAAAATGTAATATTTCTAAAAATTATTTTCATATTATTTCATAAATTCTAAATTTTTATGGTTAAATTTTAAAACTATAGTTTTGTTAATAAGTATTTGCATTCGTCATTAAATTTCTAATAAACTGATATATAATATGATTTACCTAAGGTAATCCATCACTTCAACACTTCAAGGAATAAAGATATTAGTACCTTTCATTTTTTCCTAGTAGCCCTTCAAAGTGTTTTTCATACAGTGGTTTGCAACGAATATGTCATCCCTGACAACAAGTAGTTAATATTGATCAATAATTAGTATAACTTGGAATATTATAATAAAGTACTTCAATAAAGTTTATAACTTATTAAAAAATTAGTCATTAATTTTTATATTAGAGAAAAATAGGAGACAAAATTTTTTTAAAAAAACATTTTTTACTATAAATAAAAATTTTTATTTACTATTAATGTAGTAATCACTACTAAAATAGTCACTATATACAAAATAAAATAATAAAACAAAATACTAAAAACAACTTATATATAAAACAAAATATAGGGGATAAACTAAAAAGGAAATTATACATAAAATTATTATTAAAAAAAGCAAAACAAAATTAAAATTATATATAAAATTAGTATTAAAAAAAGCAAACAATGATAAAATTGTACATAAAATTAGTGGGATAAAAAGCAAACCAAAATAATACTTGATAAAAAGTGAATGAAATGCTAAATTCATTGTAGAGTGAGTTAGTGATGACAAAAGCACATCTACAATTCACTTCAGAGTATGACTGACTCAGATTCCATATATGGTGCATCTAAACAAAAAAAAAGGTTTAGAGTCAGTACAATGTAGTATATTAATAATAATGCTCTGTATTATTTATCCTACCAGTCAGCTTGTGGCAACCACTTCATCTTGTTAGATAGAATTTATCTAAAATATAAAATCAAGTGATTACTACAAAATGGTAGCTTACAATTAAAATAATACTGCAACCAAATGTAAATACAACTTACTGATTAGAGCTACTGATGATTATCTACATGGGGTGATCTTGACTGAACTAGCATGCTAATTGACACTCCTGCAAAAGGTAAGTGTTATGGTATCTGAGATGTGTCACTTATCACACTTTCACTTTGATAAACAACGAAAGTTTCTCAGAGCACTTTGGTAGAGTGTGACAAGTCAACATTCCATGCAGCCAAAAAAACTTCCATGCCTTTGCTTCTTTTTTAGACAGTCAACACAATGCTTTCTTTTAGATATACTGTGTTTGCGAAAATCGACAAGGCTATGTTTTCCATTGAAATGAAGATACAGATGTGGTACAACATGATATGTTGTAGAATTATTATTCTTGAAGAAAACCCATCGATTAAGCTATTTGATAAGGCTCTCTAAAAATTTAAAAGTGTTTTGGCTTTCTTCTGTTGTAGAGTCATATATTCTGTATACAGAATGTGTGCATTTGTAACAGTTGTATCAAAGCAGTGCCAAAAAGGATGCCTTTACCATCAGTTAGACTTTCTCTTCCAATCATATTGATTGTTTTTTATTGGCCAAGTCTACTCCACCCATGTAGCAGTTGTACATATTTACTTCAGGTAGGCATCAATATAAATTAAGTGCCCCATCTTTGCATTTTCTTTTAACAGCATCATTTCCAGAAGGTGGATAAGCATTGGTGAGCATTAGAATCATCTTCTTATCCATCTAAACTAAAACTGAAGACCACTGTCTTGATCAATTACATAATGTGAGTCTCCCCTATTCATTTTTTTTATAATTTTTATTCATTTCTTTAATACTGTCTGGGATACCTCTTCTATTTGCATTTAGTATGCCACAACAGTAGATTTTGTTTGCAGACAGCTCTTTTGCTAATTGTACACTGGTAAAATATCTATCACAAAAAATAATATGATGCAATTTGGATAGATATGGCAAAACTACTGAAAGCACAGCTCGAATACCCAGATATTGTCCAGCATCTGAAATTGTATTTTTTCCTGTATATAAACTCCATATGGTACACATATCTATTATGGTTCTCTGTACACATCCACCATTTGAACCTTCACTTTATAGGTTTTGAGGGCTCATATTGTTTCATGCTACTACAACTAGTAAATTTGGTAATAGCTTCATCAACTGCTATGTCTCTATGCATTTGATATGCAGCTTTAAAATTTACATTGCAATAGTCTATAATCATCCTAAGTTTATATACTCTGTCTAAATCTTTACTTTTAGCATTTGGCATATTTTTATTAAAATGTAGACAACACAATACTGAATAAAATCTAAATTGAATCATAATATTTGCAAAATATAATTGTCTTAGTCTCATATGAGACCTCCAGATATTATCTAATTTGTGTACTAGACATATATATGGAGGAAATGCACAATATCATGCCAAAAAATGCAGATAATTTGCGATATGGTAAATTTACCCAATCGCAAGCTTTTTTTTTTTTTTGGTTCAGTGTACATGTTAGTTTCAATAATAATTTTTTGACATACTTTTTTACCAAATAATAATTGAAAAAAGTCTAAAATTGAATACTCACTAGTGGTGGAAAGCTTGAGTCCAGGAGACTTAGTAAAATTTGACCCAATAACGTTCATTAGCAACTCATTCAGATCTGATTGGGAAGATGGGCCTGCAGTAGACAGAGCACAGCAACTTATATTCACACATTTCTTGTTTAGTTTTTTTTTTTTTCTCGTACTTCATCTAATTTTAAATCATTGGCAGACAATTTGTCAAAAGAGCTGCTACAAGGAGCATCCAATTTCGAAGATTCATTTATGGGAAAATTGCTGTCTTCGTTAGAATCAGTAAAATCATGCATTTTTTTCTGTTATAAATTTCAAGGTAAACACAATTCCATTAAAAATGAAAAAACTGAGAGAAAGGCAAAAAAAATTCAAGTTATGAACCATATATATGTATGAGTGATGACGCTCCAACCAACTGATGAATGCTGGTTCAGCATGAAATACATATATTAGAGATTATTCATCTTTTTCACATGTATATGTTAATGTGTAACAGTTATACTGAATAGAGTGGATGTCTGTATAAAGCTTGAAAGTATGTGTTCAAATCCCCTTCAGTTACATAATTTATTTATTAAACTTTTTATAGCAATAACATTTTAAATGAATAGAATTTCCTCTATTTATTTTTTTTAATAATCAGAATTTTAATTTTAAATAATTTCTCAGCTGTCTCTTTTTCTTTAGTATTAATTTACAAGCTGTTTTTTCTTGCTAACCTAACTAAATATGTCCAGTCTAACATAAAAATAAAAAAAAATCTGTATAAAATCTGACATATGATAAATGCTTATACTAAATTTCAAAAATTATTAATATTCAACAATTATCACTGAACTGTAATAACCAGGATTTACTAAACATAAATTCAGAACTTGTATGGTAAATAAAAAGTCCAAGAAAAAATAAAATGATTTTTAGTAGTAAAAAAGTAAAAAGCTTTATGCTTAGCTATCTATCACATTCACATACATACTCTTTCACCTAGAAATAAGTCTAATGTATATGAAAATGTGCTATCACTCAGAGTATTTTATTATCATGCTATCTGTTTAATAAATACATTATTCAATATATATGCTAATTATTTTTGTTAATGCTTTAATATCTAAAAAAAAATTAAATAAAATTATTACAGACATAAGGAAAATGTAAAATATATGTGAGATTTGATATTGCCTGGAGATATCAATTATTTGTGCAAAAATTTGAAATCAAATAGCTGCAATGAGAAAAATACTATATTAAAAACAACACCATTACATGAAAAGACTACGATAAGGATCCAACATTACATCACAAAGTGAAAATAACAATAACAACAAATGACTATTCTTTATATAAAAACATATTCTAATTATAATAAAAATAAGACCATCTCAAAAACTGCATAAACTCATCCAGAAGTTATGTTAGAACAAAAAAAAAGTAGAATACTATATGTTAAGAATTTTATTATTTATTTTTCATGACTGAGAATATCAATCCAATTCATAAATTAGTTCATAAGTTTTAAAATTAAAAAGCAATATTAGCCTTAGTATATGAAATATTAGAGTAAATAATAAAAATTAAAGAATATATATTATTAAAAATTAGTATAAAATAGCTAGTTATTATAGGATATAGGTGATGGGTTGTAAAACAAAAAATAAGGAAAGTATGAGAATTTATTGATCTGGTGATAAAAGCTGATATAATAAAATACTTTATTATCTTAGATTCAAGAACAGAAGATATTTAATAAATATCAATCTTTAATATGTAAACTTTAAATTAAATATAGCTCAATGTATATGAAAACAAAAAGAGTAAATCACCCCCACCCCACCCAGCTATGATTTTAAAGCACTAGGGTGGAATGTGATTTACTCCCTTTGTTTACATATACAATGAGCCAAGTTTTTAAAGTTTACATATTAAATCTTGCTTAATTATTACAATCAAGATGATAAAAATGAGATGCTGTCTCCAGCTTTATATAATTAATTATGAGTTTAATAACTCTTAAGTGTGATATATTCCATCTGGTTGATAAATTAATTTCACTCTGAATTATCAACAATGAAGGCAAGGGTGTGCTTATAAATATCAGAGCTACCAGGAATTGGTTAGGAATTCACTCTATTCTTGATCCAATTTTCAACATTTATAATGCTTTTAACTCATAGCCTGGAGGAGGATGATTTACTCCCTTTGTTTAACAATCAATATTGAAAAAATAGATTCCCTCTTAGTATGCTTTGACATAATGGCAAAATATTGCTGTTAGCAAATTCTACTGAGCCAATCTACCTTTATGGAGTGGAAACCAGACTTAAAAAATAATATGGTAGTAGATAGCAACATTATCACCAACATGCCGCCACTGCTATCTCCATTACCATTATCATCATCATCATCATTATTATTATCAATAACAAAATTGAGAAGGGTGTTATTACATATAAAGAGATTGTATCTGATTTAGGAATATTTTCTAGTAATTTTACTTTTAATGCACATATTAAGTATATTATTAATAAAGCATACAGAAAAATGGGCTGTATTTTGAGATATCAGACAAATATCTACTTCCATAAAATATAGGGGTACTAGTACATATAATACACTCCACCACTTCATGGTGCTGGTTTTCGACCAATGCACATCAATATACATGTTGATGGGCTGACGATACAGTAACTTTTAGACATTTATCTATGATCTTTTTTAATTTTTTAAAAATTTCTAAACATTCTTCTTTTTTTTATACACAGTATTTTTTTTAACACTTTTCAAAAATAGTATGGGCTTTTTTTTTGGACTAAAGCCTTAAACATTTCGTTTTTCTATCTGGTATTTTTTTATTTTTTATATTTTTGTTTTGTTTTTTTAACACTTTTCAAAAATAGTATGTTTTTGTTTTTTTTACTAAAGACTTAATCATTTCATTTTTAATAAACAAACACTTTGTTTTTAGATGGTGGAAAAGGCTTTATTTGCTTTTTAATTATTGTCTTTTTACTTTTTTTTTATATACACCTGGGTCTTGTTTTACTCGATAGATAGGTTCCTCAAAAAACACACGCAAACGAAATCGTGCAAAAATAGATGTAACTTACATTGAAAAGGGGGGGGTGCGGTCTGTGATTTTTCAAAATTCGCATAAAAGCAAAGCACCAACGTAAAATTACTTTAAAATTTGCGCAAAAAAAAAAATAAGGAAATAAAATATGACTAATAAAAAATTTCAAATTTGAAAAAAATTGATACAAGACAAACATTTTTTAACTATAATATTTAATTTTATTCAAAATAATATATTTTTATGCATAATTTACAGTACAGTAATTTACATTTTTTTATACACGTTTTAATTATTATCGCAATTTGCCGAAATACACGTTCATTTGAAATCAGATTCTCACAAGAGGAAATACAACTAGCGCCAAATTCACTCTCATGTTGTGTTAATGGTTTTCTGTTGACAATGTAATTAGTAATTAATCTTTGAGATGATGATTTTATTAATTGTTTATGAACTTAGACTTATGATAATAAAAAGACATTTATTCACCACTGCTGGGAAAAATTTAATTAAAACTAACAACTAAAAATTAAATTCTTATTTTAGTCTTTAATTTTTTAATTTTCGATTCCATTTAAAAATCAAATTTCATTTCACTGATATTACTCACCTTTTAAAAATAAACTTGCTGGACACTAAATGATTAATAATTGATTACATTCTTTTTTAAAAAGCAAAAACAGAATGTGACTTAA
Source organism: Epiperipatus broadwayi (assembly GCA_028023455.1). Classification (NCBI taxonomy): domain Eukaryota; kingdom Metazoa; phylum Onychophora; class Udeonychophora; order Euonychophora; family Peripatidae; genus Epiperipatus; species Epiperipatus broadwayi. The sequence goes on from JAQFVV010006216.1 coordinate 2,466,409, forward strand.
AATGCAAAATTAACACGCACAATGTTTGAACAAATTTACATTATAATCTTGTAAAATTTAATGTGTGTATACATAAAATGTGGAAATCATGATTTTAATCTCATTATTGCATAAATCTTACTATTATAAAACACTGAAAATATTGAAATTACTAAGATGAAAGTCGAATTCCAATAATGTGTTATTACTTTCAATATAACGTAAGTGTGTGAAATTTATTATTTAAACTAATAGCGCATTATCGGAGTTCGACTTCCGGTGAAACACGAATCGCATAACTTCAAAATCATGTTAAATAAGTCCGCGTAAAAAGAGACCCAGGTGTACTTTCTTTTTAAACATTTATGTTACCAAAAAGCTCTTGTTTATTTTTAGATGGTGGAAAAAAAGTTGGTTTACTTTTTAATTATCGATTTCTTTAATATTTTTTTTTTTAACATTTATGCTACCGAGAAGTTATTGCTTAATTTTTATGCTTTTTAAGGAATCCTTAAACATTTTGTTTTTAATAAACCAATAGTTTGTTTTTCAATGGAGAGCGGGTTTAGTTTTCTTTTCAATTATGTAAATAACAACAACAATTTTCCATGAAATAATTTGGACATTTATTGAATAAAAAATAAACCAAACTTTTTACAAGTTATAAAGATTTTGGGTAGAAACAACAAAAATTGTGAATGGCAATTCACTGAGCTTCAATGAATTTTTTACACTTGCTGTTGCTATTTTATTATTCTCACACGGAATCATGCAAAAACATGTATTTTCACATGAACTTGGCCGAACTCTGCTTTTCAACGTAACCTTTCGCAGTTGTGTTCAGTTACAAATCGTAGGGTAGCATGTATGATGGGCTGACAATACTTAGTATGTACTACTACTTCGATTAAGCTTTCTCACAATTATTTGGAAATAAATCTTTTAAGACTTTTGTGTACTTAAAATACGGCTACCATCAAATCATATCTTAGCGATAAGTCAATTGCGCTCACTTGAGGACTACTTTCACAACCTAATGGGCATGGTATTTTGTTATGTAATCATAGAATGCATCACTATCAAGTGGTTTGTTATGGCTACAACAACACTGCTGTAGTGTTAGCCATAAGTAAGGCCACTAAAATGGCATATAGATGTGTGTTAGGCGAAAACCAGCACCATCAAGCAGTGGAGTGTATTATATGTACTAGTTCCAATATAGGTTATTTTTTTCTCTTGTTGTTACACTTTTAGAATATGGTTCTTGTATATGGAATTTCAATTTAATTAATATTCAGTCTAGAATACATAATGTTGAAAAAAGATTCAATAAATTAATAATGGGGGAACGTTAAAATGTTAAAACAGTATTAAAAGAAAGGAGAATATTAAAAGATATGAAACTGTTGAAAAAGTTAATTGATTAAGAAATTGATGTCAGGGACTATATCAAAAATAGAATTGAAAGTATCTAGTTATCTGTTAAGAGAACTGCACACTTTCAAGATTACTAAATGTAAAAATACTTTCTTTAACAAGTCAGATATTAATAGAGTGCAAAGTGTATATAATCACTTTTAATAATATTGATATTTTTTGTGATCAGTTTATTATGAATGTTAGAAAACAACTAAACTTATAATTATGAACATATATGTATATATAATCTTCTGTAATTTGTACAGGCAGTCCCCTAGTTATAAACACTCGAGTTTTAGACATTTTGCTATTACATAATTGCTTTTGAACATTAGATCTTTATCTATGCACATACTTTCATGTATAATTAGTGCTATATGCTGTAGAAAGAAATGGGTATTCAAAATTGTAAAGTATTTTAGCATATTAATAATTAAAAAATTCCTTTTAGCAATTAATGCTACAAATTTACCGTATATAGTAAAAAAAAACTATTTACATACAGTCATAATTGAGTTTTTTCTAAAGAAAGATAAGCTTTGAAATTTAAAAAATAATTAAAAGTATATTTCAGAGAACAATAAGAAATTATATAAAATACTATAAAACTTCCCATCTCTCTGACATTAATTACTTTTATTTTTAGCATCGTCACAGAATAGGATCATCTTGATTAGCACTTGTTTTTAAAAGTAGTTTGTGCGCAATTACATTACATATATATATATATTTCTGTTTTGGTAATTTTTTTTCATTTTTATTGATTAAAAACATGAGTGAGAAACAAAAAAAAATAGCAGTACTGATACAACCAAAAAGAAATCAAGGTCTCATAAACCCCAAAAAGTTGAGACAAAAATGGATATAATTAAAAGTTCTGAAAATGGTGAATCTTTTGCTTCAATCGCACGTTCATGTAATTTAAACCGATCAACAATATATACAATTATGAAAAACAAGAACAAAATTAAGGAATATGTTAAAAATTGTGGAAATATTTCTTCAAAGATTGTTTCAGATATGGCAGAGTACCAAAATCACACTTTTCTTTATTTTTGCCATAATATCCTATAAATACAATTTACCCAAACAGCTTCAAACACTTTTTAGCAAAACTTTTTATTTGTACATATACATACACCTACGTTTTGACGGACCTGTAGTCTTCTTCAGAGCATGTCTATTTTGATCTTTTAAAAAAAAAAGTGTTTGAAGCTGTTTGGATAAATTGTATTTACGTGGCAGAGTAATGGACGAAATGGATGAATCTTTGACTTTATGGATTGAAGATCAACATCAAAAAGGTATCCCAGTGAGTTTATCGATTATTTAAGCTAAGAATCTTAGTTTGTATTGTAATGGTCAGATTCGTATGCTTCGTTAACATAGTGCAGACTTTGACCACTACACAGAACAGCAGCACCATAACAATATAGCAGAATTTCAGATAAGCAAACAAAGATTTTTCTTTTAATTTGTTTAGTCTGAGAGCATTAATATTTATTAATATTAATTATTATTGTGTATGAAAGTGTAATTAGTGGTTAAGAGTATTTGAAAGATTGAAAATTGTGTTTTTTATTTGTTTTAAAGTTTTTTCAATTTGTTATTTATATATATAGAAATTTTTTTAAAAAGTTATTATTATTTATTTTTTATTTTGTTTTATTATTTATATATTGTTATTTTATATATAGAATTATTATTATTTTTTTTTAAAAGTTATTTTGTTGATTAGTTTTTTGTAAATTTGTTATTAAAAGATTTACTTTTAAGAAAAATATAACGTTCGAAAAAAGTAAAATAAAGAATATGGATTGTATTTGTATTTCAAAATGTTTCTATAATCGGAAAAAAGAAATTAAGCATGCTGTGGTGGAATGTACTATATGTGATGAGGTATGTCACTTGAAATGTTTAAATAAGACTAGGAAGGATGTAAAAGGTTTATGGTTACGCAGTCAGTGTATAAATATGATTAAAGAGGTGAGAAAGTGTTTTCAAAGTGTAGATAGTCGAAGGATAGTGGGTGGAGAAAGTAATAGTGTAATGGAGATGATTAGTCAAAGAATAAATAAGATAGACAAAGAACTGAAGGATGTAGAAGTAAAATTAAAATCATTGGAGATAAAATGTGAGGAGATAAAGGAATTATTGAGTAGGAATAAAAAGGAAGAAATAGATAAGGAGGATTAGAAGGTATTAGAAAATGTTATGGATGGAGTAGAAAAAGTAGATTATGAAACAGTATTGATAGGAGATTCACTAATTAGAGAATGTGGGGATATATTGCAAGGGAAAATAGAAGTAGGTATGGAAGAGTATGTTTTCCTGGAGCTAGAATTAGGGATGTAGCAGATAAAGTTAAAGAGCAAGGTAGTAGAGATGTGTATGTTATGGTGGGGACTAATAATTTATCAGAATCATCAGAGAGAATAACAGATGAGTATGTAGATTTGATTAGAAATTTGATTATGATTAAAGGAAGAGTAGGAATAGTTGGATTACTACCAAGGTTTGACAAGAGTTATTTGTTAGATAGGGCATGTTCTATAAATGAGAAATTGAAAAAAATGTGTGAGAGAAATAATGTTATGTTTGTGGATGTGTGTGATCGTTTTATTGGAAAAAGAGAGTTATATATTAAAGATGGGTTGCATTTAGGAAAACAAGAAAGTGAAATTTTAGGGAGTTTGATTTATAAAAAAAATTTTTTAGGAAACTTATAAAGGAGGGGGGGGGTTAAATTGTAATATAATTAAAAAAAATGGATGGAATATAAGAAGTAAGCAAAAGGAATTTGATTTTGATATAAATATGGATATGGAGAAGAAATGGGTTTGTAAAATTAATGGTAAAAAAATAATTTATAAATGTAATGGAGAAGAAAGAATGAAAAGAATTTATAAAAGAGTAGTTAGAAAAGAAGAAATTTTTAAAATTGGGTTTTTGAATATGCAAGGTGGTAGGAAACCAGAAAAGTGGATGGAATTAAATAAAACAATTGAAAATGAAGAGCTTGAGGTATGATCAGTAGTGGAAACACATTTAAGAGAAGAAGAACCTATTTTGGAACAGTTGGTATGGCAGGGTATAAATAGAAAAGAAAAAGAAAAAAGGGGTGGTGGTATAGGTGTTATATCAAAAAAATATTTAAATATTGTTAAATGTCAAGAACATTTGTGGTTTGAAATAAGGTTGGGTAGACAAGAATGGATAGTGGCTATAGTTTATATAGCTACTGGAGATAGTCAAATTATATTGGAGTGGAATAGTAACATATATGAATGTCTAGTTAAGGATATACAAAGTTTTAAAGAAAAGGGGAAGAGAATAATGGTTATAGGGGATATGAATGGATATATTGAAGAAATTGATGATGTAGATAATAAAAATGGACAGCTTTTGAAGAATTTTTGTCAGAAAGTGAATTCGAGTATTGGAAATTTATTAAATATTTATGAGGGACAATACACATGGTCCAGAAATAATATATTTCACACAATAGATTATGTATTGGTTGAAAAAGAGGGAATAAATAAAATACAGAATATTAAGGTGTTTGATAATGAAGAAAAAGTATGCACTAGTGATCATAATTTCATTGTAATTGAAATGGTTAGTAATGTGATGGAGAATAGAAATAAAAGTAGAAATAATAAGAAAAAGTATGCACTAGTGAATGATAAGAATAAATTGGAAGAGTATAAAATACAAGTTGAAGAAATAATGGAAGAGTGGGTTGGGGATGAGTATAAGGACTGGTGTAAAGAAGTAGAAAAAGTGGCAAATATGGTTTTAAGTGAGAATATTCAGAAGAATAAAAGTAATAAAAAAATGAGAATTAGTAAAAGTGTAAAAGAAAAAAAAGAAGCATGTAGAGAATATAAGTGTGCTATTAAAAATAAGGAAAGTGAAAAAGATATTAATGCTAAATGGGAAAAGTACTTAGAAAAGAAGAAGTTGGCTAAAATAGATATCTATAGAGAGAGAATGAAATTGAATAGTAAATTGTTGAAAGATATTAATAAAAGTGGAAGAGATGAAAGTAAAAAATTTTGAAATTATATTAAAAGGAGAAATGTAGGGGAGAGAAAGTTGTATTACTAGATGATGAGGGAACAGTGTGTAGCTCTAGAGAAGATTTAGAGAGAATCTTAAATAGTTATGTAATGAATATAGAAAAGATGTTAGATGTGAATGATAAAGTGTTAGAAAATATGAAAGAATATAGTAATGGGAATATTAGTTTTTCAGAAAATGAACTAAATGAGGTAGAGAAGAAATTGAAAAGTGGAAAAGCAAGAGGCTTAGATGGATGGGCAGCAGAGATGGTAATGAATTTAGGATATAGGGCAAAAGTAAAGTTATTATCCTGTTTTAATAAAATAGCACAGAATAGTTTTCCCAATTAGTTGGAGTAATACAAGAGTAAGGTTATTATTTAAAGGAAAGGGTAAGGATCGTAGAAAGTTGAATAATTATAGACCGATAGCAGTAACATCAGTTTTATATAAAGTTTTCTCGTATATGGTGGCTAGTAAAGTTGTAAAATGGATGGAAGGGAATAATGTAGTGGGGGAAATGCAAGGAGGTTTTAGATTAGATAGGCGTATAGGAGATAGATTATTTGTAGTTACACAACTTATGGATATGAGTAGAAATGCAGGTAAACATTTATATATGAGTTTTATAGATATAGAGAAGGCATATGATAGAGTAAATAGAAATAGATTATGGATAAGTTTAGCAAGTTTGGGAATGGATGAAGCTTTAATAGATATTATTAAGAAATTATATGAAAATAAATATATATATATATATGTAATAAATAAAGTTTGATAACTGTATTCGTTTCACAATATATGTAATATACAAATCAATATATATATATCAAAATACAGTACAATTTATATAAATTATATTCTTTTAGAAGTACTTTCGACTATACACTTTGTAGTCTTTTATCAACTATATAACGTTGAATAATCAAAATGAGACAACCCTTAACAATACCCATAGTTCAATTCAGATTTCCCACAATTCTGTTATCTTAACATTTGATGACTGGCGATTCATTAACATTTGACGATTTATTGAAATCAACATAGCCTCTTTTATTTTACGTTTATTATGACAACGTTCAATTTGAATAATTTTCATATTTTTATAATCAAATTTAAATCCATATTGACAAGATTTATTATGATCAAATATAACAGATGATGAAGGTTTATTTATATCTGTTCCATATTGATTCTCTTTTTGAATTCTATTATATAAAAGCATAGGTTCTTTTATTCTCTTCTCAAATGTACACTTAGATTCACCAATGTATTGTACGCCGCATCCACATATCAATCTATATATAATAGAATTTTGATTAAACTTTGAATTTTGAATTTTAGAATTATTAAGCAATCTATTTATGTTATTTGTAGAGAAAAAAGCAATATGACACAAACCATTATAAATTTTCCTAATAAACTTGACCTGCTCATCTGATATAAATGGCATTGAAATCCATTTCATTTTCATATTTTTATTTTTAATTTTATTATAGTGTTGATTTCTTTTAAATCCTTTAATAATATTAGCAATAGCATTTTTATAATAGCCAATGACTTGTTAAAAATTGGCTATTATAAAAATGCTATTGCTAATATTATTAAAGGATTTAAAAGAAATCAACACTATAATAAAATTAAAAATAAAAATATCAAAATGAAATGGATTTCAATGCCATTTGACTTGTTAAAAATTGGCTATTATAAAAATGCTATTGCTAATATTATTAAAGGATTTAAAAGAAATCAACACTATAATAAAATTAAAAATAAAAATATCAAAATGAAATGGATTTCAATGCCATTTATATCAGATGAGCAGGTCAAGTTTATTAGGAAAATTTATAATGGTTTGTGTCATATTGCTTTTTTCTCTACAAATAACATAAATAGATTGCTTAATAATTCTAAAATTCAAAATTCAAAGTTTAATCAAAATTCTATTATATATAGATTGATATGTGGATGCGGCGTACAATACATTGGTGAATCTAAGTGTACATTTGAGAAGAGAATAAAAGAACCTATGCTTTTATATAATAGAATTCAAAAAGAGAATCAATATGGAACAGATGTAAATAAACCTTCATCATCTGTTATATTTGATCATAATAAATCTTGTCAATATGGATTTAAATTTGATTATAAAAATATGAAAATTATTCAAATTGAACGTTGTCATAATAAACGTAAAATAAAAGAGGCTATGTTGATTTCAAGAAATCGTCAAATGGTAATGAATCGCCAGTCATCAAATGTTAAGATAACAGAATTGTGGGAAATCTGAATTGAACTATGGGTATTGTTAAGGGTTGTCTCGTTTTGATTATTCAACGTTATATAGTTGATAAAGACTACAAAGTGTATAGTCGAAAGTACTTCTAAAAGAATATAATTTATATAAATTGTACTGTATTTTGATATATATATTGATTTGTATATTACATATATATATATCAATTAGAGAATAAAGAATCAATTAAAGTTAAAAATGGTGTGGGACTAAGGCAAGGATGCCCTATGTCACCAATTTTGTTTGTGTTGTATTTGAGTGAAATGGAAAGAGCAATAGAAAGATTATGAAGAGGGATAGAGATACCGTTAATAGGTAGTAAGGGAGTATATATTTTGCCAGGTCTTTTTTTTGTGGATGATATTTTTTTGTGTGCAGAAAAAAAGAGAAGATATGGAAGTTATGTTGAGGACATGTGCAAGGGTGGGTAAAGAGATGGGGATTAAATTTAGTGAAGAAAAATCAAATATAATGATGGTTAATACTGGGGATAGAGAAGATGTAGAATTTTTATTGGGAGATATTAAGTTAAGTGTGGTAATAGATATAGTTATTTGGGAATTATTTTAAGTAATCAGAAAAATTATTTGGATGAATGGGAGAAAAAAATTGATAAATGAAGCAAAGAAAGAAAGGGATTGATAAAGAAATTAACAGTGTTTTCATATAATAAATATGATATAGCTAGAATTATATGAAAAGGGGTTGCAGTAGCAGGGTTAACATATGGTAATGATGCATTATATGTTAGTAAAAAGATATTAGATTACTTAGAAAAAGCTCAAAAAGAAGTAGGAAGACATGCATTAGATGCAGAAGTATGGACAGCAAAAGAGGCAATTCAAGGAGAAATGGGATGGTCAAGTTTTCATATGAGAGATGCAAAAAGTAAAATGAAAATGTTTGGTAGATTGCAGTTTATGGATAATAAAAGAATAGCTAAAATAGTATTTAATTGGGTTATGAGTAAAGGGCAGGTAACAAAATGGGTGAGAAAGGTAATGTGATATGCAAAAGATTTGGATAAAGAATTTATATCAGTATATTTGTACAAAAGATGGGATGATTGTGTGAAGAGGATTATTGAGTGTTATAGTAATAAGGAATGGGATAAAAGAATATTTATTAATAAAGACTAGGGAGTTAGAGAGATGGAGAAATAGTATGGAGAGTAAAAAGAGTTTAAATATATATAGAAATAAACAGAATATTAGGTGTGAGTTAATATATGATAATAGTAAGGAAAGTAGTTTATTGTTTAAGGCTCGAACGGGATCTTTAGCTACAAAAGAATATACATGTAAATGGAAAAATATGGGTGATTTATTTTGTAAATTATGTAAGGAAGGAATAGAAAATATTAGGCATTTGTTAATTGAATGTAAATGTTTGAAAACAGAAAGGGTACATATAATGAAGTTATAAAAAATAAATATGAAAAGAGTGATTATACAGAAAGTGAATTATTGGTTTTTATGCTGGGTTTGGGAAAAGATAAGGGGGATTTAGATATAAAGGCTATAGAAATGACAAAGATTATGCTGAGGAAATGAAATAGAGCAGATTATGGGTAAATTTAGAGTGGGGAATGTAAAATAAAGTGGCTAACAGGTTTATCTGGGCATAATTGCTGAGATATTCTTAACTTCATTTAAGGAGAAGCCCATAATACATCACATCACATCACCAGTAGTACTGAGTTCGAACATAGTTTATCGGTTCCACAATACACTCTATGAAACAACACATCTGATGCTACATTAGTAAACATTTCTTTAGGCACAGGGGTCATGGAGATGCAAGAGATTCATAGACTTTATTTTTGAGTTAGCTATATACAATATTAAGATTAGACATTTATATTTTAACTGATCGAGGACATATTATATTGAATGAGTGTCGAATAAATAAATATGTAACAGCAGACATATAGTTTGAAATTATTTATTTAGAATATTTTGTAATAAATCATTTAACTAATAATATTTGGTTATATTTAAAATCTCAATAGCGGGATTTTCCAATACAGTTATATTTTAAAGAGATACACTTATTTGGCTGACATAATCTAGCTATCTGAATTCTTGAGGAAGTATTTCAAGAGCATGCCTTCGGGATTTATATCTTTGCAATGCAAGAGTCTAAATTAGGATTTATAATAGTAGCGGCAGACATATATTTATTTAATTAAATAAGATATTTATAAATTACTATGGGCAGACATTTATTTGAGAGTGAATTGTGTCACTAATGCAGAGACAAAGTTATATATTGAATAATAAAGTTAATAAGAAGAAACACATGGTACATCTAGAAAGGCGATATGAGGGTGGCAGTACATTAAAATTGCGAAGCCGTGAATGAGTTCAAAACAATGGGCTGGCATTTGCCATAGGCCCAAAAGGTAAGGTATCACATAAGCATAATCAACGGCAAGTGTTTCATGCCATGATTACTTCCTGACTGCGTGATGGCGTCAAGCCCTATGGGAACATTTATTATGTCCGCTTGTGTAGGACAACTGGGATTAAGTAAATCCTGTAGAATCCAGAATATCCAAGGCTCATAATGAGTCATCTCATCTCTAAAATGTAACACATGTATAATTCACAGAATATTCTGTTAAGATTTAATATATTTTGTAACTCAGCCTTACATCATAAACATTTAATAAAAAACGTTTTGACTCTCAAAGAAATGCAATTAATGGAATTATTACTTAAAATTTAATAAAATATAAAAGCAATAGGTAAGTTGGGTGGATATTAATAACTAATATGACAGCCATAAATGAAGCACCAAATGCATGTTGATTTATATGAAATAACAAAGTAATTTATAAAAATAAATATTAATTAGGATTTGCAGGACACGCATCCAATGTTTCAGGCAATCATGTATTGATATTTAGAGACTTATAGAGATTTCCGAGCTGACCAGCCAACATGAGTATATAAAAGAAATATATTAATAGGTCGCTGTATAAGATGGCAACCATGTTGATTAAGATCTATATTTAAATTTGGCAAGGTCCGGTGGGAAATCTTATAGGCACGCTATCATTAGATAATAAAAAGATATAAAATTAGAAATACGTACCCAAGAAAAGACAGAATTAGGTAAGCTAGATTATTAAAGAAATTTACATAATTAATAATTAGTTTTACAAGTTATATAGAGAGTGAGCTGTAGCATGATTAATATTTAGAGTACTCTAGGCCTTGGGTATAGGTACCTATTTTATACGAAGCTTTCAGATTCCGTGGTCAGTAGCAGATTGTTCATGAGTTTAAATATTAGCAGTTCTTTCCAGCATTTAGGTTATTAATTCATTACAACAGCAGCAGCAGTTTTCTGATTGTTTGGGCAGCAGATCCTCTTGGTTGATTTTGTGGAGGGCATATGTGAAGGTTCAGCAAATGATCGACCATCTCCAGAATAGTCTGGGCGATTTCTACTCGAACATACTGTGGTGGGTAAATTAATTTAAAATTTCTGGAGCCTCTCAACTGATCGAGAGCACAGCTAAAGTCTAACTAAAAGTTCTTAGAAAATTCAAAACGTCCTCTTTTCTTGATCTTATCTTTTTCACTTTGATTCTATTTTATTTTTAGCTCCACTCATTTGCCCCGAGGAGAATCAATGCATTTTTATAAAATTAATTAATTCAGAAAGCTGCATTTCTATTGTTTAGGTTTATTTTTACCTTTTTACATTTTTGTAATTAAAGCTTTTAGGGAATTTTTCTTTTTAATTAATCTATTATCTCTCACCGATCATTACTTGCAAAATTTCAAATACAAAAGGGAATATACAATTATTTTTACTTTTATTTAAATTACAATTAAATTTCTAAAATTATTATTAAATACGAAATTTAAACACAGCAATAAACTAACGAACTTTACAATTTAAAATAAATAGTTTAAGTTATATAAAATTATATAACTAAAAGAGAAATCTAAATTATATCATTTATTTTTATTTATTGCTTTAAATTTGTTATCGAAACCTGTGTGTGTTTATGGTGAATTTTACATATATTTATACTTTTTTAATATTGCTACACATACAATTCAATACCAAAAAGTTTAAATTTGGGTAGGATGGGGTGGTGGGTGAGAGACGATAGAAAAAGGTGAAACTTAAGATTCGAATGCGAATCCTACTGTTTCAGTATGAAGATTGGAAGAAAAAATTAAAAGAAGACTCTGCTGTTAAATTTGTAGCAAACAATGGCTGGTTTCACAAATTTAAAATAAAATATTCTTTACATAATATTAAATGTGCTGGAAAAGGTGCCAGTGCATATAAGAAAGCTGCCAGTGAAGTTACTTTCACTTTCTCTAATATCATTGAAGATGGAGTTTATTTTCCATGCCTAGTCTTCAATGTAGATGAGACAGAATTATTTTGGAAAAAGATGCCTGCACATACATATTTAGCAAAGGAAGAATCAGTTGCACCTGGGCATAAACCTTCTAAAAACAGATTAACATTGCTTCTTGGAAATAATTTAGCTGCTGATTTTAAATTAAAGCCAATGCTAATTTATCAAACATAAAATTCTAGAGCATTGAAAGGAAAAAATAAAAGAATGCTTCCAGTCATTTGGAAATCAAATACTAAAGCCTGGGCTACTGCACAGCTTTTTCAAAATTAGTTCTAACATCATTTTGTGCCTTCTGTTAGGCAATATTGTAGTGAGAATAATTTACCATTTAAAACACTACTGCTCATAGCTAATTCTCTTGGACATCCAAATACCTGCAAAATTTATATCCAGAAGTTAATTTTGGGTTTATCCCTCCCAATACCACAAGTGAAATACAACCTATGGACTAAACTGTAAAATCTACTTTTAAGCATTATTTTATGAGAAGATTCATTACTCAAGCAATCAAGGCAATTGACAAGGAAGGTGGACCTACATTAAGAAATTTTTGTAAAAGTTATACTATATGGAATGCAATAAATATTATTTATAAACAAAGCAAAACTCTCCATACAGTATTGCCACCCTGTGCCAACCAGAGTAATCAATGAATGCCAGAAAGGCACAGGGTGGCAATACTGTATGGAGAGTTTTGCTTTGTTTATAAACAATTATGTGCTAGTATAATGATCATGTGATGCTTAATGGTTTTAATGAATATTATTGTGGATGCATTGGCTGAATAAGAAAGTCAACAATGAAAGGTTGTTGGAAAAAAATATATCCACTAATGATGAATGCTTCTATGGACACTGAAGAAACTTCTGAAAATATCACAACTGAAATAGTCAATATAATGAATGAATTAAATTTAGATGTCACTGCTGAAAATACTGATGAGCTAATGCAATCTCACTCAGAACCTTTGTCAAATGAAGACTTGATTAAACTATAAGAGGTGAATGAAATACAAAGTGAAAAAGAACCTGATAATGAACATACTGTTAAGAGTTTGACAATCAAGAATATGAATGAAGCCTTCATGCATCTTGACAAATTTTTGACCATCATGGAAGAATGTGATCCCAATAGAAAGCATATATCTCGTGTACAAAAGGCAATAGAAATCACAGAATGTTACAGAATTCTTCATCAAGAAAAGAAAAAGAATACAATTCAATTAACTCTTGATAAATTTGTAAACAAAACTCCAGATACTAATCAATAAAAAATAACTATTGTATTTTAAAAACCTTTTTGATCTTTTTTTTTACATACCCCCCCTTTGAATCAATTTCAACTTCCAAATACATGTCAGGAACCAATTAAGTTTGTAACAAGGGGACTGCCTATATTTGCTTATTGTTTCTTTTGTTTGTTTTTTGTTTATTGTGTATTTCGGTAAAAGTGTAAATGTTGAAATGCACATAATAATTAGATATTGAATTAAATTGCTCCTACTACTACTACTACTGCTATTACTACTGCTACTATTACAGCTACTACTACTACTGCTATTACTACTAATGCTACTATTACTGCTACTACTACTACCACTGCTACCACCACTACCATATTCGCTACCACCATCGCCACCACCATCACCACTACCACTACTACTATTACTTCTTTTAAAATATATTTTATTGGCAATTTATATAAGGTTTCATTTGTATTTTAACAGACAATGTTGAAGTAAGTACAATAAAAGGGAGTTGTATACATTATAAAAAATTACAAGGTGAGTAATATGGGAAAAATAAATAAACATTGGTACATAAGGTGTTGATTATATACATAGATGGTTAAAAATATTATTATTGTTTTTCACTGAGATTGTACAAGTGAAATCAAACAACAATTCTGCTGCTGCTGCTGCTGCTGCTACTGCTACTGCTATCACTACTGCTACCACCACCACCATTATTATTATTATCATCATTATCATCATCATTACTGTTGTTGTTGTTGTTATTATTGTTGTTGCTGCTGTTTTTGTTGTTGTTGTTATTATTATTATTATTATTATATAGCTCTTGCAATTGAGGATCGTCAAAGACTAAATGTTATTTATTTTGATTTGTCAAAAGCCTTTGATAAAGTGGATCACAGTGTTTTATTTCATAAATTACATAAAATAGGTTTCTCTACTAAACTTGTCTATTGGTTTCAATCATTTCTCTGTAGCCATACAGCATATATTAAATTCAATAATAAGGTTTCATTTAATTTTGAATGCAATTTATGTGTTCCACAGGTAGTATTTTAGCACCCATGCTGTTTAATGTTTACATTAATGATCTTAAGGATTGCTTGACATATTCTTTTCTGTTCAGCTATGCTGATAACTGTAAGAATTTTAGATTATATCAGTTAGCGATTGTGTTCTCCTTCAGAAGGATATTGATAACTTTAGTGTTTGGTGTAAGTTAAATAATATGACAATTAATTTTAATAAATGCTTCTTTGTTTCTTATTCCAAAAAATCTGAAGTTTTACAATTTTGTTATAATATCAACTTTCATAAAATTATTTTGGTTAAATGACAAAAAGATCTTGGAATTACGTTTTCTTGTAATGGATCTTTTATTCCTCATTTTGAAATGATTGTTGGTAAAGCATTTAAAGTCATGGGTACCATTCTTAGACATGGTTATCAGTTCAGTAATGATACTAAACTGAAATTGTTTTTTTCATTGGTTCTTCCTATTATTGAATATGGTTCAATAATTAGGAACCCTAGTTCTTAGCAGGGATGTTACTTATTGCAGTTTATTTCAAAAAAGTTTTTCAAATATGTTTCTTGGGAAGGTAAAATGATTAATCTTTCATCTAGACGAAAGAATAAGAGATCTTAAATATCTTTATAAAATTGTCAATAAACAAGTTATTTCATCAGATATAGTTTCAATTATTTCAATTAGGTCTTTGAGTTATTATACTAGATCTGTTTGTGTATATCAGATTCAAACATGTTCTAATATTCTTAAATTTTCTCCTTTATTTAGGTTACCCCCTTTATATAATCAGATTGGGAATGACATTAATCTGTGTGACATCGGTTACAAGAAATTTTATAATCTTATTTAACTTAAATGTTATGTTTGATTTTAACTTTTAAATTTTACTTTATTATGTATACATTTATATTTTCATTTTATGTTATATGTTTTATTTTCACTTTTATTGTATGGGCAAATTGTAATTGGCTTTATGCTGTTGTTTAGCACTTAAATAGATGGTGATGATGATGATGGTGATGATGATGGTGGTGGTGGTTGTGATGATGATGATTATGATTATGAATAATAATAATAATAATAATAATAATAATAATAATAATAATAATAATAATAATAACAACAACAACAGCAGCAGCAGCAGCAGACTTTGTTATGGTATAATATTATGGGGTCGTACTGCAGCATATTATTTGAAGTCTTTGCAAACACTACAAAATTTTACATTAAGAATTATTTTGTTCAAACCTTTGGATTTGTCAAGATTTGAATTATATAAATGTGCTGGAGTTTTAACTATTAATCAATTAATTACAGTGAACATCTTATGTTATTATGTTAAATACAAGGGAATGAATAAAAATAATTCTTCATCAATAATGGTAACTAGATCAAGTGATTTTGATTTATTATTTAAACCAGTATACTTTAAAACCCATTGTATATATCAAAAATGTTATCTCGGTCCAAAATTTTATAATATTTGTATAAGAAACATTGGATTCAATATTAGTGACCTATCAAGAAAAATTTTGAGAAAATTCATTATGGATTGGATTATAATTGATGATAATTAAAAACTTTTTATTTCTATTTAATTGTTTTATTCTATAATAATGTTTTACATTTTATTTGCACATGTATTGTTGTTAAGCTCCATGCATGATTTTTTTATCACAGGGAGATTATATGTTTAATAAATTAAATTATATTATTAAATTGTTGTTATTCTGGGACTGAATAAGAATAATAAAATTCAAAAAAAAGATATTCTAGAGATGACTAAAATATTTTAGTGCCATGATATTGTAAATAATATATTGATAGATAAAATGTTCTTATTTATGCTTAAAAAAACCTACTACAAAAGTAAAAACTCAATATCGCAAAAATGTTTAAGGAGTTATCCCCCTGCCCGTTAAATAAAAAAAAAAAATGTATACATTGAAGAAAAATCTCGTTTGTTTTTTTTTTAGTAGATATCAAAAGTATAATAGGGTTAAATCAAAAATCAATCAGAAATATGACCCCTCATGAAGAGTTTAATGTAAATTTTAGAGCTTACTAAAACCATAATAAGATTGGTTCGTGTAACATTTATGATAGAATCAAAAAAAATTGAATATTATCAAAAAAGAGAGAGAGAGAGAGAATGATGACAAATATAAATTAAAATAAAACAAAAAATTTATACCTCAAATCTGAAAATTTCAGAATGAGTTATTCCAGTAATAAATGTTCCAGAAAGAATAGAGTTATTATGATTGTCACAAAGAATAATATAGCTTTGATAGCTTTAGTAATATAAAACAATGCAGTATGTGAATTCAAAGTCGTCCAAGTAATAAAAGTTATACAGTTGTACATGAAAACTATTGGGAAATTTAAAAATGCAGTGACTAATGGATGACATATCAAAAAAGGATTTTTTCTTGACTATTGGCCATTGGGTTTCACTTCAAAAGTTAAAAATACACCAGTTTTGGTGAAGTTGGGCAGCACAGCTTAGATAATTATCTGAAGAATTCTTAACAAAATTCTGTTCTGTAAAACTTTTTCATTGCTAATATATATTTCCAAAATTCTAAGCATCATTTATATGTGAAAACATACAGATTAACAACACCATAAACAAATAAATTATATTCAATGTAGCAGTGGTGAAAAAGATGAAGAAGTTCAGTTATTGTCTCCAAGCCCTTTTCAGATGCAAACTGTACAACTGATCACTAATTTATAATAGCAAACAGATATCCAAAGTGACTTTAAAAAAAAAAAAAGTGAAAACAGATTCTGTTCTTACTAGATTTTAACTGCAATATGTTTCTAATGATCACGAAATATATATTCAAAATCTATTTTTATAATATTAAGAAGAGACATATAAAAATATTTAGATATTTTCAATGTATATTTTACTGTTTATAATATATATATATAACTCTTAGAAACCAGTCAACTAATATAAATAAAAATTAAGAATTTCACACTGTTGTCAAGGTAACCTCGTTTTAGTATATATATATACATATATGCAATATTTATGTAATATTTTTTTAAAGAATTATGACTTACCCTTGAGAATAATTATAATTAAATAGCATATGATCACTATTTCCTATGCTTACACAAGCTGTTAAAACAGAGATGGGTATTTTATGCACAAATGTTCTTGCATACATTGGTTATTCTGGCATGAACTAGGTGGCATTGCTGTATGAAGAGTTTTGCGTCTGATATTAAATAGTTGAGAGGTTGAGATATGTATGAACTTTTGTAAATTGTTACAGAAATGAAATCAAGTTTTGTAAAAATCTGGAAGTTATATAATTTATTTCTTTATATACACTATATCAAAATAGCAAGGACATATTTGAAAAAAAAAATTCTACATATACACCTGGGTCTCTTTTTACACAGACTTATTTAACATGATTTTGAAGTTATGCGATTCATGCACTGAAAGTCTAACTCCGATAATGCACTATTACTTTAAATAATAAATTTTGCACACTTACGTTATATTGAAAGTAATCACAATTTGACTTTCATCTTAGTAATTTCAATATTTTCAGTGCTTTATAATAATAAGATTTTATGCAATAATGAAATTAAAATCATGATTTCCACATTTTATGTATACACACATTAAATTTTACAAGATTGTAATGTAAATTTGTTCAAACATTGTGCGTGTTAATTTTGCATTTTAAATCACATTCTGTTTTTGCTTTTTAAAAAAGAACGTAATCAATTATTAATCATTTAGTGTCCACAAGTTTATTTTTAAAAGGTGAGTAATAGCAGTGGGCACAATTAAATTTGACAATTAAAATCTGATTTTTAATTGTAATTAACAATTTAAAATTTACTTACGGCGACTTGAAATTAATGTGATGTGAAATTTGATTTTTAAACAGAATTGAAAATTAAAAAATTAAAGACAAAAATAATTATTTAATTTTTAGTTGTTAGTTTCATAAACAATTAATAAAATCATCGTCTCAAAGATTAATTACTAATTACGGTGTCACCAGAAAACCATTGACACAACATGAGTGTGAAGTTGGCGCTAGTTGTATTTCGGCAAATAGCGATAATAATTAAAACGTGTACAAAAAAATGTAAATTACTGTACTGTAAATTATGCATAAAAATATATTATTTTGAATAAAATTAAATATTATAGTTAAAAAAAGTTTGTCTTGTATCAATTTTTTTCAAATTAGAAATTTTTTATTAGTCATATTTTATTTCCTTATTTTTTTTTGCGCGCGAATTTTAAAGTAATTTTATGTTGGTGTTTTGCTTTTACACGAATTTTGAAAAATCACAGACCGCATCCCCCCTTTTTCAATGTAAGTTATGTCTATTTTTGCGCGATTTCATTTGCGCATGTTTTCTGAGGAACCTATCTATCACGTAAAATGAGACCCAGGTGTGTGTATATATATATAATAAAAACACAGAATTACTTCTATAAAACTGCTTTAATATTTCAACCAGCAGTCTGCTGGTTGAAATATTAAAGCAGTTTAATAAAAGTAATTCTGTGTTTTTATTATGTTTTTATTTTTCCTTAGTTAGTTGGTATGTTTTATATTTATATATATATGGCTACAGGAAAGAGTTTGCCATTAACTGTAAGAAGACACTTTAATTTATTTTATCTCTGAGGCCTTAAAGAAACTGAATAGGGCAAATTCCTAATGTCTATAACATCTATTTTTGACATTATAACTGCTGTTACTAAATGATTTATCCATGTAGTAAATAAATATCGATGAAATGCTCACTAACGCACATCAGCTAACACAGTGAGTTTATTGACTATTTATTTCTGAGTTTAAATTCAAGAAACACCATGATCTTTTTCCTAGTTGCATGATAGTTCCTAACTGTGGATGTATGATTTCTTTTTTTTATCTAATTGATTATTTACAATCATAACAAATAAAAACAAATTATAGTTCTTATTCCCAGAAAGATGTAGAGTTAACAACCAAAAGGAGTGATTGGCTACTGAAGGCAGAAAGCATGAAAATCCCCCTGATTGTGGACCCAGGTTGCTATTTGATGACCTACAGCTGCAGAACACTTTCAAGTAAAGGAAAATTGCACAAATTGGAAAAAGAATTATCTAATATTAAATGGGGCATTGTTGGACATTGTGAAGTTAAAAGAAAAAGTGAAAAGGCAATTAATTTAAACAGTTGGACTTGTACTTTAGTGGAATGTGATTCATTATAAATAAAAAATGATAAAACAATATTATGAAGATTGGTGCTATAAATGGACGAGTGGCAAGATTAGTTATTCAAGTTAATGAAAGATACCAAGTGTAGATAATTCAGGTTTATGCTCCAACAAAATGCTTTTAATCAGACTAAACAAACATTTTAAAATTGTCATGAGAGACTTTAATGCTAGAATTGGTAAGTAAATGAAAAATTAAAGTACCGTGAATAAATTTAGTTATGGTGATAGAAATGAAAAACAACAGATATTTGTTGAGTTTGCAGAAACAGGAAAATTGCACATTATGAATTATTTCTTTAAGAATAAATGCTAAATGGAAGTGGATATGGAAACATCCCAAGTCAAAGTATATCAGAAGTGAGTTATATTTTGACCAACAGAAAATATTTTCACGGGACTTTCACTTTTATTTTATTTTATTTTTTATGGCAGCATTAATCAGCTTTTAAATTCTGTTTTTATGACTAACGAATAAAATTATTATAGTATACACAGCTAGGAAAATACTTTTAAATAAAAATATGTGCATCATTTTTACCACTAAAGATAGAAAGAAGTAGGAGAACTAAATTGAGAATTAAATATTATGTAGCAAAGATATCTGCCATTTTAGTATTTGTTGTAGGCCTTTGCATTTATGGCAAATTTTAATATAGTAAGAAAAGTGTTAACTCTACTAGCTATTTGCTCTATCATATCTCAATATATAAAATTATATATTGCAAAACCAGCAAAAGAATGTGAAAAAAATTTAAAGTTAGTAATAACTAAATAAAATAAATAAGCTCCAAACAATTATATCATTGAAACACCATACACACATTTTATATAATTATAACTTTTTTCAATTATACATGTAAATTATAAAACAAAAACCTAATATAACAATGAAAAAAAATTAGGAATTTAAAAATATATTACATCACATTTAAAAAAAAGTATAAAGATAAATAACAAAACCACCATGCTTACTAAAAACTTTATATGAATAAAATGATTAAACTTCAATTTAAATTACAAAACATTTTTTTTTTTAAAAAAAAAAGATAAAAATAAAATTATTTAATTAGATTTTGGATGCAGTAATTTATTATATATAAATAAAGTAAAACAGAAACATTCATTTGACATAAATAAATAATTTAAATGTTTTATTTCTCAGTAATTCATAAAAAGTTTGAATACTGAAAATGACAGAGCTGGAACATGATGCATAAACATTATGCTAAAATTTCTGCCATTTAGCCAATACATTAAACTGTGCACTGTACAGATTCTAATACTGAAAAATTAAAATGATGTTAGCAGAATCACAAATAATGGCAAACTACTATGAATAAAAATCAGTGTAATCATGAGACTGTAAATACTCAGTAACTTAGTTATCTCCACATTGTTTTCAGACAGAGAACTTAACATCCATATAGATTAAAAATAGATAAATGATTTAGAAATATAAATGCTCCAAGTGATGGAAATAGTGATTACAAGAAGATTTGTAAAAGAATGAATGAACTTCAAGGCCATTTACTGAGACAATAAAGTCAACAAAAAGTTTTCCTGGAAGGTATGATGAAAAAAAGAAATTACAGAATAAAGCAGAGAGTAGACTGAATGACAAATGTAATCAAATGGACTTATAAAATAAATTTTTGAATAATATTATAAGAAAAGTAAGAATCTAAATTGTAATAAACAAAATATGTCCCTGAAAATATATGACATTTGAAAAAAATAACACTCATTTAAAAATAATCATATCTTATTCAAAAAAAAAAGGGCATTTTATATTTATGAATAATACATCCATACAACATACCTTTAAATCTTTAAGAACGAGACCTTCTAATCCTTCACGAATCACTTTAGCAATCAAGTCTTCTAGTTCTTCTCGTTTCTAAGGATTAAATAAATAAATAATTTTAAAATTACTTTATCAAAAAATTAGTAGTAATAATAAAAATAATATCAGAAACTTTCTTAGTATTAACATTAAGCAATTAAATAAAAATAAATTAAAACATGTCAAAATAAAATAAAAAATTAAATGCAAAGAAAATAATATTTAAAATATATATATAAATGCATATAATTAAAAAAAGACTCATGCTTTTCCTTATAAAAAATGAGGCAAAAAGAAGTTTTAAAAATACACTGTATGAAAACTGACAATTAAAACAAAAATCAAAAATTACATAATGATTAATTACATCATAGAAATAATGAGAAAAGAGAGTAGAAAAAATATAGAACCATTATGAAATCAAATTAAAATATATACATAAAGACTAAATGAAATATGGATAGTGGGCTAAACTAATATTACAGACAAGACAATTAAAAATAAAAATAAATTATTAAACTCTTTATATATATATATATAATGGTGAAAATATTTTTAAAAATTTTAAACAACAAATTTGGTACAGGAAAAACAAATACATAATTTGTCAAACACTATAACTATAAAAGAATTGGGCAAAAATATAAGTTAAAGAAAACAATAAATAGAACAATATTAGGCTTATCTTTGATTTTGTGAGATGAATTAAGATATCAATAATACAAATAGCAATATACACCAATAATCTGAGAGACAGAATAGCTCTTAAATAACAAAAATAATAACATATTATGTGTGTGTGTGTTTGTTTGTGTGTGGGGGGGGACAGGAATATTAATGTCACCTAAAAATTAAATTACTTCAGCAGCCCTATTGGTGAAACAAATGTAAAGTCTAAATAAAATAGCATATACATAGGAAAATACATTTGCTTCTAAAATAATTTAACATTAGCTGATATTGATATTTCTAAATTTTAATTTCATCTAGAAATATACAATTGGTTCTACATGTGAGGGTGTATGTCATGGTTACACATTGTTTGATAAAAGTTTTATTGCATATATAAACATCAATCAAAAATGTACGATTACATATAAATATATAGTGGCAATATTCAACTATTTGAAGATGTCACTGCAGCTCTTAACTTTTATATTGAAACATCTATTTAAATGTAAAATACAGATATAACATAGATGAACTGGATTTAATTAAATATAAAATTAAGATTTGTCATATTTTAGAAAATGATAATCACTAAAAAAAAAACAAAAAAACAATAAAACTCAAATGCACAGGACTACAGTCAAGCTACAGTTTTAGCAAATTTCCTTTTTAATTACCATGTCTGCCAACATTATCAACCAAAATTAAGAAATCTTATCTATGTAAAGATGACATCAACTACATTACATGAAATATCCTATGCATATTTATTAAGCTCTCTATTATGAATAAAAAAATAAACATATGCAAATAATTGATATATTAAAAAAAGCAGGTGAAGAAATAGAAAAAATTTTAGCAAAGTTATATACCAAATGTCTAAATGACAAAGATGTACCAGATGATTGGAAGAATGCAGTATTAATATTAATATTTAAAAAAGGTGATAAAGAAGATATTAGAAATTAAAAACCTATCAGTCTTTTATCAGTTTTTTACAAAATTTTTACTAAGATAATTACAACTCATCTACAGAAAACACTGGATTTCCACCAACCAAGAGAACAAGTTGGATTTAAAAGTGGTTTTAGTACAGTAAATCATATCCAGGTATTGAGAGAAGTTATAGAAAGGACAAATGAATATGAATTGCCATTATGCTTAGGATTTGTAGATTATGAAAAGGCATTTGATTTTATAAACATTTCTTCAGTGATTAAAGCATTGGATCAACAAGGTGTAGATCCAGGATATTGTCATATTTTAAAGAATATTTATAAAAATGCAACAGCAACAATTAGATTACATAATGATAGTAGGAAAATCAGCATTAAAAAGGGTGTAAGACAGGGTGACTCCATATCTCCAAAACTTTTTACAGCAGTGCTGCAAAAAGTATTTTGTGGATTAAAATGGGAAGATAAAGGAGTGAAAGTAAATGGAGATTATTTAAGTCATTTAGATTTTGCAGATGATGTAGTTGTTTTTACAAATAATGCTTTAGAGCTACAGGAAATGTTGCAGGAATTATCAGATGACAGTAGGAAAGTAGGATTAAAGATAAATGTTAAAAAGACTAATAGATTTTCTCAGAATATGAAAATAAAGATTGATATAGATGAGTTAGAAGAAGTTAACAATTACAAATACTTTGGTCAGATTATTAATACAGATGGAAACATAATGGATGGAATTAATCATAGAATTAAACTTGGTTGGAGTGCTTTTGGTAGAAATAACTTGATACTAAAAGGAAATATGTCTATGTGTTTGAAAAGGAAGGTTTTTAATAAATAATGTTTTGCCAGTTCTTACTTATGGATCTGAAACTTGGACACTTAATACAAGAGCAATACAGAAACTTCAGACCACTCAAAGAAGTATGGAGAGATGAATGTTGGGAGTAACAAGAAGAGATCGGAAATGCAATGTATGGGTAAGAGAACAAACAGGTGTTACTGACCTCATTTAAAAAAATTAAAAGACTGAAGTGGATTTCTAGAAGAGATGATAATAGATGGACAATTGAAATTTTAAACTGGATTCCAAGAGATTGTAAAAGACCCAGAAAGAGACCATATGTGAGATGGATGGATGAAATAAAAAAATGTGCAGGGGTGATATGGAGAAGAAAAGCTAAAGATATGCTATTGCAACTGTATATAATATTTAAGAATATCATAAAAAAATATCAATAGAAACAGACTTCAAAATATTAAGAAGAGTTTTAAAACTAAAATCAGTGAGGGAACCATCAAAACTACACTGATAACGATGTATGGTAGTGTAGTTCCATGTCTCTAAAATCTTTTATAACTTTGTAACAAAAAATATATACAAAACAAAAATAGTAAACAAAAACAAAAAAGTTTACTTAAGATATTTCTATTTTCAAAATAATCTAATTTTTCATTGCAAATAATTCTGCAGAATATGTTAAAAAGTGATCAGATGAAAGTAAAAAAAATTATACAAAAGATATAAATATTAAAAAACTAAAGTAGCATTCAATAAATTTTCAAAAAAATAATAATAAACTAGTGTGTTTGTAGAGTAATGAATTCTGAAATTCAAGGTTCATGGATTACAGCTCCAGTTCTGTCACTTCTAGTAGACAGATTTTTTATGAACTTTTAAGCAATAAACTAATTTTGTTTTTTTTTATTAATATACAAAAAACATGCTGGAGTGATTCATTTAATTATGAAAATATCAAAATATCAATAAGTTAATACTTTTATTATATCTTTTTAAATAAGTTAATACATGCAATAAAAAATAATTTATTTTGACATCCAGTTAAAAAATTAATTTAATTAATAATCACAGTACGACTTAATAATTATTAATTATTACTATATAATAATTGAAGTATATTTACAAATTTTTGATTAATTCTACAGAATCTAAAAAAAAAAGTATTATTAGTGTAAATACTTTTTTTTCTTTTATTACAAATATGTGAAGTAATAAATTCACTTGTTTAAAAGCAAATAAAGATTTTCCATAATGTTTGCTGAGTCGTTGCCGTCGCCGCCGCCCCCGTCGCCGTCGTTGCTGTTGTGTTTCAAAGCAAAACTTTATTGAGTCTAAAAGGTTACAGAGTCACATCTAGTAATATATTGATTTGTTACAATTGCAAAACAAATTACAACTATGCAGAGACCAATTAAGACATCTTTTCAGTATATAAGTCTTCATCATATACATGTTTTTTTCTTGTTTTTAAATTTGGTCTTTTATTTAGTTCATTTTATGCTTGCATCTCTTTAAAGTTGAAAATTGCTATTGAAAATGTCACCATTTATCATATTAGACATATTTTCATAGACTGGATCTTGGTTTCAAGTGTGACCACATGGCTGCGCACACATCTGGTTGAGCTAGGATGCTGTCTCTTTTTCTGAACAGTTCTAGTTTTATTGAGTATGTTGCTGGGTGGAATCAAGGGTTATTAGCAAGAGCAAAGGTGCATCTGTTACACTAGTGAGCATAAAGGCTGTAGGATGCTGCACGAATAGCAGGTATGTCACCTTTTTTAAATGCCTTTATTATTTCATCAATTGAAATGTTAGCCTTTCTGTATGTGGTAAACATTGTGTGATGTATTGTTCTAGTGCAGTGCAGGAATAAAGGAAATGATCTTGTGTCTCTTCTTCTCTATGACATATCCCACAAAGGGGGTCTATATTTGTATAGAATCTATGAAATCTAAGGAAATGTGTTGTGTGTACAGCATTTAGATTAAACTTAAGTAGAAAATCAAATAATTTTGGTTCTAGTGACCACTTTCTAAATCGTTGCAGTAGTTGCCTATTGTCTATCCCAAGAGATGATGAATATAGATTAGGTGTCTGATTTGGGTATAGTATATTATAAATGTCCCAGTATGTGTACTTGTTGTCATTATTGAGTGATATTTTGTTGTATATTGGCTTGAGTTCTTCAATCAGTGTAAATAGATACCCATATGAAGGGGGTGGTCTGTCTGTGGGTATTATATTGATCACACACTTCAGGTCTGAAAATCTTTTTATGGTGGCTGTTAATAGATTTACTGATTTCTGTGTGTAAAAAACATTGATTGTATGGAGTCTGAGTCCATTACTAGGTAGCAGTCTGCTTAGATTTTTTAAAGAGATCACCACTGTCTTTCTCTTCCATATTAATTTGTTACAGATTGATGAGATTTTAGATATGAATGTTTTAGCAAATTTAATTATAGGTGTGTAGTAGGTAATTTTTGAAATTATAAGTTGATTATATAGTGCTACCTTTGCATATATTGACAGGTATGACTTTTCAAGTGAAGCTGTGATTTTTTTCAGCATCTTTCTTTAATTTATTTTGAATTTGTTGCCTCATTCCATTGGTGCCAAGGTAGAATGAAAAACCAAGGCAGACGGTTTGCCATTAAACATCTCTATACAGTACTTGCCTGTGAATATTGACCATGCAGCAGTTTTGTGTTAATTTTTAAATTAAAATTTGAAATATAATTCTTGATTATCTCTTGTAGTATGGGGAGATTCTTTTTAGAGGGGAGGAAAATGGTTACATCATCTATCCAGGCTACGCATGATATATTTAAGGCAATGGTTGGAATTTAAATATCTTTTATTTTTTTCTGTATCTCTATTAGTAGAGGATTTATATATAGTGTGAAGAGCAAAGCACTAAGGAGGGATCCTTGTGGGATGGATTGACTCGGTCTGAAAGCTGACAATTTTTTTGCATTCAGTGTAATGTGAATTTCATGGTTGAGTAGAAGATTGGCTATTATATATAATAACAATGAAGGTGTTGTTGTTTTTTTAGCATATCTAATAATATGGCAATAGGCACAGAATCAAAAGCTGCCTCAATGTCTGGCTGAACTATAATCAGTGCATATTTCTTTCTTTTTTTTACAACTTCGATAATTGTTTTGTACATTAGGGCACCCTGACCAATGGATGATCCTTTTTTGGCATATTGTGCTGATGATAACACAGGAAGTATGTGTTGTTCTATTTTTCTTCTTTATTACTCTTTCAAGAATTTTTTATTCCTAAAGGTCCCATTGAAATTGGTCATAGATTAGATAAAGACAATATTGCTGTTGGTTTTTTTGTTAAATGGAACCATTGCAATTGGATATAGACTTTGTATGTTGTAAATTTTTTGGGATATGTAATTGACAAGATCGCATAGGTATTTGGCTGTGAAGTGGCTAAGATGTTTGAACACAAATTCGGAAATGCCTTGTGGTCCTAGGTGACATGTGTTTGTTATTGTTGCAAGTTGAAACACAATGGCGGTTGTTGTTATTGGTGTGTCTGTTTCAGGATCACCAAATGTCTTCATTTGGTATGTATGCTTTTTGTTTTTGCAGTTTTTTTTTTTAAATGTTGATATTGGGTATATCATTTTATGTTCAAATGTTATAGAGCCATCTATTTCAAGTGCCATAGGCACTCTGACTGTCAATGGGTATCCCAATGCTCCCCATATGTATGCCCTGGTCCAGGTGTGTTGTTGTGTGAGGTATATTTTTTTCTTTTTTATTGCTATGTATTGCTTTAGTGTGTTGCATGTATTGTTATACATTTCTGTAAGTTTTCTAATTTGTGTTTGATTGTCTGTAGTTGGTCTGGAAATTATTATTCTTTTATATATTTCATCTGCCAAAGCTAATAATCTGGTGGGGGGGGGGGGGTTGAATTGCAAGTAATATGATTAATATTGAAAGAAAGTATATTGATGAATGCTATATATTTTTGTACTGGATTGAATGACATGTTTTGAAGTTTTTGGATCATTATGTCTGTTTCTGAATATAGGAATTCAGTTGTTTGTGCTGGAAGAAGTAACCACATAGTCTTTGGAAGGGCTATTGATGTATTTTGTATTTTTGTTAGGTCGAGAGTAATGAACTGGGCAGCATGATCTGAGATTATAGATGGACAGAGTTCAAGATTAAAATAATGATGTAACATTGGTGAATAGAAACTCAAATCTATAAGTGATATTGAGTTTGATGGGAGAAAACCTTCAGCACTCATAAGTGGGATTCTTATTTGATGGATCCATTTAGTGAAAAAGTTTGATAGGTCATGTTGAAATCTCCCAGGCGTATTACAGGATTTGATATTGCTGTAAGCATTGAATTTATTGTTGTTATTATTCTGGAGATGATGACAGCGCTTGATGGAGTGTTATTATGATAAGATTAGAGTCAATATATATATAATTTTAAAAGAATTGAAAGGGCAGTTGTGGGATATAGTTATACCTGTGCCACCTGATGGTGATGATGATTTTCTTGAGCAGGCACAAAACCCTTGGCTGACTAAATATTTTGATGGATCAATTTGAGATCTGCTGTATATTTTTGTTTCAATAGACCCAGTATGTGTGGTTGTATTGTATGTAACTATTTTTTGAGTTGAAAAAGTTTTTTGGTGCAATTTAAGCTTCTAATGTTGAGAGATCCAATTTTTATCTTCATATTTTTTGTATAATCTTATAACAGGGTGTTGATGTTTATCTATTTTTGAATCCTAAAGATTTTTGTTTAAATTGCAGTAGATGAATGCCGCCACCACCACTACCACTACTACTACTATTATTATTATTATTATTATTATAACAACAATAAAACTAATTATAAAACTAATGGCAATTGACAAAATATATTTTGACACTAAAAACTTGAAATTTTTTAATATTTTGTAAACTTAGAAAAATGTTACATAGGTCTTTTAGAACATTTGATTTTGAAATGAAAATATGAGTAAAACTTAAACAATAAATATCAATAGTGAGATAAACATTACAAATATTGAATATGAAGCTATACAACAAGTTATCTGAAAGATAAATAATTATTGATTTAAGAAATAGAGTAAAAAGTGCAGTGTTTTTAATAAGATTAAGAAGCAAATTTGTATTTCATTGAAATTAAAAATAAGAAAAAGACAAACTAAAGGTTTTTTTTTGTTGTTGTTGTTTTTTGTTTTTGTTGTTCATTGAGAATATTATTTTAAATAAAACCAAAAACAATTTTAAAACAAAAAAAAAAAAGAACGCATAGGATATTTAATCAATATGAATTTAGAGAAGAATGAAAATGATAAATTGGAAAAATTAAATTACTAATGAGTAATTTATAGAAAAAATAAGTGAAAAAATATTTTAATGAATAAATTGAGAAGAAAGAATAATTGGATTAAGCATATACTTCAAAACAAATAAATTATCAAAGTTATTAAAAAAAGATTGTGAAGAAGAAAATATATATGATGTACAAGAAGATACTCTTAAATAAAAGAATAGTTATGATTACTAAAAAAGAATGAAGAAAGAGATAAAAGACCAGCAGAAAACGTTCTGTTGTGAGATAAAGCACTGCCATGTGGCAGTAGAATTACTTCAAATTTTTAAATCAAACAAGAAAATCAAAATCCATGAGGGTTTTTTCTTTGAAAAGAAAATTTTAAATACTAACATAGAATGTAAGAAAGACATCAATGAAAGATAAATAGAAAAATAAATTAATTGTCATAAATTAAATGAAAATACTATTTTAAGTGATAACACTATATATATTAAAAAGAGCTGTATTTATTATATATAAAATATACTGATAAATAAAAAATCAGAATGCCTATTGTCATAAGCCACAATATAATCTCTAGTGTAGCCTAAAATATTTTCTAAATCAATTAACAAATTACATTTTTTTTAAAAAATTGTTTAGTTAGCAAATTTTTATATGGGATATTTTTGTCTTATAACAAATTTTAAAAAATTAATAAAAAAACATATGGTATGCATTGTCTTAATATAAAGTTAACTTTGTTATTATTTATTTGTTTCAAATATATATATTTCTCCAATTTTTTCTTTAAAAAAAAAACAAAGCAGTTAAATCACAATATAATGCAATAAAATATATTTTTCAATAAACCCTGAATTTTTAATTTTTTTTTTTTTTAAAAAAAAAAAAACTATAATAATAAAGAGCATGCATTTATGTGTGTATAAAATGTTTTTAAGAAATTTAAAAACATTTTCTTTATTTAGCAAATAAAAAAAGTACATGAAACTAATATACATTGAATGATTTGATAATTTATTTGCACTATTGTAAGTCTCAATACTTTTATTATATATAGAATAACTTTCTTCAGGGTTTGTGATAACATTGTTTTAAAATGAATATACTAATTATGATCAGAACTCAGTTGATACAGTAAATGATTTCCTGTTTACCCATCACAAAATCAACAATGATCTCTGCAATTTACACAGGGTTTAAGATCTGACTCAAAGCTCAACCTGTCATATTTGATACTTAATCACCAAATTATTTTCCAAATACCTAACAATTTGATACTTTTTAAAAATATTTCTCTTTTCTATTGCGTTCATACTCCCTTAGTATATGTTTAGCAAAATAAAGAAAAGTATTAAATTGTGCTATTAATTACAAAAATCATTTTACAGTATGTGTTATGATTATATTAGTGAAGCTTATTTTAAGATGATTACTTTATAAACACTCAATTTTTGTTTTAAGTCAAAATAAAGTATGAATATATAGTATATGTTTACAATTAATACTTAAACAAAAATGAATAAAGCAAGATTTGAGTTTAATGCATATAATATGAAACAAATCATCATCATAAAATAAATCTAAGAGAGTATCTTGTAATATGCACAGACTTTTAAAATGATCTATTAACCTGAGCACTATCTATCTAACTTCATAGTCTACTAAATAGATGTCCACATACAATATATATGTTATATCTTATTTTAGCCTGATATTGGTTTCTTGGTTATCCTGCGGATGATTCCACTTCCATATCTGGTTTGCTTCTAAAATAATAAATTACACAAACGAATTAAATAAGAATTATATACTTTTTTAAAACATCAATATTTAAAAGATACACATTACTCCAACTGCCACATTTTATATCATTTTCAATTGAATAAGGATGACATCTTTGAAAATTGCTTCATTTCTGAGCTAAGATCTTAAAATGTTTCACAAAATATGTGTTGACAGAACATGATATATATTCACACTTATTTATTAACCATTATGTACCAATCCCAATAAATGCAACCTCATTAAGAATTTCATTTAAAATGTTAAATACGAAAAACTTTTATAATCTTCATAACCATTTACATTTTGATAGCAATTTATTTTCTAGAATAATCATAATATTCTAATAATTACAACTGCAATAATATAGCTAAATATTGTATATTAATCATCAAATACATGAGCACTCCCCAACTTTATAACAAAATCATTCTTGTTCAAATGAATATCTCACCATAAACAAAAGATCAATTCAGAAACATCTAACTTCAAATGTTTGTTCTATCTTTATTATTTCTTAACTTCATATTTAATAATCAATTTTAAAATATTATCTTACATATATATTAACAAAATAAGTTTTGTATTAAGATCTTCAATGAAGCTATGTAACCATATTATCTATTGCAGGGGTGTCCAAAAAGTCGATCGCGATCGACCGGTCGATCGCAAAGCCAATTTTGGTCGATCACTAGGCCAATCTGCCAAGAACTGGCTGGCAAGGATTGAAACAAATTGTCAAGATTTTTAACTTTTTTTGTTATTTTTGTTTTTGTTTTAATTTTTTTTTCAGTTCTAGATAGGTGAAGTCCAATAAGTCATATCGTTATTGAAAATAATATTTTTAATCTTGACTTAATGTGTTTTTGTAACCGAATGCAATGTGTGAACATAATGCGCAAATGCAAAAATATGCATGCAGTTATTGACTCAAAAAAACACAGCTATTTAGCTTGAATATTTAGTAGTGTTATACGATAACTTCTTTTCTTTAGTATTGAAATAATATGATTTATCTATCTTCCAGTTTCAGACTACTATGTTTCATAGTAGTATAATTTTCTCTAATTCAAATCCATCCAAGTCCATGTATATTTTAAATTAATACTAAAATATTGTATAAAAGTTCTGTTAACAAGTATGTGCTTATAATCATATTACACATTAATTAGCTAATAATATCTGTATGCATATAACTATAATACGCAGTTCTAATTTAAAATAATAATAAATTAAAGTAAGTTGTGTAGACATTATTGTGTGTGTAGAAGCACACCTATGTATATATGCGAAGGAAACTGTAATGTGATAGATTTTGTGAACTTACAACTTTTCTAAATTATCTATTTTAAATTATAAATTTAATTTATAAATTTGCTTGCATTTGCATATAAAATCCTAAATTCAGTGTGATAGTGTTACACATATAAGAGAATATTTACACTTTACAGAACTTAAATCTCTTTTTTAAAAAAGATTTATTTCTTGGAAATCATTCTGACTCACACCTGGAAACCAAGAGCTGAAATTTTAAAAAAAATTAAAAATAAATATAAGATAAAGGCAAAATCACTGGACCAGCGCTATTTATCAATTACTCAGCTGGAGTTTTTTTCTTTACTACGATTTAATAAAGTAGTTTAAAAACTAAAATATAAGACTTAAAGTTGTCAACAAGTTATAACTTATGCAGGGGAAGAGAAAGATTTGATATAAAAACTCCCAGTTTTCATTACTAAATGTTCATTCTCTAATATTCAGAATGTAATAGTGCCCTCATGTGAACAATATTATTATTATTAATCAATATTATCTATCGACGGTGACCACGTCGAGTTTCAATGTTTCTTCTGTTTAAAATGAAAGTACCTTTTCTTATGCTTTAATTTAAATTGTGGCTTTTCTTATCTATCTATTTACTTGATTAATGAGCCTTTTCAGCAACAGATGTTTAAGCTGAAGTCATTAACAGAGTTAATGATCGCAGTTCATGAGTTTTTAATTTTCTTGGAAAATATTTAATTCAATATTTATTATTTACTTTGAATATTCAATTTTTATCAGTTAAGTTTGGGGAAATAAAATTGTCATAAGTATTTCTTTTTTTTCATTTTAGTATACCCATGAACATGAGTAGTAAACCAAAAAAATCGAAAACTTATCATTTCGATGAAGAATGGGAACTCGACTACTTTTTTACAATGGTGAATGATAAATGTTGTTGCTTAATATGCTTTACCTCAATAGCCATTGCTAAAAAGGGTAATCTGGAGAGACATTTTTTAGCTTTACATAACAAGTATCAAACAGATTATCCACAAAGTACCGAATTGAGAAAACATAAAGTTAGGGATCTTAAAACTCAATTAAAAAATCAACAAAAAGTTTTTAAAAAACCAATGTTGAAGTCATAAGCAGTAACTACTGCATTATTCAAAGTAAGTTATCTTTTAGCAAAAAAATGTAAACCATTTTCAGAGGGTGAATTTGTAAAGGAAACTTTTTTGGAAATATCAGTCACTTTTTAGCAATTTTCATAACAAGAGTGAAATTATTACTGCAATTCAAGATCTGCAACTATCTTGAAACACTGTGGTGCAACAAATTGAGAAGATGAGTGGAAATGTAAAAGAACAGTTATATGATGATATTAATAGATGTTCTTGTTTCTCCCTTCATTGTGATGAGTCAATAGATATAAGTGATACAGCACAATTACTTGTTTTCATTCATATGGTTTTTAAAGATTTTACATATAAAGAAGAATTGTTGGGTCTTATTTCTTTGAAAGAAAGAACTAGAGATATAGATATATTCAAAGCCTTTAAAAACTTGCTCAATGATTTGAAAGTACCACTTTTTAAATTAGTTTCAATAACAACAGATGGTGCAGCTGCAATGATAGGTCGCATAAATGGATTTATAGTCTTATGTCAAAATGAAGATGAATCCCCAGCTTTTTTGAGCTACCACTGCATAATTCACCAGCAAGTGTTAGCCAGTAAGAGACTAAACACAAAAGAAGTAATGGACATAGCGTTTAAAATTGTTAATTCAATTCGAGGAAGTTCCCTCAAACAACATCTCTTCCAACTGCAGCTCGATGAAGGCCAACCTGAATTATTATTACATACCAATGTAAGTTGGCTAAGCAGAGGTAAATTTCTGCAATGATTTCGTGATTTATTGCCTGAAGTAATAGATTTTCTCCGCTAGCAAGATGGTAAATGTGAAAATTTAAATGATGAAACTTGGCTTAGTGACTTAGCTTTTCTAACCGATTTTACTTCAATGTTAAGTCATTTAAATATAGAATTACAAGGTAGAAATAAAACAGTAATTGATATGATCAGCTGTGTAGATGCATATAAGACAAAATTTATTATGCTAATAGAAGATCTGCAACAAAATAATCTTAATCATTTTCCAAATATGGTGGATCATCTACAAAAGCATAAAAATCCAAAAAGTAATTGAAGATTTTAAGGTAAGATTCCAAGAATTTGAAAAAATTAAAGAAATTGTGAAATGTATATCTTTTCCTTTTAAAAAAGATTTAAATGTGAAACACATTAGCCAAAAAATTTCAGACATATTTCATATGGAGCAAAAGGCTTTAGAAAATGACAAAAAATTTCAGACATATTTCATATGGAACAAAAGGCTTTAGAAAATGAAATTATAATTTTACAAACTGATTTAATCTTACAAGCTAGAAAATTTGAAGATTTTTGGAAATATGTCAACCGAGAAAAAAAATCCCAATATCATCAAATGTAGCAAATATATTTATTCTTGTTTCGGATCTACATACCTGTGTAGCAAATATATTTATTCTTGTTTCGGATCTACATACCTGTGTGAATCGGCATTTTCATACTTAAAGTTAACGAAGACTAAACAACATTCTGTCCTAACTGATTCCCATACTGAGGATTCTTTATTATTATCTTTGTCAGGATATACACCTAATTATGATTCCTTGGTTAGAGACATGCAAACACAGTTTTCCCATTAATGTTAAGATAATAAAATAAGTTCTAAATATGTCTTTATCAGTAGCTAATTTGAATTAATACATATTGTTAATAATTAATCATGTTGCTTTAATTCCCTCGGACATGAATTTTTTAGCCTGTTAAATAATTGTTATTTTTTATGTAGGTAGATATATAAAAATAGTATGTATTTCAGATCTTTCTCCAATTAGACTACGCCTATGACAACAAGTCGATCATCGCAACACATTTTCAAAATAAAAAGTCGATCTTATGAACACAAAAGTTGGCCATCCCTGATCTATTGCATTTAATGCGAAAACTTATTTCTATGTAAATAAGTATTTTCTTATTACATCTCACATTTCTCAACATAATATCACTTTATTTATATAAATATCATAACAAAATACTTTCATTATCAATATTTGTCTGAAATTAATATGCATTCAAACATCCATGTACAGATATCATTTTTGTTTAAATGTAAAAATATAAAACAATTTAGTATTAAACATTACGTCCTATGTTTTTTTAGATCACAAAAATTAACTTGTCAGAATTATTCCAAATAATACTTACATTTCACAATAATATAGCAATGTATCAAAGATAAAGCATTTTTAACTGATAATTAAATTTTTTTCTTCTTCTTCTTTTTTTAATACTCAAAACTAGATGGTTTAAGCAATCTTTAACTTTTTTTCAACTTTTTAAAATGTATTACATAACTTTTAAAAGTAATCCAACAAAAAAAAAAGTTCTTGTTTATCTTTTAGGTTAAGTGTGCTTGACTAGTTTATTTATATATTTAAAAAATATATATAAACAAAATCCTTATATAAAAATCTAATATAAAATAATTATATATAAAAAATATATTTACATATATATATAAAATATTCTTAGAAAACATTCATAAAACTATTTTCGTGATTGACTTTAGACTATAAAGACTATATAACTAACTTTAGTTCATTTAGAAAGCATTTCCAATATAGTTCAAACTAAGCATAAATACTTTATGTCTTCAGCTCATACATGTATATGTATTTTGTTAGCAATTTTGACAATTTTTTTCTTCCTTGAGTAATATCAAAACTTCATGTGATGATGTAGAGCTAGAATCATTTTGTTTCACATTTAATAATTAATACATTCTACTGTGATCACTATAAAGTCTTTTAGATTTGATATATTCTTTTGGTGAATTTTAACTTTTTATTTTGCAGTTTAAATGAAACGCTGGCATTCAGAATTTACTTCATGGTACTAGTCAAAAAATTTGGAGAAATTAAACTTTTTCTTGTGCTTTTCCATGTAAAATAGGGAATGAAGACTAAAAAAATGGAACACTTTTGACATCACAAAGAACACAATAACATTACCTTACACAATGCTAAAACTCTACCAGCACTTTTTGCTGATTTAAGCCCTATATGTTCACTCTTGTCTAGACTTTTCTGGGTCTTTCTAAAAAATTTATTATTTCTTAAATAATTTGTTATTTTCCTAATTAATCTAAATAAACACTATAAATAAAAATAAAATATTTTTTTCTTTTAATTAATCAAACCAAAATCATAAAAGGAATATTTTCACTTAATCCTTTATAATCATAAGATTAACTTCTAATTAGAATCATTTTAATACTAACATATAATTAGCCCTTGAACAATTTGATATTTTCTATTACTCAACTTTTCACTAGACTTGATTTCTTTTTAATTTAAATTTTATAAATAATTAATATTCTAAGAAGTCACATTTAATTTTTTAAATGTTTTAAGACTGATTTATAAATAAAAACAATGTACCACAAACATCATCAAGTAAATTAGTTTAAGCACACTTTCAGAAAATGAATGAATTATTTTTTGTTTTAAATTTTCTTTTAACATGAATGAATAAATGTAGATTTACGATAAATCTATCAAATTATATTTTAAAATACTCTAGATGATTGATATTTGACAATTTGGCCTAAGATACTGATCTCCCCAGATTTTTTTTCGAATTATAAAAGCAATATCTGAATTTTTATAAATATCTCAAGCATTTTTATAATATGAAATCCTACACTAATATATGTTATAATAATGGTAAAACTGCATTCTAAAGCCACAGAGCTATCACACTTTTTCTGAGGGAAATACCCAATGATTCTAATCAAATATGAGTGATTAAGTTGATCTAAAAAATCTATTTTCGTTTTTCTCTTTTCATGATACATATTATAAAATTCTTTTACTTAAAATTATTCTGCATTTAGAAAAAAATAACATTTAAAATAATTTTTATATATTCTCAAAATAACCTAACTAATCTAAAAAACTTTTAATCCATAAAATATATGTATATTTAGTTTTTCCTTTCTTTTAAATATATAGTAAATAAAAAAAATCAAATATATTTCTATTTCTCTTCTTTTAATATTGAGTACTTAGAATGTTCTTCATCTTTTCATTTCGGTTTAAAGTCAGTATCTATACTAAATATTTTTTATGCACACTTACTCAAATATACATGCCTAAATATATAATGAATTTATTTTCTTAATGTTTTAAATTAGTAAATTAGATTACATTTTTGTGTACTTTGAGTCTATTCTAACCACATAAATTATATTTTCAATCCCTACTGTTATTTCTGCCTATTCATGTGCCTTGCTAATAAAAATTATTTCAATACATAAAGTAAAAGTAATGATGATAAACAAATAACTAAAATTATTATAAATAATTTTATCAATAAAAGGATAAATAAAATAATGAAAATTAATGGCAATAAAAAAAAGTCATTGCAGTACAATTAGAGTTTATAACTCATATTATTAAAAAAAATTTGGAAGATAAATGAATAAATAAAAAAAAAACATTTAATGACAAAAAGTAATGGAAAAAAACCAAGTTACTGTATTATAATTTTTAATAAGTATCATTATCAAAAATATAAAATAAGAGTCATACTATAAAAAAATTCAATTCTGTAATCTTAATTAAATAAATATGCTGAGAAAAGAAGAGACAAAAACTCAATAATTTATACCAAATACTGAGTAAATTGGTTCAGATATTTTCAGATATTTTAGAATAGATTATATAAGTATGAGTAAACCCTGTTATGAGCTATCCAATTAAACACTGTATTAGTAAAATTGTACCCAAATTTAAATAAATGAAACAATGTAGTATAAATAAAATGTGCTTCATCTTAAATATATCCAAAAATCATATAAATATAGATATTTAAAGTTTGTTTAAAGCAGTGTAAAAATGTTTTTTTTAATAATTTAATATATATACACACACATACTAAATTTATATATATCTCAGATGATTCGGTGTCATTAAACAAGATATACATTTTCAGAAATTGCATTTTCAAAAAAAATATCACTTCTTATATTTTCAACCATTTCAATGATAAATTGGTTTGGTAACTGATCTATCTTCTTTTATCTTTAGTTTTTCCAAACACTGTATCTTTTCCTAATGAATTACAAAGGAGTCGCAAACTTCACTTTGTCTAACTATACAACTTCAATTATATGCTATCCAAAGGAAAATATCATCAAATATTAAACAATATAAAAAAACCTTTAGAATTAACAAATTTTATATTGGAGCAGCCATTTTTTTCCTCTGAACATTATGAGGGAGGACTGAAAAATAACCGAATAGTTATCTGGTATACATGCCCATTGTAATATATGCTTCTGCTGCTACATACCTCATGATGGGACTCTTTTGTAACAATATGCCAAATAACATCACCATGTAAAATCATGGTAGCAGGCATAACACATTTTTAGATAAAGTGCATTTAGCATATTTATCCATTTTTTGTAAAGGCTGAAAGGTTGGAATGTTTTCTTTCAGGGAAACAGTTATAATACTTGAAATAGATTACAAGCAAGCTGAACTCAGAAAAATACAAGTTTGCAAGTGGTTTAATAGAAGTATCAAATTCATCACATCACAAAAAGTATTGCAAATAAAGTACAATGTCAAGACAATGCGGGTGTTTTTTTGGACATAAACAGCACTTTTCTCTCAGAACTAGTTCATAATAGTCAGGCATTTTATCTGCTAGTTCTGAAATGTTTACTAATGCAATAAAATGCAAATGTCTCATTTTGTGGCAAAATGAGAAGTGCAATTGTATTTTTATATTGTACTATTTCCATCATTTAATATGAGTATTGAATGTCTTTAGAAAAATTTAACTTTATTTAAATATTCCAAATACATTCAACTGTTAGTAATATCACATCAAACAGGTTAGTAAATGCACAACATTTCGAGAGGTAATATTCTCCCCTCTTCTTCAGATGTTGCTGGCCTGACCAGTGATAGTACTAGCATGGGATTCAAATCTGGACCCTTAGATTCTTGAGTATTAAATTTTAAGGTAATGCTGTAATCAACTGAACCATTCTACCAGAGGCAATAATCATTAGAATTTTCATATACTTATCTATGAGATTCCTCCTGATTTCTCCACTTTCTTCTAAGAGTACAGTTAATTAGTGGTTTCCATACATTATATATAGTCACTTTAGATTGGGTTATGGAATTTTTTTGCCATTGTGATGAGAGCAGTTTCTTTAAATTTTCTTCTTTGTACTTTTTCTTCTCCATTTAATATTTATGTATTTTCCCAATTGTACATATGTTCATTGGCATATACATGATATGCTACTATAGACACATCTGTTTTCTCTCTTCTAATCATCAGTTTTTGTTCTTGTAAACACTTTCAATGGGATCACTGCTATTACCAATATATGTTCTTCCACATTCACATGGTATTTCATAGATGCAGTTTTTTCTTTTCAGCATTTCAAACATAGGTTTTGTAGATGTTAGAATTCCTCATAGTGTGATATGATTCTGGAAAGCTATTCTGATGATATACTGATAGCAGATTTTCCTTAATTTGTCTGCTATTTTTGGAATGTGTGGTACATACAATCATGCAATTGAAAAGTGCTTGTGAAAACAAACTGATGATTAGACAAATTCTAGTCCTATTTGTATTATTACTTTCCCTGTACTAGGTTCGAATTTCTGACTGTGCCATTTTGTTATGTATTTATCCATGACTCACAAAGGACAAATCGCAATTAATTAATAAATAAAACTAAATTTAGTATTAAGGATTTAATATAAGTTATACAAACACAGAACTAGAATATATATACAAGCTTAATTATAATTAATATATATAAACAAATAAATGATCATGGAGTTCTTCAAGTCTTTAAACACTCTTTCAATAATGTCCAACAATTACTGTCTTATTCAATGGATTGACTTTCCACAACTATGCTAAATAACTATAAGTTCCCCAAGTTAAAATCTAAGAGCCATTTAGGCTTACATAAACCAAAATATGATCAGAACGATCTGCTTTAAATACTAGTCAGATTTTTATACCTTCAGATTCCAAAACATCTGGGTTTATTCCTTCACATACTTCACCAACACAAAGGAGGAAAAAGAGCATGCACTTAAATCTACAATCCTGAGTTTTTATAGTCTTCAGTTTAATTGTTCCCTTATCGGAAATTTTCCATTCATTAAAATTCCTTTACAAAAGCATTTAATTAATTTTACTTTCTGGATCTACTATTTTCATAATATTTTATCTTTATTCTATTCGGTTCAAAATTTGCTCTTCTATTCTTTTCATTCAGTTTGTAGAAAAACCTTTTAATTGCATAACTCTATTCATTTTCTTATATCTATGACTCATTCCTAAAACAGTTTCTATTGTCATTAATTAGTACATTTAAATTTAACTTCTGGAATATTCTTATCAATCTTTTTTATACTAAAATATTTCTTGAAATTAAAATACTATAATAAATATCAATATCACTCTTGCATTCTATATGTTTGGGATATTCACTTGCCAATAACTTTCCTATTTCTTTATGTGTTTTTTTAAATAATAATAATGAACCCACCAGACTGGGCCTTTTGCATTCTTCAAAGATTTAATTTAATATCTCACTTCATGTCAAATACTGTATAGTTATAAATATGAAAATTATAGAATTTTAATTACAAAATTCTTTGTGTAATTTTTCTTCACACTTCATGAGGTAACCATTGTTTTTAGTGACAATACATCCTTACTTCTTATTGTTAAAATAATTTCCCTTACAATACCAAGAATATATTAAGATGTTCATTCTTTTTATATCATTATTTATCTATTTCATACTTCTATTTCATTATATCATCATTACATTTTCAGGTACTTGAGTATTAGTCCTACAACACAGTATTAAACCTGCTGCACCTTTTCACATTCATATCAATCCACTGATAACTTTGTAATCTTGTGATCTGACAAAAATAATGTGTACACAGATCTTGTACACAATATTTTTCACAAGATTTGTGAATAAGTAATGTGTACACAAATCTTGTACATGATATTTTTGCAAAATTTACAAACTTATCAGCAGGTTGATTTGAATGTGAAAAGGCACAAGAGATCTAATACCATGTTACAGGTAAAAATAACATTTTCAATAAAAAAAATAAAGATATGTATGATTTTGAGGAAGAAATGGCTATTTAAAAACATTTTAAACCAAAAATTTATTATCTTAAAAACTACATTTTCTGGGCCCCCCAAAATATATAAAAGATGCCATTATGCAACTCCCAAATGTTACTTTACATATGCACAAAACAATCACTAAATTATAATTTTTTAAAATATTATTGTCAAAAACACATAAAATATACACATAGGCTACTTACCCTGTAATAAATAACAGGAATTGATCACATTCAAAGAACCAATTTGACATTTACTTTTAATATTGAAAATGGAGAGCTGACCTAAAAAATTTTTCCCCCAAAATGAAGTTTTATTGAACATGTGATTGCAAAGTGTGTCGTGATTTTCCACAAAATGCTAATAAATGCATTTTTAAAAAAAAAAAATTCACAACAATAGAGAAATATAAATTATAAGACTTTTATTACCATGTTTTTTATCCTAACAGTAAAAATTCTTTGATATCATTAAATATACAAAAAAATGTGTCATCATTTTTGTGTAATCTAGCCCTCACTGGTATTCATTTCACCATTTTGTGGAATCCCATAGTCTTTCAATGGTTTGTGTGTGAACCCCAGTTTCTGAATCAATGAAGCACAATTACTTATGAAATTATGAAAACAAAATAAAAATACGATAACTATTTACACTCACTCA
This sequence comes from Epiperipatus broadwayi, assembly GCA_028023455.1. Lineage (NCBI taxonomy): Eukaryota > Metazoa > Onychophora > Udeonychophora > Euonychophora > Peripatidae > Epiperipatus > Epiperipatus broadwayi. The sequence goes on from JAQFVV010006216.1 coordinate 2,508,737, forward strand.
CTTAAAATCAAATAAACTAAAGTAATTCACAAATAGAAATAATACAATAGCTGTTGTCCGAAAGAAATTTGGACAATAACAGAAAAAAAAATGTCGAAATATCACAAAGAAAATCACATTTTGAAAAAAAAAAACATGTTTTCACACATTTTTGATATACATTGCAGGATTTACTTTCTTTCAATTTGATGTCATCGCAAGATTACACATTTATGGCAGATGTAAAAAGGTCTCCTCCTATCTCCCCTACATTGCAGAACTAATACTAAAGTACCAATTTTCATATCATTTACAAAATTACAGGTATTCAATCCTACTAAACATATTATTTTAGAATATTTTAATTTTTTTTTTTCTGCATACATTGTGTTCTTAAAGAACAATTAACAAATTGCTTTTTTGTTGTTGTTCTTAAAGAATCTGAATTCTTATTAGTCTGTGTCATTTTCTAGCCTGGTAACATTTAATAATAAGCTGTAAATATTAATATTAATTCATTGGAATATCAACTGTTGATTTTCACTTTTATAATAGGTTTTGTCTCTAATTTTCCATTAACAAATATCCTATAAATTGATAATAAAATAAAAGCTACTTTGCCTACTTTGAATATTTCTGTGTCCATTTATTGTTTGGATGTATCTCAAAAAAAAAAAAAAAGAAATTCCATAAATTCTATATATCTGAATTCCTCTCACTTCCCTATACAAATACAACCTTTATCTTTAAAACATTCTCTATATCTATTATTAAATTCACCCATGATAATTTTAAAATAGTGTTTGTTATATTCGATGTATTTTATACAACTATATAAAAATTCTTTATTTTTTCATTAAAATTACCAATTTATAGAAATATAATTGTGAATTATGTACACTTGCTATCTTCCATTAAATTAAATAACTAATCCTTCTATTCTGTTTAATATAACATTGATCATCACAAAATTGTTTTTCCATCTTTTATTTATACTGAGTCCCAATCCAATTGCTTTCAATATTTATATATTTATAATAAAGTGAATATTGTTCTAAATTTGTCAAGCTTAGTAATGTTTCTTTTTAATACTAAAATGCTCTTCTAATTCTTGCAATATTTCTTTATTTGTTAGAACATATAAAAAGTCATCATTGAATGATTTATGTAAGTCTGTTACTTAGTGATTCCTACCTTTGGTGATTAACTGCTACCTTGATTGGTGACTTTTCAGCCTTTCCCAGGCCATAACCTATTTTAATTTGATGTATAAATAAATAAATAAAATAGGCATTAATATATAATCATATATATCTTTCTTTCCTGAAAACTAATTGATATTTAAGGTTCTTTCAAGTATCTAGAAAGACAAGACTCCTTTTTAGAAAAGGAGTTAAAGACACAATGACACAATAATGGAACTAAAATTCAAATAACATAATTGTGTGATTTTATTAGCTATTATCTTCATTTCAACACTTTGACATATAAAAAAAATAAAAAACTGACTAAATTGTTTTTATATTAAAAAGTTTTAATTAATATTTACTAAAATATTATGGTACATATTTATGAAGAATATCTTAAATTCAATTTTAATATTTTTTGATTTTTGGAATAAAACGAAAAACAAAATTTGAGAAAATTTAATTAATAAATTAAATAAAAAAATAATAATTTTCAATTATATCTGTTCAAATATTATAGGCAAGTTAATTATGGTATTAAAAACTGTTTAACAATTAAGATAAAAACTGGATTCTTTAAAATTTTTAAAAATATCATTAATATATATTCTAAATTTATAAAGTTTTATTATCTACAAATAATAAATAACTCAGATTATATGTAACTTGAAAAGGAAATAAATAAAACTTCCAATCAGTTATATAACATTTGCAATATTTCTTTTTATTATAATAACTGAACAAGCAAATGTGGAAAGATAAAAAATATTAAAAAAAAAAACACACAAAACAATGAAACCATAAAAATTGTTATAATTTCAAATTAAGAAGAGTTAATTTTTTATTCTAGCAAATTTATAATTATTTTGAAGTTAGTAATGTGCAATATTATTCAAAATACTTTTTTTTAATTAAATTATCAGATATTTAATAATTAAAGTCTGTCTCTTACTTTGATTAATAATGATATATATTATAACAGTATAAATAAAATGCATCAACTGTGGCATCAAAAGTACATTCTAACTTGCAAAAATTTCTAAGTTCATAATGATGAGTACTATCTAAGCTTGATATTTTCTTTTCAACAATATGGATGCCTTTCATATGAAAAAAAAAAAACAATATGGATGCCAATTATTTGACCAGTTACAATGACCTTATGGCCTGTAATAAATATGCAAGTACATGACATAATTCGATTAAAAGAAATACTGAAAAAAATTCTAAAAAGGTTTAATGAAATTGTATCATCATCTTATAGAAATGAAAATGATATTTTACTGAAGACATTACAAGAGCAGTGAATAAATTGAATAACAGAAATCCTAAAAATAACAGATGAATCACATAATTATATAGTAGATATAATTTAATTCAAAAAATTCAGGCAGTGTAAGTATAGACAAAATTATTATCCCAAAATATAAAAAAGGAAAACAAAATATGAAAATATCAGAATCAATATTCTAATTACCATTTTTGACAAAATCTTAATAAATATCTTAAAATTGTTACATTCTGTTTATAACTGTCAAACTTATTCCACTCACAATTTTGACATGATCCACTCTGGATAAATACTTTAATGATTATCAGTAATCATTTATTAAAGTAGAGATTATTTCTAGCCCAGCTGTCTTTATTCATATGTTTCAAGAATTTGTGGTGGAGTCTTATATAAAAGATTAATGCTTTGTCAGTTATTCTCATTCATTTCATTGTAGAAAACACCAGAAGAAAAAACTTATATGTGCTTTGTTGGATTTCAAAGACATTTAACAGCATTTACCAAACAATATTTTGGCAGGTATATATCTCATATGAAATATATAATAGATAAACGAATTAAGTAATTTTCTAAAATGTTTTGTGTATAAGATTGAAAAATTTTACTTTAATAATTAATATTCAAAAAATTTATGTTCTTTACAAGACAGTCACAGGGAAAAAATCCTCAGCAAGTTTACCTTGGACTATTATTAAAAATGTAAACTAATTTAAATATCTAGAATGTTCAGGTGCAAAACAGCTACCAGTGTGCTCCTGCTGTCTTTAACAAGTTAAATGATACAGTATTTTATCACAAGAAAATGATTATTACGACTAAGTTCACTGAATATAGGATTGTTATTTTACTAATTTATTGTGTGGAAGTAGAATTTGGGCACCCTAATGATGTATTATAAAAACATTAGAAAAGTTTCATTTAAGGGTGCTTTGCAAAATTTTAAAAACACAATGGCAAGAGATTAATGTAACACTATGGAGTCCACTATTGTAAAAAAAAAATACCTTCATTGGATTAATCAAGTGAAACAAATAAACAATGTAAGATTTTTTAAAGGGGTATTTTGCAGTGAATTTAAATAATGTTTTTATAGGAGAGGTAGACCTCATCTATGTTATGAGAATTATCACAAAAGTTAGCATCACAAAATATCAAACAGAAAAATGAATCATCATGTTTTATATGGCAATGTACTTGTGATTCACAGACTGGTTTGTACATTACACATTGCAAAACTCATTTCTAGAGCAGCTTTTTTCCCCCTTAAAGGTAGAAAGATCATACTGCTTTATGAATGCTGCTACATAAATCTATGCAATTTAATCAATATCTATAATAAAAATTCAGAAGCAGTCATGAGAGTGTGCAAAAAAAAATGGCAACAAATATGAAATTAACCAAAGCACAAGATAAAAAAAATCAATTTCCCATATCTATTCACAACATTTTAGAAAACCATAATGTATAAGATGAAAATAAAGTTAAGAAAAAGCATCTTTCAATAGAAAAAGGAATTTAAGATATAGAAATGATATAATATTAAGTTACACTGAAATTACATTAAACATGCCTAATAAGTATCAAAGAGATATGGATTATACATAGATATGATCTAAACATAAACAATGATACTTGAAAAATAAAAAAAATAAATAAGATAATAATTATGAAGATGAAACAAAAATCTGTTAGATTATATTTTTGCTAATGTGTATAAATTATTTGATTAATGTATTAATCCATTGTTCAAGAGATACTATAAGCAAATGTGCATGAATGTGATTGCTATGCCCTACCTTTATAATATTACAATTTGTAATAAAAATATATTCACAAATATAAATTCTAGATTAAAAAAGACTGCAGCCATTAATAATAAAAAATTTAATATCATAAAATATTTTCCAGAGTTCTATCTTAAAAGAAGTTAAATAAATTGATGATTCTAATGCTCCTCTTGACTTAAGTTCATGTCAAGAAGGCATTACATATTATTATGTTTGTTTAAAAACCCTGTCAATGATCTCATTCAGGTGGAAACAGCTTTGCTTTTTATCTTGTAGATGAAAAATGTCTTCACTGTAAAATTTAATTCCACAGTATCCTTTTATTTAGTAATTGCTGTTTTAAAAAAAAAATCTTACAAATGAAAACATTGTAATTATATGAGATAATCCATTTCTTTTATTCCCAGATTTCAGACATTGCTATTTGTTTTATTAAACTTTATTCTCTTATTAAACATTGTGAAATAACTATAGAAATACTATACCATTCTCATTTAGAATTCAATGTACAATTCTAAAAAGAAGGTAATTAAACCTCCACACATGCCCTATACTATAATATTACAGCATGATACTATGCTAGTAAAAAATTCTTGATTATTTACATTCAGTGTACAAGTATTTTTTTTCCATTGGCAATACTTTCATTACATTTATAAGCATCTCAAATATTCACACTGTCATTAATTTGGTGGATAAATAAATGTTCAATCCCAAACTGGCTATTATTTCAATAAACTAAATCGTTTTTTAAATAAATGAAAAAATTTCAATTGTTTATTCACTTCACTTTTTTGTCTATCATCACTTAACATCACCAATTTCTGCCTAAACTATCAATTAAAAGACTTGCTGATTTAAATATTGTAAAATAAAAAGCTTTTTTCTATCATTTTTATTATGAGCATAGACTAATTTACATTGTTACACTCTCAAATCATTTTGCATTTTATGAACCATGAATGCATTTATTAAAATCAATAGGTAAACTGCAACTTAAAATCACAACAACAAAAAAACATATATGATAACACAAAATTGCATTCAGAAGATTATCATTTTCCAATTATATATAGGGAAGGATCTCAATATTCTCCAAACTATTGGTTCAATTCATTATATCTAGAATATATGACATCTTAACAACTTGGGCTTCATCAATTATCTTCTGAAAATCAAATTAATCTGCTACAATTTTCTGATAATCTCTTTTTTCTGAAATCTACATATGCCATACAAATTACTGCTTGAATTAAGTCTAAATTCCTTATTAATTTTTATTCCTAAATTTAAAAAGGTGAAAATATAAATTAAGCCAAATACAAGCACATTTTTTACATAGTATAAACTCTTAAAAGTTTTTTTAAAAGGCTAACTCATTGCCCAAGAAATAAAATATTGTTTATATGCTATTTTGTTGCTACATATAATGAATTTCACTTCAATTACATCATTTCTTAAGAATATAACAATGTCTTTGTTGATCAATGTGTGAGTGCGTATATAAATATATAATGTACAGTATATAAAGTGTCTTGTGAATCATGATGGTTAGAGTTCCAAAGTTGAATAATAAACAAACATTTTTATGTTCCAAATGGATTTATAAATTTTCTTTCAAATATTTCAATTCTTTGCCAATTCAAATAGATATCCAACTATTATTTAGCAAAAAGTTACTTAGTCAATCTTAGACAGAAGATAAAACAAGGATGGAAAACAATTGAAATCATCATTATCCAGCAGTTGACAATACACAGTTCCAAATGCATTCCCTTTTACTGTTCTTTATAAAAAATTGTTGAAGAGGTTGTTATCTTAAACTAAGTTATTTAAAGGATTACCTTATATATAAAAGCACACATAAAATTCTTAGATTAATTAATTCAAAATATATTTTTGCTTTATGCCAAAAGCAAATAGTTATCATTAACATATAAAATCAACATAATATATTGATTATAATAATTTTAGTTTAATAAGTAAAAAAAGTCTGAATGTGCCATTGGCGTTAAAAACTGAAATTTGGTTCACAAGATCAAAATCAACTTTATTTAATTAACAACGATAAATAAATTTTTAAAAAATACATTCATTTAATCCCATTTTCAATAAAAATCTAAATAGAGACAAGTAGACCTTAGAGGGGAAAAAAAGAACCTTATCTTTTTTTTTAAAAAATATATAAAACATTTTTCATATTTTCAAACAAGTCTGTAAATAATTTTCAATCTTCTTATAAGTTTATTCTATTCATAACATACAATATTTATTGAAGTATAAACAAATCTAAAGTGACCACTTATATATATATTGAACCTGATTGAAATCCGGTTCAATGGTGTTGTTATTAAACAAAAAAAAAAAAAGAAATTTATTAAGCTCTTAATTTTAATTAAACGTAGAGTTTAAATTTGCAATATTATTTAAAAAGAATGCGTGTATCCAAGTATACACACGTTTATATGTAAAACGGATTTTTTAAAAATATTTATCGATTTATTTTAAAATAGTTTTCATATACCGCCTGTTTTTAAATCCATTTGATTTAAAAACAAGCTGGCTAGCTAATTGCATTCCTGTTGCTTTTATTTTAATTATTGTAAACAATTTTGATAGCGGAGATTTGATTTTTATGTTGTTGTTTTCATTTCAATAAACCCTGGGTAGAATTCTTAGATAGATTGAGCGGGAGATTAATATTTGCCCTGCCTAAGGCATAGAAATTGAACAACAAGTAAAGTGTTTCGCGGGGAAATGGAGCAATGTATAAGTAGCCCCGAAAATTTGGAGTGTCAGTTAATTCATTGTTCGTTGATAGACAAGCTGTTTATCAAGTGAGAATTTATATCAGCGCGGACATCTAATTTCTTAAAGGACATCAGCTGTGATTAAATACTTTTGCCTACAACAAAATGAAAAATTCTATACTTGTTACCACCACCCGAATGGCTTGCTAACTCCACAAAAGATGGATCCCTGACTTCCAAGTTTGCTCCAGTAATGCCTTGAACACCTAAAAGAAGCCGGAACCTCTCTACATCTACCTTGCTGCCTAAAGAACCTGAAAATGAACTTAAGTAAAAGTGCGCACTCTACGTGAACTTTGTTTTACCGAAAGGTAACTTATTTTCGTTTTTATTCTTCCCAGGGTAAATTAATTCTCATTAAATCTCCGCTCAATCTAATCATAAATATGTATTCCTAAACAATATAGCCTCATATTTAATATTTGCTGTGTTTTCTAAGATTTTGTAAAGTGTCTTGGAATCTTAGTTTTAAGATTACAAGTTGCTTTCAGTTTTTGTTTATTGGAGAGTGACGAGTGAGTTTCCTATTTTTATGTAAGACTTTTATAAATACTTTAGCGGTCGTGCATTTTAAATGCTTACCTGTAATTATTTAGCATTCAATAATTAATTTTTATACTCTACGTTTGCGCTTTCGCAAACCTCCGAAAATCTTTTGGCTGGCGACTTTATTGTCTAATTTGCCGCAGGTGGAGATTTCATTTTTTTAATATCTCTAAAAGCGAAAATTAGAATTGTGTTTTTCTTTGTAAGTTTAAAAGTCATCAGCAGGAAAATAAAATTTATCCTTTCTTAAATTACAGGTGAGCGATACTTTCGTTCTGCTAAAGTGTTTACAACTTTTAAGATTTTCATACTCATGTGCACTCTCCGATAGATTTATTTTTGTATTTATTACGTATGCTTTAAATTTATCAGAGCGTGTACTCAGAATTTGTTTGTAATTCATTTTCTTTTCTTTAATTGCTGGGGCAGACGTAACTGTTTTTCTAATTATTTGCTTGTCTCCTATTGAGACCTTTTCGTATTAATTTTAGACTAATTTTCGCCAATCGTTTGGCTGGGATTCACCAATTTTAATTGTTTTACTCCATTTCAAGCATATTTTTCGGTTGTTCTTGAGGTGGATCAATCACCGTTATTTTAAACGTAGTAATAGGTGCAGCTCATACCGATATAAGGACATTCAAGGTCTGACCAAGTTTTAGATCTCGAACAGCTCATCGGCGCTGAATTCTTTGGTCTATTTCAGGGGCATATGGTTTAAATATCTGAAAGTGAAAACCAATGTTTAGGTGAATCCTCTGCTGAATGAAATTTGCTTCCTCCCTTTTACATTTGTTTATTAGAAGATCAGTCAGTCTGTCATAGCTTTGCCTTTAGTATGTCTGGTACACGCCTGAGTTAACCCCCATCTCTTGTGTCATAAATTATTATATTTAATAATTTATTTTCTCATAATAAAATTTATGAAATATGTTTAAACTTAATTTGGTTGATGTTTGTCTTTGTGCTTTTGTCTCAATTGTCTAAACAATTTAAGATCTCTTGTTTCTCCCTGGGTCTAGTCGGCGCAAACCATCATCATCATCTATTCTGATCACAGTAAACAAATTTTCCAGACACGTAGTGGTCTGGTGGCGCCCTCTGTTTCAGAATAGATTGAGTATCCGGTATAATATATATATATATATAGTTAAATCTAAGCTAATATTACAAAATACATTAAATTGTCTAACAGAAAACGTGCTATAAAATAGTTCTGAGATATTGTGAATGAAAATATATTACAATTTATCATTCCTAATATAATGCAATCTACTATTTTCTGTGTAGCTACATCATACTCATTTAGAAAAATCTGTCCATTACTTCAACAAAATGCTAAAACATTATCATCATCTGACAAATAATGATAATTTATCAAATCTAAAAAGTCATAGCTAAATAACAGGCTTTTTCATTTATTAATTATGCTTCTCATCTATTATTCTAAAATTTATATTGAGTTTTACTTTCCCTTCTCTAACAACTTTCATAAGAAAGGTCATATCTTCTTTTTTATTATCTTCTTCTATTTACTGATAAATCTCTAATTGTATATGATAAAATGATTTTCTAGTTGGATATATAATTAGTGTTTAACTGATCATTTGTGGGGAAAAAATTAGCCCCTATCTCAATATTTTCTTCAGCATCAAAAATAGAAATAAAATAATTTATTTTTTCCCTCTTAAAAATAACAAGTCATCATATGATTTGAATGATTACTGTTTACCATGTGTGCAAACAATTGGTCCATGCAAATTCAAAATTTCTGAAAAACTGAATGGATTGGATGAAATAGTGACCAATAGAACAAGATGAAAAAGTTACAATTGCAAAGATATCATTACTATTCTCCAATTTATATTACTTATATATAAACTATTTATATTATTCAATCAATTCTAATATTCAAAATAACACAGAATAACCTGCACAATTAAAACATGTCATTCTATATCTTCATTTATAAAAGTAATAGGTATCTTATCATTTATTATTTTATGGAATAATTGTTTGATTGATTTATCACTAATCATTTTATGCTAAATCTCCTTGAATTATATGAAATTGTATATGTTTATTAAAATTATTTTTTATTAATAAATTCAGATGAGTAGCTTATCATTTTCACAATTCCTGTTGAAAGAGAATGACATTGATTACATGACCATAATAATAGATCTATGCATTTTAATACATAAGTCACATGGTCATTATATTTTAATAAATAACTTATCCAACTCACACTGCATATTAAGATAACTATCCATCAATATGAAAACCTTTGCAGTATAGTTTATTAAGTTTATAAATGCATTTTGAAAAATATGGATAAAACAGTATGAACTAAACAATATTCTCATCAACATTATCAATACTACCAAACTGCATTAATTCATTAAAAAATTTTAGTCTTTTCACTGTTATGTATTCAATTATAAAAAAATTTTAAAAGGCAGAATCATGACATACTTTTTTAAAAACTCATCTTGTATTTTATCAAACTTCATAAATAATTTATCTATTGTATTTACACATTATTAGTAAATGATAACTTAATTTGTTTTCTTTTTTTGTTTAAAAATTTGCAATATACAATTAATGTAATCTTGATAAATATTATCAATGAGAAGATATGTCACATTAGAATCAAATTCTGAAAATTAAACATCACTGCCATATTCTTAAACATATTTATCAGTTTGGCAAATAAGAAAGATTGTATTTTGTTTTATTATTCATTTAAGAGATATTCAATTCTAGCATTGCACTATTGTTACTTCTATTGCTTTATCATTACATGTATGGTTCTTTATGGTTTAATACAGTAGTAGAATGATGGATTCTGGAGCTTAAAATTCATAAATTGCAACCTTACTTCATTCAATTTAAGTGCTCAAACTTCCTACAATCTCCCAAGCAATCAACTATTTGATTATATATTTATATTCTAATCTATAAATGATCAATATCTTATGACTGATCAAAAACCAACACTTTGGGTAAGCGAAAATATGTAATCTTCCAAAGAGCAACTAAACTACCATAAAATAAAATGTGTCTGTAAACACAGGTCTAAATCAGTACAAAAACTCTAATATATTAAATAAAAAAATAAGTCCTTTCCTAAACTAAGTGTACAATAATTAATACATTATTTTACAAGGTGTGGATAGACCAATGGTTTATTAATAATTCTTAGTTACATTCCACAAACAATAATAATAAATGATAATCTCAGGGTACTAAATATTAAATAATTTAGTGGTAAAGAATACTAGCTTTGTAGTGATAATCTAACATAAAAAATAATTTAAGTTCTTTTAACTAGTTAACAGAGATAATAGCAATGAGACATTTCTTTAATATCTTATCAATACTTTCTTCTTTTTTAACATGGTACAAATTTATCTAAAGATTGATTCAAACATAATAATGGCTAAAAAAGATTAACTCTTATTTTGGTGCTTATGCCACTAGCTAAATAAAATCAAGTTTTTTCTAAAATTTAAAATAACTATCTAACAATAGCAAAGCTAAAGCGATGAAATAGGTGAAAGGGAATTTTGTTGTACCAAATGCAAAACTAAGTACTCTAACAACAAGGATATCAATAAAGTAATTTTATATAAATTTAATTGCATACATAATAGATTGCATGAATTGTATCAATGTGACAATTTCAAAATATTATGTATTCTTATATGGACTTCAAACATTTTCACTATTTAAATGGATTTCCTGATATATATGGACACAGAAACGTAATTAAAGAATAAAATCAATATTTATTACAAAGACTATATATATTCTTTTTAGTTTACAATTTGATAAAAAGAAATATCTAACTTATTATTTAAAAAAAAAATTAAAGAAAACTTTACATCAATTAATGCATAAATTAAATATATATATAATTAAGAGCTGCTAATAGCTCTAAACAAGCTTTTTTTAATTTTGTTTTTTTTTTATTATGATAAATGCTTCTACAAAAGAAGGCATTCAAATCATCTTTATCTTAGAAGCATTTATCATAATAATAAAAAATTAACAAAAAAAAAGCTTGTTTAGAGCTCATTAGCAATGCTCTTAATGTTACATATTGGTAAATGCAAGCTATATGTAAGTCATGTGACATCTGACTTTTTATTATAGATATATGATATATTTAGATTACACAAATAAATAAATAAAAACTTCCTACAGTTTGAATTTAATATTCAGTTATAAATACGAAGCACAATCAGTGCATCTGGATGGATCAATAACATAGCTGTGGCTAGTAATATAATAAAGTATATCTACATTGAAATCAGTATACAATTTCTAATATATAATTAATAATTTAAACAATATATAATATAAACAAGCATGATGCATTAGTCTTATGTAACAAAAGGTTCATGGAATAGGGAGTAGAAACTCAATACTTTACCCAACATGCAATCCTTTGAAAATATATAATAAAGAATAGAGGATATAATCACAAAAAAACTTTTTACAATATCCAAATTGAAATACATAAATATTTACAGACAATGATAGTGAGAAAGGCAAGACTACAGTAAAGTGAGCAAAACAATACTGGCTTCATGCTTCACATATACAAGGGTCTTGTTAGTATCTACTGCTAATATAAGGAAAAGTCTAGCAAATAATATCTAAGCTAAGTAAGAAACCATCAATATAATTGCCATAATAAATACATGGTTAAAAGCAGAAATACTAATAATGAAAAGAAAGGCATTTGGATAATAATTAGATAACAAACCTTAAACCACATCTATTAATATTTATAATGCATATAGCAAAAATATAATCAAAAAACCAATACAAATGTATATATGAGATAAACAAGTAGTTAATTTTAAAGTTATAATAATAATGACGATGACAAATTGAATTGAATTATTATTATTATTATTATTATTATTATTATTATTATTATTATTATTATTATTATTATTATTATTATTATTATTATTATTATTATTATTATTATTATTATTATTATTATTATTATTATTATTATTATTATTATTATTATTATTATTATTATTATTATTATTATTATTATTATTATTATTATTATTATTATTATTATTATTATTATTATTATTATTATTATTGTTGTTGTTGTTGTTGTTGTTGTTGTTGCTGTTGCTGCTGATGCTGTTGTTGCTGTTGTTGTTATTAATAATAATAATAATAATAATAATACACCGACTCAATGCAAAATACACAATATATAAATAGTGAAACTATCCTTATAGATGTTTTAAAAATACATATACTCCTTGCAGCAATCTTCCAGAATACAATGACATGAATAAAACCATTTACATACCACATTTAAATACATGATTATACATGTTAATATACCCAAAAAATGAGTTTAACAAGTATTGGAAATACATAATATTTAAAACATCCTAATAATAACATTATATATATATATATATTTTTTTTTTTTAAGTGGTTTCTTCTTTCCTTTTTCTCTGGAGTGAAAATAATTTTCACACAATTGCAAGTCTAATTACTTTGATGATTGTATATCTTGTTTCACTTAATAAAGAGCACATTTCAAGAATGATTCCAATAATAATATATATCTTTACTAAGAGATTAGAGATTTTTCCATAATAATGAATTTATATTAGCTAAAATAATAATCATGATGACGATTCCTTTCAAATATTTTATCATCATGTTGACTTTATAATGGAAGGAACCTTTTGTCAGCATGTTATAACTTCACAAAGATTAAAGTAATTGATTAAGTTAAACAAACAATTTGCATATGCTCTGTAATAAAAAAGTATATATCAAAGTCACATGCAAATAAAACAAATTATATATTTTATATAGGCAGACTACAATAAATACAGTATAAATTATGTATATTTGGTAGATTGTAAATATATGTATATCACAGTGATGATGCAAAGAAAACAAGCACATCATAAACCAATATGCATATCCAAAATACAAACATCAAATTAAATAAAATATAATAAATATAAATCCATAATTATACTTTATGACAATCTATAAACATCATAAACATAGGTTAATCATGTAAAATCAACACAGTTCATGGCAAAATGATATGATAAATCACTAATTTCAAAGAAAATATTATAAGATTTAGAAAAATTAACAAACTTCTTAAGAATATAAGACACAGAAAACCTTGGAATTTATTATCAAAGCCTCACCTTCTGTCTCCACAGAGAATTTGACTTTCTTTCCTCTATCTGTAGACATTCAAAATAAAATAGCATAACTTGAAAATTAATTGCTTGGATAAAGCTTGCTTCTAGCAGCACATATGGCTTTGTTCTCCAAAACAATTAAAACTTAATTAACTTGGTTGAAGAATTGAGCAACAAAATACTATGACCAATTGACAGTGATGATGAAGTGAATGAAGTGACCATTATGTTTTCAAAATTCCCTCTTTTATACTCATTTAGAGTATTGTGTGATTCCAATCAATGCAATTAACAGAAGGGGGTCATTACAATTGATAGAAATTTAAGAACATTTGCACCAAAAATGATTTACATATAATTTAAATAATTATACAAAAAATGGTTTTAAGTATTTTTTATAAAATATATATATATATATATTTCTTTTTTAATATATATATAATTATTTGTTAATAAAAAATTATCTAACTTCAAACATTAATAAAAAAACATAAAGAGAAAAAAATATAACTCTTTTCAACAATTAGTTGGATATATAGCAACTTTGGTATTGACATATACTTAAATGAATAAAAAAAATATAATTATACAGTATTAAATATGTAAAATAGAACATCAAGTTACTTAATTAAGTTAATAAAGATAATACCAGTTAATCTTTTAGAATTACAAAAAAAAAAATTTTAGTTACTAGATTCTACTTATATTTATTTTCTGTGCAAAATACATGTCACAATATATATATATATACATTCTAGATTCCTATGTATAAATTATGAATTTATAATATTTCTGGAAGCTTTGATGTAGTAAAAACATAAAGAACAAATACTTTCACATGATCACTATCTCATGCTAGCACATAACTGTTAGTAAACAGGCAAAAACTCTCCATATAGTAGTGCGACCTTGTGCTAACCAGAGTAATCAATGGATGCCAGAAGGCTTGTGCATAAAATCCTTATCTAGTTCCTACTCATCCAATATCCCCAGACTAGTTTCTGGCTTGTGGCCATTATCAGTGAGGAGCCTTGGATCTGAGAGCACTGCACCTAGATCTTAAGATGCCTATTTATTAACAAATACTTTCCTTAGAACTTATTCTTTCTCAAATCATAAGAGTGTATGTGGTGAGATTTAAATTCGTTATTTTTTTTCATTTCTTATAGTTTTAAAAAAAAAAATTTATACTCCAATAGCTTTTTCCAAATATTGTTAATTTTTTTTTAATTCACATTTTTCATTTATGCTCTTAGGCCTTTTAAAAATCTCTATAGCTTCCCTTAGCATTCTCTAATTGTATTGTTCAATTTTTGTCAGAATGTATTTTATTAAAATTGATGTCTTGATTAGTTAATTCAATGTGTGAAGAAATGGTTGAAGAATTAGATTTTTCTCTAACTTTCAAAATGTGTTCTTCCTTTCTTACATTTATTCTATGATTGGTCTATCCAATGTATGAATGTAAACAAACTCCACATGGAATTTCATATACACCATGAGACTTCAAATGAATTTTATCATTAGGGCATGGAAATACTCCATTATTTTTTTTTAAATGTAAGGGCATGGAAATACTCCATTAATTTTTTTAAATGTAAGGGCATGGAAATACTTCATTAGTTTTTTAAAATGTAGTATAAACTATGTGGATATTTGTTTTCTTTAAAACATGTATATCCCTTTATATATGGCAGAACAGTCTTAATTTTTGAAGTACCAAAATCTTTTTTCTTATTATATAAAAAAGTCCTATTAATAATCCTGTGATCAAAACCATTATGAAGAAGCTTCTTTTTTTTCATAGCATAGATATTTTGGTGAAAATGGTTATCATAAAGACAGTCTCTCAGTTTCTTTGCCACTAAAAATGAGAAGAAAAATGTAGATATCTCATCTCCCAATGAGTGTTGGCTTTCTATATCAGAAAGAGGCTCTGAGAAAAGTACTTGTTATTGTATTGAAATGCAGCTATTTAACTATTATATTTTTACTACAAGGAAGCTCCTGGATAATTATGTGTAGCTTAACGTATAAATAATATACTTGTATTTAAATATTACATATTCAACCTATATTCTAACCACCTCTCTTCTGTGTAATTAAATGGGCCTAAGATCCTGCACATGAGGGGTCAATGGGTATGACAACAAAATTGGATAATAAGAGCTTTGAACATGACATCATCAGATTTTCAATGATATGAATGGCTAAAGAGTTGGAGAATAGAGCATATTGAAGTCTGTCCATTAAAGATTCACTATGTTAATATAAACAAAGCACAGATAATATATGTGTGTGAGAGGTGATGATTTGGAACAACTTGTGAGTGCTGGTCCAGCATGAAATATATATATTGCAGATTATTTATCTTTTTCACATGTATGTGGTTGTGTGTACTGTTTGTGTAGGATGGAATGAATGACTGAGAAAACTTGAAAGTCTGGGTTCAAATCCCCTCTAATTATATCTAGCTTAAAAGTATATATAATATACTTGTATTTAAATATTATATATATATATATTACATTTGTGACAATTTTTTTCTGCCTTGTAGAATCCATTGTTGCTGTTAATAAAGTGTCATTGATTTCTTTTTTAGTTTAATTCAATTATGAAACTTTCCTAATGTTTATCTAAAATATTCATTTTAATTCTTCAATTTTGTGGTTTATAATGATTACATAATATTTCTTTTAATTTTGACTGTTTCTTTCATTTAAAATTTGTTTTATTAAAATTGAAATTTCAGCTGTTTTATTTTGCAATATTTTCTTGTTTATCACTTTCAATGTATTTACCACCAAAAATTACCCTTGTAATTTTTTATTTAGTAAAAAATTTTAATGAATCCATATTATCATAAAATTATTTCAAAAAGATATTTAACTAGTTTAAATGAAAACTGGAAAAATATTATACATGACAAATCCATCAATAGTGAAGACCACATCATATTATTATCATATTTTATATCTTTACACCTTCTGCATTGATACTCTCATGTAATCAATCAAGATAAAGTTTGAACTATTATCCTCTAGCTGAGAATAGTTACATACCAATTTACTAATCATTACTAAATGGCTAATTATATTGGTATCCATCATCTACATGAAAAATAATCCTTACCCTATCTATGGTTTAGAAAAAATTTTAAGGTTCATCTGTTCTAATCACCATACTACAAAGCCCTTCAAAAATGCATATCAGTTATCAGTGCATATAGTTCATTTTTCTTAAATAATTATAATGGTGTGCAGATATTATTGTAATTTAAAATTAAAGAAATGAACTTATACAATGATCAACAAGACAAATGATATTTGTAACAAATTTAGGATAAATATAAGTTTACCTAAAATAATGTAAGTGGTAAAGATAAAAATTAAATAGATATAATGGTTTTAATATTTAGTAAATTTGAAGAGCAATAATAAAAAGTGAAAAAGAAAAGAAGAATTGTATAATTAAATATGCTTTTAAATTCTAAAATCAGAATATTTTTCAAGCAGATAATTTGAAGCAAGTTTGTTTAAAGTGCATCTGCATAAGGAATAAAAGTAGCAAAACAAATTTTAGAATGTAGATTTAAAAACAAAAAAGGCAAAAATTATTTGGAATTATATTTGTGAGAATGACATTATCACTAGATGATAGTGCCATAACATCACATTTTCATAGTAATTTTTGGCTTTTGCCTTTATCAATAAGTGACTTTTGATTATTTTATACTATTCAAATTAATAGTTTGAATTTGAAAAAACCCTAATGTTGGAAATCCAAACCAATGCATTTGCATGGTTATTCAGATGTGAAGTAAATCAATAATTATATATTTTAATGACCTTAGTTTTATGTTAGCTATAGAAAATGTAGATATTATAGCATTACCATATTATTCAATCTTACAGTAGATGACTAGAGTAGAGAAGGAGAGATGATTTTGGAAGTATTAAAATTTAAAAAATAGTTAAACATGGATATTGAAAATGAAGCAATAGATAAAAAGATGTTGAAAAGTTATCTAGAATAATTTGCAGAGTATGCACAAATGCAGAAAGTCAATTATGTAAATTAAATAAAAATCAAAAAAGAATAACTAAATATTACTATTTTTATGACAAAAACTTTTTTTAAAAAAATCACTATATAGTAATAATTAAAACAAAAATTATTAAAAATAATAATCAAATAATTAGTTCGTTAAAAGTTCATGTGAAATTTAAAAAACAGAAAAGACATATTATTTTAATCTTCAACTCTCAAATACATTATTCTATCACTGTAAAAGGCAATAAATTATTAGCAATAATTTAATGTGAAAATATGAGAACATCATTGAAAGAAATAATAATTGTATGATCAATTGCCAAGTGATGTTTAAGCATAAAATTGGACAATTGATGAAAACAGTTTCACTCAATTCATCAAGGTGAATTGATTTTTAACTTTCCTTCCCTGAGAATTAAACTCTCAGTAGTGGGTTAAACTGCATAAGAAAAAAAATGATATTGAGAATAAAAAGAAAATAATTTTTGTAAAATAATAATAATTATGAATAACTTCTGAAATTAATATTTCTTTTTTTAATTATTCAATTTAATGTTGAAAAAAGTTCAGGATAATGGAAGAATTATAAAAGAAAAAGATTTTAAACTGTTAGTATTTTTGTTTATTATTATTTCATATATTTTATTTGGAATAAATTTACTTATCTCATGAGTATTTTAAGGTTTAACTTTTTAAAAAAATTTTAAATCAAAGATTAACATTTGAACTTTTCTGCACACTTTTTTTCTTATCTGCTTAATAATTTATGAATTAACTGCATCATATTTCTAACAAGTGATTAAAAATGACATTTTTCAAAATTAATTATGTTATCAACAATATACAAAAAAAAAAATTATTAAATTACTGAAAATATAAACTTACATACTTTTTGTTTAAAAATCAAAATAGTAAAAATTAAAAACCTGATATAAAGAAATGTTTTTAAATTTCTGTATAACCTTCCCAAATCACGTGTCTTAGTTTTCTATCTTTTTTTTTAAATATGAAATTAAATATTCATGAAAGTGATTAAATAATCAAATGTTGTTTTTTATAGTAAATAGAGAAAGTTTATCTTGTGACAAAAATTCCATATTAATTTATAAGAATTAAAACTTTCAAGAAATTTAATATCTTCTTTGCATTTAGTAGTAACAAAATTAAAAAATACAATGTTCACTTCTTTGTACTATAAATTAAATTAATGACAATTAAATTAATGACAATTATTTTGCCATAAAATAACGCAAATAAAAATAATAGAAAAAAATAACAATAATTGGAATAAAACTTTTAAATGAGAATAAAATCATCATAAAAAATAATTACAATAAAAACTGGTAGCAAAAAAAAAAAAAAAAAACAATACTGCAGTAACAAACAAAAGATAGTATCATATATGATCAAAAATCTGATTTAGAATATAAATATTTATGGTATTCTAAATATAATCACATCAGAATAATGCACAGCTAAAACTAAGAATAACATAAATCATAAAACAATAAAATGACAGCATAAAGTAATTATCAGATTATCACATGACCTAAACGAATTTTTTTAAAAAAAAATAATGAACAGCAACATCAAAACTGACAATGATTTTATTCCATGATGTTTCTATTGAACCATTTGCTTGAAAATCACTACTTTTTTTAAAATAAAAAAAAAAAATCTATTAAGAAGAAGAAGAGATCATAAAAAGATTTAGATGCAACAAAAAAACTAGATAGAAAATATATATATATATAAAATATTCAATAAAAACTAAAGTTTCGGATTTTATAAAAAGACTGAAAAATTCTCACATTTAAAATAGCTCTAAGACAAGAACAAAAAGCACATACTTAATCTACCAGATAGTAAAGCTTCATTTCTAATAATCTCTTCTTTTTTAAAAAATTAATTTTTTCAACATTAATTTTTTTTAATCTATCAATCCTTATTCCAATTTTCTTTACATCTAAAAAAAAAAACCTTTTTCAGAAAAATATATACATAAATATTGATTAAGTACAACACTTATAAAAATGGTTACTTCTAACTAAAATTATAAATTATTATATCATTATCAGCAGTTTATTCCAAGTCAGAAGTAAAAAATAATAATGTTAGCAAAACATAAAAAAACAGTAAAGATTATTTTTATGATCAATATACAAATCATTGTGTGAACCACAAATATGTTCACATATCTAATGCTTATCCTTGAATCTGTTTATAAGCATCTGTTAATATATATATATATGCAGCTAACTTTAATTTTTAAGATCTCGGTAATTATCCAATGTATTTTATCCTCATCCATATCTTCCTAATGAAGTAATCAATATTGCATTTCTTTTTAATGTCTTTGGGATAATCTTTATAATTGAAATAGAATCTACCTCGCCCATAAAAACTATATTCAAATTTACCATAAAATACTTGTTTTTTGAAACTGTGTTACATTCGTTCACATTATTTGCCTTTGTAACAATAGATTTAATCTTTTCATCGACTGCAATTTCAGGAAAATAATGAATGATCTTATGATCTATAGCCATCATATCTTTATACTCTTAATGAACTTCATTAAATAAAAATTTTCTAATGCCTTTGTGTTTCTTTGATATAAAATCTGCATCTTACTTCCATACAATAAAGTGAATAAAATATAGCTCCAAAAACAATTAAATAGTTACATAGTTATACATTTAGAATAAAATACTCTAAGTTTTAAATTATTAAATGCAGCAACTCAATAAATCTGTGTTGCATTTCCACGTTCAAGTTTACAATTTTACCTAAAAAGCTATAAAAAATAATTAAATTCATTGACATTTTTTAATGCTATTAACTATCAAAGCTAAAAGTTGCTGAAAATTTTTTTTCCATCATTAGTTAACAAATGACTTGCTTTTTAACATAAAATAGTAAATCAAGTCTTTATAGAACTTCATTGAAAACATTATAAATAATCTGTGGATTATCTTTGAAAATATTAAAAATTATTCAATCATCAGCACATTGTAAATCTAAATGCCAAGAAGATAAAATTGTTGCTCTTAATCAATTTAAATTAAAAATTTCACTATCAAATATATATTGCATATTATCCACCTATATTCTTCCAAGACCACTGTTATTAAAATGAAAAACCAAATTAAAGCTATTTCAGATCCTCATTTAATACCAGTTTTCATATCACATGCTTTATATTTTCCAGTAATAGTAGAAACATTTCTTCTCATTCCACTAAGCAAAAATTGTATAATGTGAATAAAACATTGATAGACAAACAAATAATATCAAACTTAATTCCAAACTGGTTTGATTGAATCAAATGCCTTAATTAAAGCAATATATATGGGTGTGTAATGGTTATTAATATTTTAATAATGAATAAATATAATGCCATGTGAAATTTACCAAATCTGTTATGTGATGTGCTGTGGCTTCTCCTTTCATGGAGTCAGGAATCTCTCAGCCACTATGCCCAGAGAATCCTGTTATCCACCTAACCTTCCCTTTCCATTCCACACTCCAAGTCTTCCCCATATTATTCTCTATCATGCCCCATCCCATTTCCACAATCTCACCTTTGTCAACTCTATGGCCTTTATATATAAATCCCCCTTATCTTTTCCCAAATCCAGCAAAAAAACCAAGGACCCACTTACTGTATAATCATTTTGTTTATATTTATTCTCCCACAACATTATTTGTACCCTTTCTGCTTGTAGACATTTACATCCCATGGACATATCCCTATTATTTTCTATGTCTTCCTTACATAACTTGCAGACTAAATATTTTTTTCCATTTATGTGTATATTCCCTTGTTGCTAATATCCTGTTCGAGCCTTAAACAGTAAACTACTTTCCTTACTATTATCATAAATTAGCTCAGATCCAATATTTTGTTTACTTCTATATATATTTAAACTTGTTTTACTCTCCATAATAGTTCCCAATCTTTCCAATTCCCTATTTTTTATTAATAAATCTATTCTTCTACTGCATTCCTTGCCACTATAACACTCAACAATTCTCCTAACACAATCATCCCACCTTTTGTATAAGTATTCTGACATAAAGTCTTTATTCAAATCTTCTATATACCATACTACCTTTCTCACTCATTTTATTGCCTGTCCTTTACTCATAATCCAATTAAATACTATTTTGGCTATTCTCTTATAATCCCTTGTAGTGAATATTTTCATTTTGCTTTTTGCGATATAAAAACTTGACAATCCCATTTCTCCTTGAATTGCTTCCTTTGCTGTTCATACATCTGAATGTGATGCATGTCTTTGCTACTTCTCTTTGTACTTTTTCTAAATAATCTAACACCCCTTTACTAACACGTAATGCATCATTATCATAAATTAACCCTGTTACTGCCACTTCCATAAAATTCCAGCTACATCATATTTATTATAGGAAAAAAAATTAATTTCTTTATCAGTCCCTTTTTTTTTCTTTGCTTCATTTATCAATTTTTTTCTCTCATTCATCCAAGCAATTTGTCTGATTACTTAAGATGATTCCCAAATAGTTATACCTATTCATCACATTTAACTTTATATTCTACAATAAAAATGCTATCTCTTCTCTTTCCCCAGCATGTATCATCATTACTTTTGATTTTTATTCACTAAATTTAATCCCCCATCTCTTTACCCACCCTTGCACATGTCTTCAGCATAATGTCCATATCTTCCCTACTTTCTGTGCACAAGAAGATATCATCAGCAAATAAAAGATCTGACAATGTATATATTCTTTTGCCACCTATTAATGGTACCTCTACCCCTCTTCCTAGTCTTTCTACGCCACCTACTAATGGTATCTCAACCTATCTTCTTAGTCTTTCTATTGTTCTTTCCACTTCTTTCAAATATAACAAAAATAAAATTGATGGCATAGGGCATCCTTCCCTTAGTCCCACTCCATTTTTAACTTTAACTGATTCTATATGGCATAGGGCGTCCTTGCCTTAGTTCCACACCATTTTTAACTTTAACTGATTCTATATTTCCTAATTGATATGTATAATAATTATTATCATACAATCTCTTAATAAGACTCATTAAGGTTCCATTCATTCCCAAATTTACTAAACTATCTATAATCGATTTCTATTTACTCTATCATGTCTTCTCTATATCTATAAAGACCATATATAACTGTCTACCTACCTATTTTCATACTCATATCTCTAAGTAGTGTGACTACAAATAAACTATCTCCTATATGCTTATCCAATCGAAAATCTTTTTGCATTTCTCCAACTATATAATGTTCTTCCATCCACTTTGCAACCATTCTAACCACCATATATGCAAAAAACTTTATATAACATTGATATTATTGCTATCGGTCCATAATTGTTTAACTTTCTATGATGCTTACTCTTTTCTTTAAATAGTAGCCTTATTCTTATATTATTCCAGCAACCTGGAAAATCTCTCTTCTGTGCCATCTTATTAAAAACATGTTTACACATTTAATTTGGCCCTATTTCCTAAATTCATCACCATCTCTCCTGCCTATCCATCTAAATATTTTGCCTTTCCACTTTTCAATCTCTTCCCTGCATCATTCAATTCATTTTCTGTAAATCTAATATCCCCAATAATATATGTTTTCATGTTTGTTATCACTCTGTCCTTCACATCTAACATCTTTTCTATATCCATTACATACTTATTTAAGATTGTCACTCATTCTTCTCTAGAGCTATACTGTATTCCCTTGTCAACTAACAATACTATTTCTCTCTCCCCTACATTCCTTCTTTTAATATATTTCCATAATTGTCTACTCCCATTTCTTCCATTTTTATTAATATCCTCCAATAATTTACTATTTAATTTCATTCTCTCTACATAATTATCTATTTTAGCCAACTTCTTTTTTAAAAAATAGTTTTCCCATTCAATATTAACATCTTTTTCACTTTCTTTGTTTTTAATAGCACATTTATATTCTCTGAATGTGTTTTACTCTCTTTTATCGTTTTACTAATTCTTGCTTTTCTATTGCATTTATTCTGAATATTCTTACCAAAAACCCTATTTGTCACTTTTTCTACTTCATCACACCAGTCCTTATATTCATCCCCAACAAACTTTTCCATGATTTCTTCTACTTTTACTTTATATTCTTCTAACTTATTCTTATCATTCATTCTCCATCCACATCTTTCACTATCCTTTCTACTTTTATTACTATTTTCTATCATATTATTCATCACCTTATTAACCATTTCTATTGTAAAGAAATTATGATCACTATTACATATCCTCTCTTTATTATCAAACACTTTAATTTTCTATACTTTATACATTCCCTCTTTCTCTTCCAATACATAATCTATTGGGTACAATATATTAATTCTAGACTAAGTGTATTGTCCCTCATAAATATTTGATAAATTTCCAATGCTCAAATTCACTCTTTGATAAACATTCTTTAAATGCTGTCCATTCTTGTTTTCCCATTCATATCCTCTATAACCATTATTTTCTTCCCCCCCCCCTTTTTTTTTGGAAACTCTGTATAACCTTAACTAGTCATTCATATATGCTACTATTTCACTCCATTATAGTTTGACTATCTCCAGTGGTGATTATAGCCACCATCCATTCTTGTCTTCCTAACTTTATCTCAAACAACAAATGCTCTTGATATTTAATAGTATTTAAATATTTTTTTGAAAAAACTCCTATTCCATCACCCTTTTTTCCTTTTCTTTTCTATTTACACGCTGCCATACCAAGTCTTCTAATGTAGGTTCTTCTTCTCTTCTTAGATGTGTTTCCACTACTGCTTATACCTCAAGCTCTTCATTTTAAATGGTTTGTTTAATTCCATGACTCTTCTGGTCTCCTACCACATTGAATATTCAAATATCCTAACAATTTCTTCTTTTCTTACTACCCTTTAATAAATTCTTTTGACTCTTTCTTTTCTAATACATTTGCAAGTAACTTCTTACCATTAATTTTACAGATCCATTCTCTCTCCACATCTACCTTTATATCAAAATCAGCTACCATTTATTTCTTACACCCTGTCCATTCTTCTTCTTTTTGATAATATTGCAATTTAAAACCCCAGCCCCTTTATAAGTTTCCCAAACTATAATATTTTTTATAAATCAAACCCCCTAGTACTTCACTTCTTTGTTTTGCTAAGTGTAGTCTATCTTTACTATGCAACTCCCTCTTACTAATAAAAAAATTCCACACATCCACAAATATAACATTATTTCTCTTGCATAATAAATCTTTCTTTCTATTAAAAACTAGACAGTTATTTTTTAAATATTATTACATCAATCTTTGAAGTTTATTATATACCATATTTGATTTGATTTTCCTATATTCACACATATTTTTATTTCTCTGGACTTTTATTTTCCTTTTTATAACAACTTTTGCTCTATTCCATAACTACTTTTATTATCACCATCATTATCTATCATTATCTATCCACTGCAGGATGGTCTTTCCAAGTGCAATCCATCTTCTCCAATCTCTAGTCTCTTTTTTTTCTCCATATCACTCAATCACCCTTCCTTATTTCATCCACGTGTGTGATCTTTTTCTAAGTCTTTTACAATCTTTTGGAATCCTGTTTAAGATTTCACCTAGCCATCTATTATCATCTCTTCTAACAATAAATCCAGCCAAACTTTTCTTATATATCCACCAATAGAAAATTACAATCACTTGGACTTGTTACTTAAAAATTATAATTCATTTGTATCCTTAAATATCCTCTTGAATATGATCTATTGTATATTTCATCCACTCTTTGATCATGTAAATTTCTAATCCTATATTATCATTTTTTTATAAGTTCCAAATTCATCTTTATTAAAAAATGTAACACAATACAAAATGGCTTTTACTTAAACAGTCATAAGTCTTTATGCATAGACTATATGTCCAAAAATTTTGTTATCCAAGTTAAACATTCCTTCCCTTCTAATTCAGTACAAATCCAATAAGCTCATTTAGTTCTTGTTCCTTAATAACTATTACTTCTCTAACTCTGGTTCTATTCTCTTTTTCCTTTCATCTCATTTTAATAAAAGAATCTCATTTTAATAAAAAAATGTTTCAATAGTTCCATTATCCTGTCTTCATACTCCAATTCCATTATAAAAATCATGTCTTTCATTCTCATAATCTTCAATTTTTTCTCCCTCACTATAGAATTAAGACTGATTCTCTTTCAACATCCTATATTCCAAAAATAAATATTTAATATTCTCTTTCCACACATAACTAAATCTATTGTCCAAATCCTTATTCAATTTTTGCTTTCTTTTTCTACTATCTAAAGTTCTTGCCCTTGCAAAAAAATAATAAACTTTTTGTGTTATCATAAATTCTTTCAAATCTTTTATAATTTTTGCTTTTATGTAATTCCAAACAATTTTTTTGATTCAGATTTGTTTTCCACAGCTTTTTTTTTTTGTTTGTTTGTTTTCTCTAACCAACTTATTTATGCTCTTTTTACATCCCTCTTAATTGTTTATGCAATAAATTCTTTACACATTGATGTGATGTGATGTGATATACTGTGATTTCTCCTTAAATGGAGACAGGAATCTCTCAACAACTATACCCAGAGAAACCTGTTAGCCACTTTATTTTCTATTGATGTGATGTACTGAAGCTTCTTCTTAAACGAAGTCAAGAATCTCTCAGCAATTATACCAAGAAAAATCTATTTATAATTGTGCTGCCCTCTAGCTGCCAAAATGGATGACTGCTTACTACATTTTGGATCATTTTATTTAGACTTGATAAATTTCACATGAAATTTTATTTATTTAATATTAGTTATCATCACATATATAACAAGTGTTTATTTATTATGGAGTTTTAGAAGTGAGTGAAATATCTCTACTCCATAAATTTAATATCTGATGATTTAAAAATCAATTTACATTAAAATATATAGGCTGATTTAAACTTGCTCTCTGGCTCTTATTGTTTCCATAACACTAAATAAAAAAATCTAAAATATGGTAAGAAGTGATCCACTTTTTTAAGATAAAAAGTTATTGAACATAACTTGGTAAATTTCACATATTATATATATACACACACAAATTTTGATAATTTTAATACATTTACCTGGCAATAAAAATCATGTTAATATTGTTTCTTGATTACTAAAATCATACTGAGTTTCTAATAATTATTCGTCTATGACTGAAAGCAATTATTTATCAAACTTTTTGAACATACCTTTTTGGAGTAGATAAAAATTACTGCTATGTTTTTTATTCTCTTTATTTTTATAAATTGAAACAATAGAAGTATTCGTAAAATCATTAAGTAAAATACCCTTGTTCAAATTAAAGAGAACAGGTAGAAAGATATATTATTAACAGTTATCACCTCATTTCTTGTTTTACTATTCAAAAAAATCATCAAAATATTTTCTCTATACATTCCAATTATCATATATTGTAAAAATAACTATCGTCTATGGATTTTTATAATTAAAATATTCTATTGGAACTACAATGTTTCCTCTGCTTTTATTATTTATTATTATTATAACAATATCCTTTTTTATTTCTTAGATCATTTCATCTTTATTAATATCATATTCTCTTTTAGTTCTTTTTGGATATATTTTTTTTATTTTTGAGGCATATTTTAACATATAAATTTCCTTAAAATGTTATCTGTCAATATATACTTAAATTTCTTACTACTATCATTTCTGATTCAAGTGACTTTTTTAATCTTTCCATAAACAAAATATTATTAGTTTTATATACCAAATAAATCTCTTTATATTTTTCTTGCAAGCAATTTTTGCTATTTTAAGATTTCTTTTCATAATTAAATTAATAATCATAGTTTTCCTTAATGTTTTTGCTACAACTTTTATTATTTTATATTGAAGCATTTGCCACTTGATATTACAAATATTTGAACATACTGTTTCTATGTTAATAAAACCAATATTTTGCATTGATATTTTTGAAAAAGTTATCTTTCCTTAGACTTTTGTTTTTTGTTTTTTCAGATCAATTTTCTCATTTTTTTTTTTCTATTTGTAAATTCATCTCAAAATTATAAGACAGTGATCAAGTCCTATATAAATGTATGAGAATTATATATTGTGTTTAATAAATTGATTTTAAACAAGCATATAGCCTCACAATTTCTGCCTCTATCTCTATTTTTATAAGACATAAAAAAATGTTTATTCATTAGTACACTTATTTTTTAAGCAGAAGTTTATAAATCTTTCTCTTTCATTTCATATTATATTAGCAAAAAAAATACAATTTTTTTCTTCTCTATTTTCCTTTCCATTTTCACTTTTCTCATTTTGTTGTCAGAATATCTCGGGTAGAATTTTTTCCCAAGAAATTAATCATTGTATATATATATATGAATGAGTGGATACATGGATAGATGGATGAATGGCCATTGGGTTGTCAGAACCATAGATACATAAATATATAAATATAGATAAATAAAATTAAATGTATTATAGAATAAATTGATCACAATTAATCACTTTTAAATATATTTACTATAATTGGTTCACCAGCTCATAAACCAAGATAAAAATGATAAATTAGTGATATTACCGCTCCAGACCTGCTCTAACTAATCATTTTTACACCTGTAACTTTATTTTAACTGCCAGTGAATAGATCTTTGGATATTAAAGTTAATTTAAAAAAAAAAAACTAAACAAAACTTCCAGACTTTCCAAAAATCATTATTCATTAGTTATATAATTTAATCAAACACTTAATTATTTATGCATGTTAATTAATGAAAGTTTAATGAAAGTAATGACTCCACTTTTAAAGCACGTCATTGGAAATTTAATTAAGTGACAAAAGTAATTTATTAACCTATAAGACTCTTGGGAAGTGTGAAAAGTTTTTTTTTTTTTTTTTTTTCAACAAATAACTAATGATTTAAAGAAGTTTTTAAAATTATACAGTATTTAAATAAATAAAATAACAAAGATTATTTATTAATAACAGTCTACCCAATCAATTGAGAGTTGAATGTTTTTGATATATATATATACTAGTGTGTGTGTATCTGTGTACAATACATAAATTATAACTATTATTACCAGTAGTAAAAATATAAAAGTTAACAATCTTTACATAGCCTATTGCAAAGCAAAGACCTCCGACAATCCTGTCGACTGCCTAGTAGTAAGAGTTTGAATGTTTTTTCATTCCTATTTTATGTTCAAGTTAAAAATAGTTAAATATCAATTTACTGAAAAATATTGGATGGTTATTTGGATTGTCAATAACTCAATTTTCTGAATGAAAAAGTCCAAGTTAATCCAAATCTCAAAAAGTGTACAATTTTATTTAGCTAGGATTCAAATCCAGCTTGAAAGCATGGAATAAGAATATGCATTGAGGCCTTGTTATTCCTAGTAATAATAAATAAAACTTTATTTGACAGCAAAAAATTACATTAAAAAATAATGACAATATGTATATAACAACTACTACACTATTTATAATAACAAAAAAAAAAAAGGAACATATTTTCAAACTAACAACACAGATGTAGAGATCTACATATTTAATACCTATAGTTCACCTAACACGTCAACTTGTTTGCAAAATGCATGCATAATGAGAGATGCCTAAGTTTTTGTGATGATGGATGTTTGCAATAAGATAAACTGTAAGCTGATAAAAATTTAAAGAAATATATACTTAATGTCAGTTATGAATTCTAACAATAAGAAATAAGATACTAATGAAATATATAATTACATATAAATATAGTTATCTAGAAATGTAAGTTTTCAGATAAGCTGACAATTATTTTATTGATAACTACAAAATAAATAAATAAAAAATTAAGTTACACTTCTTCTATTGTAAATTTTGTTGGATGGGTAGTTTTTGGAATGCTAAAATAGATTTTAACTATTTTTCATAAAAGTGATTCTTACAAAATAAATTGTATTGATTTTGTTTTATGATAATCAAATACTAAATAAATATAATAATTCCATTTAACTGATCAAACAGATTCTTTTTAACTTGATTGCAAGTCTATCATTAATATCATTAAGTTAAACTGTGATTTTAAGATAAAGATCTGACTTCTGAAACTATCAATATTATCCACCTGTATGCAAACAGAATTATTTCTCACAAAAATAATGTGAGTCAATGTGAAAAATTATCATTTAGACTTATATATATATTACAAAGAAATCGAGTCATATGTCACAACCTAATTTGACTAGTTTGTATCACAAATGTTATATATAGAGCTCGCAAATAAGCTCTTAACAAGTTTTGCAGAATATCTCAACACCAGACTGCTTTCTGCTACTGGCCTCCTCAGTGAGATACTAGGATATTCAAGCATTTGATTAAAAATACCAGGACACGCCCAGAACTTAAGTCAGATAGCTGATTGGAAGACATATGAATGTCTAAAAATGTCAGATTTACTACTTAATAGTTATCCATTAGATAAAGTACTGGGCTTGTCCTGCTATTTTTAATCTAGTGCTTGAATATCCTTACACCTCACTGAGGCAGCCAGTAACAGAACCTGGTCTGGGGTTGGGAATATTCTGCAAAGCTTGTTAAGAGTTTATTTGCGAGTTCTGGATATAACATATATATATATATATATATATATATATCAGGGATGAAGGCTTCATGTATTGAACAGAGTGCTTCTATAGACAAATTCACTAAAAAAATTCAAAAGATTTAACTAAAATTCAATTTTAAAAATTCATAAATGTGTACATATTCAACCTCACAAAATCAATCTAACACATAAAATAGTATAGTAAGAACAATAAGAACGTTAGTGTATATAAACTATTTTGCTAAACATAAAAAAAGAAGAATGAACAATTCAAACTCAGTATTTTTTGTAAGAATTTCTGGTTAAATTTCAATGTTTTTATCAACAGTTGAACTGTTTTATATAAGGCAAATAATGAGTTTGACCAAGGCATTACGTTGATTATAAGAATTCAAACAAATGCTAAAATGTAATTAATAGTTAAAACTTAATAATGTTAAAAGTATTTAGAAAATAAAAATATTTTTATAATGAATTCTCTATACTTAATTAGTCAAAGTCTGATTTACAGATGAGAGAGTTAATCTGGATGTATGGTAATATGTATATATTAGCTATTACATAAAAATTGTTGTGGCAAGTAAAATAAAAACATTATAAAAAAAAAAGATTATGTAGTGTGCTTCCAATCTTAAAAAAACACTTCGTCACATATATATATATATAAAACAGGCATAAAAAAACACTTTGTCACATATATATATATAAAACAGGCAACTCGCTACACATACTGCCACACATAGCAAGCTAAAGTAATCAATGGATGCCAGAAGGCTTGTGCATAAAATCCCCATCTAGTGCCTACCTCATCCAATATCACCAGACTAGTTTCTGGCTTGTGGCCTTCATCAATGAGGAGCCTTGGATCTGAGAGCACTGCACCTATATCTTAGGATCTAATGCAACCCTCCAGCAACCACCTTTTATCTCCACTTAACTACAGAACTATAGTCTTAAATTGAAAACACCTTAATATTTTCAATCCAATCTCATTAGGTTATATAGTCATATAAATCTGAACTCAGTTCAGTACCTATACATTTTGGGTCTTTGGTTCTTTACTAACCATAGCCACCATATCCTATTAGGCAGGATTTGTTTTAAACCAATAAACATCACATGATCACCATTTCTTATGCTTCCTTATAATTGTTGTTAAAACAGGCAAAACTCACTAGATGGTATGCACAAGCCTTCTGACATCCATTGATTACTCTAGCTTGCTGTGTGTGGCAATAATGTATAGTGAGTTTTGCCTGTTTCAACAACAATTATAAGCAGCATAAGAAATAGCAATCATGTGATGTTTATTGGCTTAAAACCAATCCTACCTAATAGGATAGTGGTGTCTATGGTTATTAAAGAACCAATGATACTAAAATGTATAGGTAATGAACTGAGTTCAGATCTATATGACTATATAAGCTAATGAGCTTAGACTGAATATATTAAGGTGATTTCAATTTAAGACTCATAGTTTTGTAGTTAAGTGGAGATAAAAGGTGGCTGCTGGAGGGTTGCATTAGATCCTGAGATATAGGTGCAGTGCTCTCAAATCCAAGACTCCTCACTGACAAAGGCCACAAGCCAGAAATTAGTCTGGGAATATTAGATGAGTAGCCACTAGATGGGGATTTTATGCCCAAGTCTTCTGGCATCCATTGATTATTCGAGCTCACTGTGGGTGGCAATATGTATAGTGTTTTGCCTGTTTTAACAACAGTTATAAGCAAGCTTAAGAAATGGTAACTATGTGATGTGTATTGGCTTAAAACCAATCCTGCCTAATAGGATAATGGTGGTTATGGATATTAAAGAACCAAAGACACCAAAAATGTATAGGTATTGAACTGAGTTCAGACCTATATGACTATATAAGCTAATGAGCTTGGATTGAAAATATTAAGGTATTTTCAATTTAAGACTCATAGTTTTGTAGTTAAGTGGAGATAAAAGGTGGCTGCTGGAGGGTTCCTAAGATCTAGATGCAGTGCTTTCAGATCCAAGGTTCCTCACTGATGAAGGCCACAAGCCAGAAACTAGTCTGGAGATATTGGATGAGTAGGCACTAGATGGGGATTTTATGCACAAGCCTTCTGGCATCCATTGATTACTATAGCTTGCTGTGTGTGCCAATACAGGTAGTGAATTTTGTCTGTTTTAACAACAGTTATAAGCAGGCATAAAAATGGTGATCATGTGAATGTTTATTGGCTTAAAACAAATCCTGCCTAATAGGATAGTGGTGGCTATAGTAATTAAAAAACCAAGTTCAGATCTATATGACTATATAAGCTAATGAGCTTGGATTGAAAATATTAAGGTGTTTTCAATTTAAGACTCATAGTTTTGTAGTTAAGTGGAGATAAAAGATGGCTGCTGGAGGGTTGCATTAGATCCTAAGATGTAAGTGCAGTGCTCTCAGATACAAAGCTCCTCACTGACGAAGGCCACAAGCTAGAAACTAGTCTGGAGATATTGGATGAGTAAGCACTAGATGGGAATTTTATGCACAAGCCTTCTGGCATTCATTGATTACTCTAGCT
The DNA here is from genome assembly GCA_028023455.1 of Epiperipatus broadwayi. Lineage (NCBI taxonomy): Eukaryota > Metazoa > Onychophora > Udeonychophora > Euonychophora > Peripatidae > Epiperipatus > Epiperipatus broadwayi. The sequence goes on from JAQFVV010006216.1 coordinate 2,541,792, forward strand.
CACTGTGGGTGGCAATACGTATAGTGTTTTGCTTGTTTTAACAATAGTTATAAGCAAGCATAAGAAATGGTGATCATGTAATATATATTGTACCAACATTGAATTGGTACACAATAATTTTACCTTAAAAAAATTTATCAAAATAATTATTTGTTAAAAGAGAATGTATTTAAAAGTTTAAGAGCTTTACTGCAGTTTGTTTAGTAAATGTAAAAGTTAAAGAGTTGTTTTGAAATAAAAGTTACAATTAATTAATTAAAAGAGGGGAGGGGAGTTCGCTTCAGAAATGTCAAACTAAAGTTTTAAGTTTAAAGAGTTTTGCTAGAAACAATTAATTCATAATTACATAAAATTAAAGGTTGATTTCAAGTTCAAAATATAAATCTCTTTTATTTAAATTAACGGAAAAAAGGTAATATTAAAACTAGTTTTGATTTTATAATAGTAAAATATATATGTGCGATTGTAAATAATAGAATAAATGTATGCGTAATAAATGTTAAAATAAAATAAATGAATACAGAAAATTATCGTTAAAAAAACAGTGATGACTATTAATTATAAAAAACAACACGTTTGCATGGCTACTAATTAAACGATCTTTAAAAACAAAGGATTATCAAAGGAATTTCGACAACAGATATTGCTGGAGGATATTAAAAGGACAACTCATCGTAGGTATAAATAGCCAATTTTTTATCGGACAGTCAGTGAGGACAATCAGTCGAGTTAATTGTTTCAGTTCAGATAACAGTTCAGTTTATTATGTATCCAGAAACAAAAATGCAGTGCTGAGCAGCTTTTGGGAACATACGATCTTACTTCAGCCCTTAGTCCAGTGAAACAGCGAAACCTGCCCGTGAAAATAATGTCTGCGTAACAGCTTGAAGAATCTCCATCAATATCTAATTGTCTCCAGTAATAATAAAAGTGAATAATAATGAAACTCCTCAAGGAAACGTCCCAGCCAGCTGGAAATATTTGTAATGGAAGCAACAAACAAGAAAAAAACAAAGTTCTAAATCTATGTTCAAAATCATAGGTAAAACATTTTCTTATTTTCATTTATACAGTAGCCATTGCATTCGTATGAATCCTCCAAGAGCCAAATTATATGAACTCTATAGCACATAAACATGAACTATTAATTTGTGTGTTTTAAATATATGTGCTTAAGTTTCAAATACTATTTAATGATTTATTATTATATATGTGAGTATATGAGTTAAATATGTGCGCGATAAAAATACCAATATTATGTTAGTTAAAAAATTATAAAGATGTTTAAATTTAGTATAATTAATGTTAGTTAAAATAAATTGTCTTTAAACTAAAACTTTATTTGTCGGTCAAATCTTTTTACCAATTCTTTTACCAATCTTTTCATCAATTCTTTTCACCACTAATTATGTATAATCTGTTAGTGATTACAAGTAGCTGAGCTAGTCTATGGGTATAACTTAGGTGTTGAGTTAGTGGTCATTGTTCAAAGTGTGTTATTTATTCTTCTGAATAAATAGCTGGAGCCCGTGTTTACACAAAACAAAAAAGTGCTTTGAACTTGGTGTTGAAGTCAACAGTCAAGAAGAAGTTATGTCCTGGAAATGTGATGCTAGTTATATTTTATAGCTATCATTTGGACATACATATTTTCCGAGAATGTTCTCTGCCTAAGAGTCTGGTGTTTCGATCGTCTCATATTTGAACCCGGTATAATATATATAAGCGAATAAAAGCAAAGGATTAATTTTATATAAATAAAAATTTATTAAATTATTTGTAACCTAATTACAGCTTAAATTATATTTAATATTTTCATTTAAAAAAATTTGTATCTATCATCTAATAGAGATGATTATTTTCTAAACAATTAATATATTATTTGGTTTAAAAGTTAATAGTTATTTAATTTTTGATCAGATATGAATAATGTGCAATTCTTTATGACTTTTTGTAAGGTACACTTAATGTAAAGTTAAAAATCATAAATGTATAAGTGCATTCTTATAGTAAAAATTAAAACCAATTTATTAGTATCAAGGTTACTCATAACAAATATTTGCATGCCTGTGTCCAAGAGTATACATAAATATAATTTCCAATCTACATTCATTGCTTTGTTTTTTTGATCATTTATATAAATATTAAAAATGTAGTCTTGATAATAAAGAAGGAAGGAAATAATATTTGATGTACTTTAAAATTGTGTGGCCCAATTTATGATGAACAATAAATATATTAGAAAACCTATTAAATAGAAAAATGTGGCTCATACCTTTTTTTATTTTAGAAAATAAAACATAACCAGATGTCTTATAGTAGATCATACACTAAAACAAATCTTTGTGGTTTTCTACCAAAAATTATACAGTTTGAATTTATGTGCTATATATAAGTCAGTGGCTTTCAACTTTTTCACACCAGTGGACCAGCAAAAATAAGGATAAGATTTCACGGACCAGCAAAAATAAGGATAAGGTTTTCATAGACCGGCAGAAGTCTATAGATAAATTTTCTTAAAGATATAAACTGCTTAGCCTTAGATGAGCATAATTGTTATAATTGGCCAAAATAACACACTAGTTACTGTGTATAGTAATGGTGTTGCTTACCTTCACATGCTGAACACTCTTTCTCAAGTTGTGCAGTCATACTGCTACAGAAAACAGTACAATAACAATCGTTCTCATTAATATGCCTGCATTGCTGCATTTATTATTTCATTGTTAAAACATGCAAGAATAAAATATTAGTCACCTGAATGTTGGTAAATAACACAGCTAATGCAATTACATGGCAATGATTAGGATAAATGTAAAATCTGTATTTATGTTAAATATACAAGTATAATAAAAAACTTTTTTTTTAATTTTGAATTTTTTTAGAAAAATAATAAAAAATTTAATTCTATACTCCCCCCATAAACATCTGTGATAACTAGAAAAACAAATTAATTTATGTATGATTGATTAGATTTTGTTTTCATTCTGTTTCTTTTTTTTTTAATAGGGTAAAAATGAGATGAAAAAAATAAATAAAAATTATTTATATTAATTAAAAGTTTAAACTCTTATTATTTTATTACAAACTTTCCTGCCAGTCTATCTCAGACTGGCAGAAAACTTCTGTGGCCCAGCATTGGTCCACAGAACAAGGGTTGAAAACCACTGCTATAAGTTATAGTTAGTATATAATAAAATATACGTATATCATAAATAGGTATAACTTGAAATTCTTGATAGGTACTAAAAAAAATGTTTTATTTCACTTCATTTAGATTTTGATACATAGAATATGATCAAAAATTTGCAGAAAATTGATATAGAATATTGCATTTTGGTGAAGAAGTAATTCATTTAATAATTAAAATAATAAATGTACAGCAATGTATATAATTAACACTATACTTATAGAAATAATTAACAAAGATTATTTTTAATGTTAAAAGTTGTTTTTTAAAATTATTTTAATGTCAAATTCATGAAAAAAAATAATAACATAAATAACTAAAAGAAAACTGTTTAATATATCATAGAAACTTCTGAAGAATTATATATTAAAAGTATTTTAAAAACTCTTGAAGGAGTGGGAGGTTTTACCTATTTACTCATTTAATTTTCATAATACACACCTTTTTTTTTTTTTAATTTTAAAAAATATTCAAATGGTTAATTGCTCAGAAGTTTATAAAATGTTCAGGAGCTCCAAATAATTAAACTGAGACTGCATGACATGGACAATAATTGCCAAACCCATCACTATATTATTACACTAAACTATGCAGAGTACAGCACTGAATTCTTCTACACTGACTGCATGAATTTTTATTCCATTAAAAATAGGACATTTCTAAAATACATTTACATCATTCTAAAAATGACTAATTCTTAATTTTATTTTATATTTCTTAATAGAAGCATGAAAAAAGACATATTTACATGGTAATGAAATATCAATTGAAAAAAAAAAACACAATTTAATTAAAACATACTCTGCATATTAAAACAATTTAGAAGTAAATTGATTAGAAAAACTATAAACAATATTTTTATTTTTTTTAATTATAATATATAGCCACTCCTAAAAGAGTATAGTGATTTTAACTGCAAATACAAAAAAAAAAATCTGAAGAGATCAGAAGTCTACAGCCAAAAGACATTCCAAAGTTGCTGACAATAGAGAGCAGCAGTTGTGAAACTAAATGTAAATTCTTCAATTGCTGTTAATAATGAGCAAAATATTATATATTTTCTGTAGTTTATTTAAATTTTTATGCTTAATTTTACAAAATATTTGTAGAAAAATTAATTATTAAAAAATATTTTCATGATTCCATTTAGTTTTTTTCAAATATATTTTAATTTAAAAATACAAGTTAAGAAATTTGTAGCAATAGTAAATGGAAATTTTAGAAGAGAAAATCAGAGATTTATGACGACTTTACATTAATTCATTTGCATTTTATAAATGAAGTTCAATTGATAAAGATTTTGTTAATTAATTTTTTCTACCTTACAGTAATTATCCAATAAAAAAAGTTATTATTTTTATTATATATTTCACTTTTTTATTTTTTATGTATATTTGCAAAGTTCAAATATAATTCTTCAGGATATTTTTACTTTATAAACTTATATTTCTAACAAATCAAGCTCAATTTACTGAATTCTAATATAAAATAAAGTTGAAATACTAAAATCAAATGTTTAAACATTTATAAAAATTAATACCAGGGAAAGTAAAAAATGTCAACTTGTTGAAGGGTTGATATGAAACAAGTGAAAAAAATTTTAAAAACCATAACTTTAATATAATGTAAATCTTGAATACTAAGCAATTAGTAATATCTTTATTCTTAAATTACTACTTAATAATATGATTACTAATTTAAGATACACTGTTTTATTAGGGGGAAAAAATTTAATAAATACATTAAGACTTACTGTTACATGTGTCATCTCGGAAAACATTATCCGATTGGGAATTTCTTTCATATTTTCATGTAAAATTTTTCTACGCTCCTTCATTGATCTAAAAACATATTGTTATAATGAATAATAAAAATTCAAATAAAAAAATTTTATTCAAATTTTATTACTATTATTATTTTAAAATAATATATATATTTATATTTAATTTCTAGATATCATCATCATCATCACCATCATCATCATCATCATCATCATTATTATTATTATTATTACTAAAATCTGATTTTAAAAAAAAAAAACAATCGAAAAAAATAACAGAAATAAAATAATAAAAACTTACTTTTCCATTAAATTTTGCCCATTTAAGTAAAGACAGTCAAATACAAAAAGACATACATTGGCATTTTTAAAAGCAGATTTCTGAAACAAAGAAATTATGTGTAATATATTATAACAATATGAAAAAAATGATGGTAAGAGATAGTTGAAATAATAAATAATTATTATTTTTAATGAATGCAGTAATATATCAAAAGTAACTATAAGTAGCTAAAATAATAAACATAACATCAGCAACAAATAACAACTGTCATTCTTTGTGAGCAGATTTAAAGGAAGTATACTACAAATCCTAGGCTAATAAGCATCAAGCCAATCATGAGACATAATATTATAACAGACCAAATAATGATTATTTCTTGCTGTATGCAATAAATAAATACTAAAGTAATTATAAAACTAACCATGTAACAAAAAGTTCTTAGATTAATATATCAATGCCAATCATTAATGCATAGGGAAATGTAAGGAACAGCAATAAATTAGTAATCAACAGTGTTGACTTTTAAAATGATTCTCATCTTCTTAATGCCATATAAATTATTCTAGAAAGAATTATACTTGAAAACTTGAGAAATGCTAGTTAATTTATGAAAAATAAATAAATTTATATTCAATAGCACTAAACTAGCTTTCAGCAGAATCTCACCAGAATCATAGTGCAGAATAAAACCTCACAGTTGAGAATCCTCCACCAAAAGCTAGCTATTAAATATAAATTTGATTTTTCTTACATCTTTTCTTATTAACTTGCATATCTCAAGCTTTCCAGTATTACATAGCTACATGAAAAGAGTTTAAAACCTTTGATATTTAAGTAAAAAGAATTATATAAATGTCCAACACTCTCTCCAAATGCTATTATATTCAAAGATAACTTGTGATAATAATCAATTCTGCTTATCATATAGATACAAAAATAAATATATAAAATATTTAAGTTATTCTAGTGTTAAATAAATTTACTATGATATTTTTTTTTAAATATTAATTAATCAGTAGCAAAATAGTAATAAAAATGAATTTAAAATCGGATAGATATTCTCATAATATGAACAGATTCTTTTCAATTTTGATTTATTTACAAAGATGAAATATTATTTCAATAGATTAAAAACTACAAATGTTTAACATTGGTTAATGTGTATTTTATAGAGAAACATGAATTATAAGTAGTCTTAAGTTATGTATGCGCACATGTATGCGACTACTAATACATAATATTTCAATTCTTATTTTTCTTAATTTTCTAAATCATTTAACAATATATAAACAATAAATGGACTGATACATATATGTATTATAAATATGTGCATAAACATACAGGTTTGTTCTATTATAAAAGTAAAATATTTCAGTTATTAATTTACAACATAATTAAACTTTGCCTATATGTATTGCTAGTGACTTCATATTTTAAATTTTTCCTTTATCTTTAAAACAAAAACTCTTAGGCATAAAAGAAAAGGCTCAAACTATAAAACCGCTCCAAGTTTTAATAAAAAAATTTTAGATCAAAAATTAATTTTAAAATACAGGTTTTCAACCAGATTCTGGTTATTCTTAAAAACTCCATTTGTCAGTCCTTGTTTGACTTGTTTCAATTAAAAAACTTTTTTTAATTTATTCCAAAAATTGTTTACTTTATTTATAAGAAAAACTTTAAAAAAAAAAAACAAAAAAAACGAGAAAATAGAATTTTTTATGCATTAATGAAACGGGTTTTTCTTGCATTTTTTTAACATTAAAAAAGAGATTTTTCATATATATATATTTTTACTCACAAGTAAATCAAATTCATTTGTGCTTCATATTACCTACAATAACTTCATATATAAATAATGGTACATTGTTTTTCATTATAATTAATATTTCTAAATATTTTTGCATAGCATACATATACTCTTTTTAACAATTGGATTCACATATCTATGTGAACACTATATATATGTAAAATGATACTTTTTTCCACATTACGTTTCTGTTGGCCATGTTTCTACATACTGAACTGGATACTTTATCCGCTTCAAAAACAAATATTGTGAAATCAAAACTAAAACATATATTTATACAGATTTTAAAAGAAAAGAGAAAATTGTATTTAAAAATTTTGTATTTTGTTATTTTTATTTATTAAAAGTATGTGCAATGACACACATACTCAGTTATAAATAGAAATCGTAAAAATATTTTAATTTTAATTGAGATAAGTGGGTAATAGCCTGAAATCCAGGCGCGGCCACTTAGGGCATTGTTTACATGTACAAAACACATAAAAATGCCGTTTCCACGGCCGGCCTTACGGGTAATACATTTAATATTGTATTAACCCATTTATGCCTCGACCGCTTTACATGACATTGCACAAAAATATTATAGCCTGTTTTGTGCTTCGAAACTATTTACGAGATTTGTTTTCTATTCATAGCTGATTACCGTATCGTTTGAGGGTGTTTGAATTTCAAATCGGTACAACTTTTCAAATCTCCGTAATAAAGTAATATCATTTCTATTTAAATAATGTTGTCAATTACTAATATTTGTCATATGGTCCTACCCTTCCCTAAAAAAATGTTAATATGTAAAAAATTGGCAAAGTGTATGTTCGAGCATGCTTCGCCAAAGCTCACGTGCTAAGTCACGTTTCAGCATGGAAAATATTCGAGACCACTAAAAGGTCTGAGAAGAACATGCAATTTGTAAACTTTTCTTCAGAATTGCCAAGTACAGAAAGTGTGTGAGATTGTGTCCTTTTTTTCAGGCACATAATGTCCAACTTTTTATTACAGCAATAAAATAATAAATAATTTTAAAAAGGTCCAAAGTTTGTCCTTTTTTTTTTTTTTCATTTCATTAGAAATTGACAAGTATTTGGATTATATTTTTTTGCAGCAAGGTTAAAATAAATGACTATTTTGTTTGACTTTTTGTTAATAATAACAAATTACGAAATCCCCCCATCCCCAACAGCAATTTATTGTAGAAGGCCAAAAAAAAGGTAATTCAAACAAAATAGAAATCAAAGTAAAAAGTGAGAAAAAGTTGTTTAAAAAAAAAAAAGTAATGTAAATTATTGACTTTTTGTTACAATTCTTTTTCCGAGTGTGGGGGTGGGTGTTTGAAAACAATTTTTTAATCGCCAAAAAACACTAAACTAAATTTTGATTTAATGTTAAAAAAAACAATTACGTCAACCAAAAAAAAAAAATTCAAAACAAGTCCCAAAGATGATTATCTTTTTTCAGCGCTGTTAAAATAATTTACTATTTTTGTTGACTTTTTGTTAATAATAACAGTATGAAATCTCCCCAAAAAGCTGTTTACTGTAGAAGCCAAAAAGAAGAGGCTAATTCAAGTGTAATATAAATCAAAGTGAAAACAAGTAAAATTATTGATTTTATGTTACAATTATTGATATGAGGGTGGGGGTTTCAAAACAATTTTTGAACCCCCAACACACAAAAGTTAGTTTTGATTTAATAAGAAGAAGAAAAACAATTTAGTCAAGCAAAAAAAAAGGGTACAACAAAGTCGAAACAAGTCCCAAATAATTATCCCATTATATTTTTTCAGCATGGTTAAAACAACTTTTTTCATCGTGAAACAGTCCAAAGTTTTAATTAAAATTCAAAAAATTAAATGACCAAAATTTGTTGGATAAATAAAAATATCAGGTTTAAATAAAAAAAAAAACAACGAAAATGAATATAAAAATTTATTTAATAAAAAAGAAATCATGTTGTAAATGAAATAAAAAATTTGTATAAACAAAAAAAAAAAAAAACATGTATAAAAAAAAAAGTTGCGGCGGCGGCCCGGTAATGTTATATTTGATTGATTTTTGTATAACATCAATGCCCCAAGCGGCCTTGCCTGGATTTCAGACGATTACCTGGATAATAGCCTGAATTCTGGGCATGGCCGGCCTTACAGCTACAACATTTAATATTGTATTAACCCATTTATGCCTAGGCTGCTTTACATGACATTGCACAAAAATATTATGGGTCATTTTGTGCTTCAAAACTATTTACGCAATTTGTTTTCTATTCATAGCTGATTACCGTATCGCTTGAGGGTGTTTGAATTTCAAGTTGGTACAGCTTTTCAAATCTCCGTAATAGAGTAATGTCATTTCTATTTAAATAATGTTGTCAATTACTAATGATTGTCATATGGTCCCACCCTTCCCTAAAAAAATGTTAATATGTAAAAAAAAGTTGCGGCGATGGCCCAGTAATATTATATTTGATTGATTTTTGTATAGCATCAATGCCCCAAGCGGCCTTGCCCAAATTTCAGACGACTACCGATAAGATTTTTTTTGTTGCTGCTTTGTTTGTTTCAATTCATTTTTAAAAGCAGAAACTTATTTTCTAATATATTAAAATTGAATAAGGAAAAAGAGCCTTGGTTAAAACTTTAATTAAGAGCTAATGAGAGCTAAAGAAATCACCCTGGTGTAAAATTCTAATTAAGATCTGGCAGGAGATAAAGACTAGGTCTAGTTGGATTTTATCTGGTGGGAAATAACAATTGCATATAAAAGCTCTGTGTTTTTGAATGAGAGGATAGAGAGAACTTATATTTTTTTCTAATTGTGGAATGCTGATATAATTATATTTTACATTTGCTAATGGTAGGCTGATGACCTATAGATTTTTATATTTCCTCATTGCTGTTTTTCTTTGCTAATTGCAAAGTCAAGACAGCTAATAGAAGATTGCTAAGTGCTAAATGTCAATGGCTAAAAAAACAATTTGAAAGAAAAATAAATAAACATACTTAAGTCTAACATTAGCGACTATCCATTCATAATGCAGAAACTACTCACCTTAAAGAACCCTATTAAAAGAATGCAGTGCTAAGCCATCTAAGATGAACCCCAAAGCTCGGAATTGTGTCATAATAAAATGTCCTAAATGCCTAGTTTGAGACTGATCCTGAAGATTGCCTTTATGCTTCCCAACCAGGCAAATGGTGATCTGAGCACACCACTGGAATCAATCAGATGATAAAACTGAAGGTTCAACAGTAACTAAATATTTTGTATTTTAACCAGGGCTGAAATTTCTAAGCTTTAGACTCAAAGAAAAGAATATGAATATATGATAGGGTTTCTTTAAACCTCTAAATTGTAGATAATTAAATTATTCTTTTATTTTTTTCACTTTGCATGAAAGTGTATTGTGAGTTAATATTTTATATTCATTGGGGTTTTTTTCCTTTTTATATTATTAACTATTGTTAAAAGCTTTGGCAGATAATAGTAGTTTTCCTTTTTAGATCACCTACTCCCTTTTATTTTAATTTACTTTAGTTTAATGTGTGTTCGTGTTTCCTGCAAAACATAAATCTTTTGGCTAGCGATTTATCAATTATATATTTCTGTTTTTCTTAAGCCATAGAGATTTTTATTTCCTATATTTCAGTTTACGTAAAATCAGAATCTTTTCATTTTGCTTATATGAAGTGCACCTTAAGAGTCATATTGTAATGCGATCTCTTATGAGTGGTTAAGGAGCATATGACATCCTTGTTTTGTCCTGTTGTTTTATAGGATTAAGGAAAGCTCGCTCTGCACTGTTCATAGACTTTCATACAATATAATTTTTATTAAAATATCTAAATAAAGGAAAATAGAAAGTGAAGAGTAGATAAATCAATAGCAGGGAAAATCATTATAATCCCCTATAAGTTACGTGAGAAAGCAAAATTATCTGCTGGAGTGTTTAATACCACAATACTCTCATGCACTCTCATACAAAGAAAACTGGAGACTTTAGGTCAAATTTTGTTTGACTAATATTTTTTTTTAATTTAATAAAATTTAAAAATTATTAATAATTATATATTTGTTTTTGGCTGATGTTTGTTTCTGGGTCCTATCCCTCAATTGTCTGAACAATGTTTAAGATCTCTTTCTCTCTCTGAGTCTAGCTGGAAGCATTTATATTGATCATCATTAACTTTTTGATCACAGCAAATCAAATTTTCTAGGTCAACAGTGGCCTAGTGGAATCCTCAGTGATAGAAATGAATGTCTGGTGCAATATATATATATATCATAGCTTATGAATATCTGGTGCAATATATATATATATCATAGCTTACTGAATATAAAACAATAAAACAAGATTAAGGTTTTCTTAATCCATTTGTATATGCAAATAAGTCAGTTTCACATATAAATTGTCTATATGGCATGTCCTGATTAATAGATAGTCAAAAAAATACTACTTAGTTTCAATTTCTGTAATCTCCAAATTTGTGATAGCAAGTGGAGTCTATTATATTTATTGGGCAAAACTCTCTATACATATTGCCACTCAGTATAAGCCAGAGTTGTCAATGCTTGCCAAAAGGCTTGTGCATAAAATCCCCATCTGGTCCCTACTCATCCTATATCCCCAGACTAATATATAGAGTTTTGCCTGTTTTAATAACAGTTAAGAGCAAGTATAAGAAATGGTGATCATGTGATTATATTTATTGGGCTAAGGAATAAAACATTAAGGCTCTATGCTTACTTCTCTGGAAGGATCACACTTATCTGGCAAGAAGATTAAGAGTAAACTGCCTTTCTTTTTGAAATAATCAATTCATCTCATTAAATTAATGTTACTATTTAAATCAGATACTATAGAATATTTAAACCCTAACAGATAGAAGATTACATAAACTTTCCTTCTTTTTTAATTAATAAAAACAAGATTATAACAACATTAACTGTTATTTAACATATATATATCAAAATTAAAAATAGATTCAAAAACAGTTTTTGTTTAAGATTTTTCTTTAATCTCTTATAAATAAAAACATATTGGAATTAACTTTTATAATCACATATTTCTTAAAATAAAAATGTTTTTGTCTAAGCAAAAATAGTTTTCTTTCTTTGTTACATTAAAATTTAAATGTGTGTTAAATTCAGAAATCAAAATATTTATATATAAGAGACCTTTTTATATTCTAAATAATTTATAACATTTCAAAATATCAATGAAATTTTATTATTTTACATTATTCCAGGTTTTATCTGAACTTTCATAGAATCAACCTTTATTAGTGCTCATTTCCCTTTTTTCTGTTAAGTTTTAAATATATATGAGCACATACATACTAACCAATGTTCCATATTATCGGTATTATGAGTCATAACATAGAATCAATCTCATTATATATAAATAATGCATTTTATTTACACCATGCTGCAGAAAAAATTTGTTGTTAATTGAAAGGAGACCTTTGATTCCTCTTGGAAGCCTTAAAGAAATGAAGCAGAGCAAATTCCTAATGTCCATTCCATATGTTCTTGTCATTGCAGCTGTTATTCATATCTGATTATTCATATAGCATACGAACATGAACATTAGGCGGCATGATGAGTTTATTAGATTTTTGTCTCTCAATTTAAAATCAAGAAACACCACAATCTTGTTCTCAGTTGTCCAATAGCTCTTAACTGAAATATGAATTGAGTTTTCTTGAAGGCAGAATGGCTGGTGTATGAATATTTTTTTTTCTTCTAATAGATATTTACAATCATGACAGATAAAGAGAAATCATGGTCCTTATTCCCAGGAGGCTGTAAAGGTGCCAGCCAAGGCAAGTTGGTGGCTGAAGGCAGAAGTACTAAAAATCTCCTGATTGTGGAACAAAGCTGCCATCTGATGGCAAACTTTTATTTAGATACTTACAGCAGCAGATCACTTTTAAGTAAAGGAAGATTGTAAGAATTAGAAGAACTGTTTAATATTAAATGGGATATTAATGATCTTTGTGAAGTTTGAAAAAAAGGTGAAGATGCAATTGATTTAAAAAGTAAACATGTATTGTATTATAAAGAAATAAACATTGGAAGTATTCATTATAAATAAAAAGAGGAAAAACAACATTGTGGAGATTGATGGAGTATCGGAGAGAGTGACAAGATTACTTACTCATCTTAATAGCAGATATCAAATGCAGATAATTCAGATTTATGCCCCAACAAGTTTTCATTGTGATGTTCTTAAGAAGTAGAGGATTTTATGTACAAAAAGCTTTTGATCAGAGCAAACAACATTTTAAAATTGTCATGGCAGACTTTATTGCTAGAATCAGTAAACAACTGAAAGATGAAAAGTGCTGTAGGTAAATTTGGTTATGGTGATAGAAATAAGGAGGACAAAGACTTTTGGAGTTTGCAAAAAAAGAAAAAACTTTATATTGTGAATTCCTTTTTTTTTTTTTTTTTTGAGAAAAATGTTAAACACAAATGGACATAGAAACAAAATGAAGGTACAACAGAATTGGGTTATAGTTTGATTAACAGAAAATATGTATTTCAAGATTGTAATGTTCTTAATAAATTTGATACAGGAAGGAATTGTCAATTAGTGAGATTAAAGATAAATGTTAATGCAAAACTAGAGACAAAAATTATTTAAAAAAAGAATATTCATAGTTGATATTCCTAATCTTCAGAAACACTTCTATGAATTTAAATGAGAACAGAACTTGCAAATCATTTTCTAATATTAACAGATTTTGAACATGATTCAGTTTTTGAATGAACTCAGTAGGACGATAACTAATACACTTTTAAAAACTGCAACAAAGATAGCTGATACAAAAAAGCAGCAATTGGACTAATAAAATTTCTTCTGAAACAAGAAAATTTATGAAGAAAATAAGAATTGAATATCTTGAATTTTGTAAAATTGTGTGAAAAAGAGTTGATAATGATATAAGAAAGTATAATTGTGAACTAGCAAGAAAAACTATAGAAAAAAATAAAAGTCTCAAGAGCGCAAAACATTATTTTGGTATTGATAGAAAACTTACTTCTGCAATAAGGAAAAAAGATGAAATTATTAGTAAAAAGAGAGATGACATCATGAAATGTTTAAAAGAGTTCTATTAAGAATTATATAGCAATACTGAAGTGGTATATTTATTCTGTCATATCCATTTCATCTAAGTATATTTTACGCTCTTTCTGTGCCAGTTTTAAACCCTTAAAAGTACCTATAGCTGTGAGCATATATATATATGTGTGTGTGTGTGTGTGAACATCAATGTCTATAATCTAATTGTTATATATGAATTGCAGCAATATACTTATTTAAAAGTAGCATATAATTTAAAATATAATTTAATTCAGTTTATAAGTCAATTTGTATTTTAAATTGCTTAAATCGCGTGTATATATGTATTACATGTAACATCGTCATACTTATATAGTGTCTTATTATTCGATCATTTACTATAATTTTTAAATTTAATTTAAAATAATATATAGAGTAAAATCACATCATGCACATCTGTTTTAGGATAGCATGATGATGAAATCTGAAAATTATAAAGACAATAAATGACTATCAAAAATATATTTCATCTTGCAAATAAAATTTAACCAACCATATCAATTGCTAAAATCTTGTGGGAAAGTAAATGATCAAATCTTGGAAAACATCCTGGTCAAGAAATAATGCAAAAGATAGGATTTATTATAAAATTTGAAGGTGCTAATTGCTTGTCTTACGAGAAGAAAATTTGTTATTAAAAATATGAGTTAAGGGAAGGTGAGTATAAATAAGCTAAGTTTTTCCATGTAAAATATACTCTGTAAAAATCTTGGAAGCATCTAACATAATCCATGTCACTTTAAATTTTGATATGGTGGAGTAGGACAGGCAGGAGTTACTGTTCTTCAAGCCTGGGGAATGGTGATCTCCACCCTATATGCTGAAAGGCATATAGCCATTCTAATGATATCCTGATAATAACCTGCTGCACTGATAATTCAACTACAAAAATGCTGCCTATCCAAAGAACAAGAATTGCTACCAAACCCACCACCAAGAAGTGACAGCAGACAAGCTGCTACCAAAATCTATAGGTAAAATCCTAAGATCACTGCCAAGAGCTCTAAAATGAACTTGAACTCTTAACTTAAAATCTATAGCTATTATAAAAATAAATGAACATTTGAAGTTAATTTCTAAAACCTTTATCTGAAGTAAATGCAGAGTCACCCGTAAATATTTGCGTAATTCTCTGTGATATTAAACTTATAAAATCTCTAATGCTACATATGTTAAATATAAAATTCATAATTATCTCTTAATTGAAATCTTTCTGTTACTTTTGTGTTTGCGGAGATGCCTATGTGTTTTAATAAATTTTCATTCTTAATATTTTATTTTTCTTATATATGTAATAATATGCCAAATATACCTCAAAACAGTGAGCATAGTAATTTTAGTAATTTTGTATCAAGGATCATCATCATCAACCATTATCAATCCACTGCAGGATGAAGGTCTCTCCAAGTTCAATCCATCTCCTCCGATCTTTAGCTTCTCTTCTCCACATCACCCCTGCACACTTTCTTATTTCATCCATCCATCTCACATGTGGTCTCTTTCAGGATCTTTTACAATCTCTTGGCATCCAGTTTAAGATTTCAGTTGTCCATCTATTATCATCTCTTCTAGGAATATGTTCAGCCCAACTCCACTTCAGCCTTTTAATTTTTTCAATGAGGTCAGTAACACTTGTTTGTTATCTTACCCATATATTGTATCAAGGATATCATTGTTTATATTTTCGACTTAATAAATATAAAATAACACCTATTTGTCTTAACCTGACTCGCTGTTACAAAATTATATTATTTTAGAATAATATTTGATCATGTTGCTATCGTCATACTTATGTAAATTGATTTAGATTTATATTTGTAAATTAGTTATTCTGGTTTGTTATATTCTAATTGTAACTTAGGATTTTAAAAGTAATTTTATCCAATTAAAAATAATTTTATCCAATGTGGAAACCTAGTCATAGAGATATAGTGTTAAGATATATTTTATAGTTTATAAATAAATTTAATCCCCTCAAATATATCTTCCCATTCCTTGTAGAACCTGATTAATGATGCAAGTTAGGGGTTTATTAAACAGGATTATTAACTTATTAATATAGCCCTTTTATTATAGCATTATAATTGTTTGCTTAATTCATGAATTGGCTTTCATTAGCAATGCAAATATTAGCTGATTATTTAAAGACACAATTATTTTCATTTTTTGTGGTATTGCCTGTGTGCATTGCGGATGGGAATTTTTGATATATATATTGATAAATTCTTGTCTTGAGGCAGACACCATCCCATTTAGGGGCTACCCTCATCATGGTGGACATCAAGTCACACCCAAGAAGTGTATTGTTTGAATACTGGCACCATTCATGAAACTGGGGGGAAAAATCCAAGAGCTTTAAATAAGCCTATCCAAGTTCCGAACTCATCCTGTTCACATTCTTATTAACTAGTTCATTAGCAAGTCTTTATGTTCTAGATGGACATTGCATCTTATATGTGGAAATAATTGTTCATCCGCACCGCCACTGCTTTAGTAATATTTAATAAAGTGCTTACAGCAAATTATATATAATGCCAGTTTAGTCCAATTATCGTTAGTATAATATATTGATGTTTATCTCAAACCATGCCAATATCTGGTTTGATAGATTCTGATTTGCATCATTCTCAAGCTTTATTACTGAGCTCAAATTTTATTTAATTCAACATAAACAGCCACAATATTCACCCTGTATTAACTACATGTGTCACTGGCTAGCACTGTCACCTTATCAGTTGGCAAATCACAACATAGAAATATTATTTAGCATATTAATTTTCCATAGGCATAAATTATTCACGGCACATGAACTTATCAAATATATTATAATGAGATTATATACTGTACAACTTTAAGTCAATCTCATTCTGTTTTATGACACACATACACACTAAATTGATGATATAATTTGATTTCTAGTTGGTAGTAATTTTCTTTTATTTTACTTTAATTTTATTATTATTATTACTAAGAAAACTTATTAAAAGTTACCTTGTCTTCTTTATCATTTTACTCATATTCCAATTCCAATTGAATTATTAATTAAATATGATTGATATGCATTATACTTTAATATTAATATTATTGTAAGTTTAGTATATTATTAGTCTATTTAACCTGTTTATATGTTGCCTGCATGGCTAGTTCCTGGGTTTCATGTATCACCCTGTTTGGAGCTGGCTCACGAATTAAATTAAGACCTGTGTGTATAAATTAAGATGTGTGTGTAATCTCATAAATGTCATTCATAGGGTGGTAAATCATGGAGCACTAGTAAATAGGTTGAAGCTTGGTTGGACCTGGGATCTTCCCATCCCATTCCAATCCAGATCAGTGTATTTTACCTGAATTCTGGGTTTTGTTACATGAATGTACAAATCTGATCATTACAATACAAAACAAGAAAAGTACCTCCTATAACTACTATATCTTTCTGAATTTCCCAGGATTTTAAATAGTGAGACATGCAATTAAATTTATAAAGAAAGAAAAGCTCCAGGTAATGATAAAATTATAATTGATATCTTAAAAAACCAGGTGAAAAAATAAAAAAATTTTAGTAGAGTTATATACTAAATGTCTAAATGATAAAGATATTCCTGATGATTGGAAGAATGAAATATTAATATTAATATTTTAAAAAGGTGATAAAGAAGATATTAAAAATTACAGACTTATCAATCTTTTATCAGTTTTATACAATTTTTTTCCCAACATAATTCCAACTCATCTATAGTGTACTTTGGATTTAAACCAACCAAAAGAACAAACTGGATTTAAATGATTTTTTTGGACAGTGAATCATATCCAAGTATTGAGAGAAGTTATAAAAAGAAACAATGAATATGAGTGGTGATTATGTTTGGATTTGTAGATTATGAAAAGGCATTTGATTCTATAAGCACTTCTTCAATAATTAAAGCATTACATCATCAAAGATATTGTCATATTAAAACAGGCAACCCCCCCCCCAGCCACTCAATGCAAGCCAGATAATCAATAGATGCCAGAAGGCTTGTGCATAAAATCCCTATCTAGTGCCTACTCATCCTATATCCCCAGAATAGTTTCTAACTTGTAACTTTCATCAGTGAGAAGCCTTGGATCTTAGAGCATTGCATCTAGATCATAGGATCTAATGCAATCCTCCAGCAGTTACCTTTTATCTCTACTTAGTTACAAATCTATGAGGCTAAAATTGAAAACACAAGATTTTCGATCCAAACTCATTAGCTTATATAATCATATAAGTCTGAACTCAGTTCAGTACACATATATTTTGGTGTCTTTGGTTCTTTAATAACCATAGCTACCACTATCCTATTAGGGATGATTGGTATTAAACCACTAAATATAAGCAAGCATAAAAAATGGTGATCATATGATATTGTCATATGCTGAAATATTTATAAAAATGTGACACCAACATTTAGATTACATAATGATACTAAAAAAAAAATTAATACTGAGAAGGGCATATGACAGGATGACTCCATATCTCCAAAACCTTTTACAGCAATTTTGCAAGAAGTCTTTTGTGGGTTAAAATATGAAGCTAAGGGAATAAAAATAAATGAAGATTATTTAAGTCACCTAGATTTTGCAGATGATGTAGTTCTTTGGCAAATAATACCTTAGAGCTTCAGGAAATGTTGCAAGAATTATCAAATGAAAGTAAGAAAGTAGGATTAAAAATAAAATATTAAAAAGACTACAGTAATGTTCAATGGATTTTCTCAAAAGAAGAAAATAAAGATTGATAATGATGAGTTAGAAGAAGTTAACAACTATAAATACCTTGATCATATTATTATTACAGATGGAAACATAATGGGTGAAATTAATCATAGAATTAAACTTGGTTAGAGTGCTTTTGGTAGAAATAACTTAATATTAATAAATATGCATATGTGTTTGAAAAGGAAGGTTTTTAATAAATGTGTATTACCAGTTCTTACTTATGGATCTGAGACTTGGACACTTAACAGAAGAGCAATACAGAGGTTTCAGACCACTGAACAAAGTATGGAGAGATGCATGTTAGGAATAACAAAAAGAGATCAAAAATTAAATACATGAGTGAAGAAACAAACAGATATTATTGACATCATTGAAAGAATTAGGAGACTGGAGTTGTTCTGGACATGTTGCTAGAAGAGATGATAATAGATGGATAGTTGAAATCTTAAACTGAATTCCAAGAGATTATAAAAGACAAAGACAACATGTGAGATGGATGGATGAAATAAGGAAGCATGCCACTAGGATGATGTGGAAAAAAGAGGCTAGAAATCAGAAAGGGATTGACTTTCATCCTATAGTAGATCAATAATGGTTAAAAATGAAGATAATGATGATGAATAAAAAATAATAATACAGTGTAGTCCGCATCTAAACAGTATGACAACTAAAATAAATTTCAAGTTTTATTTATCTTAGATTTAAAACAAGGTTTCTTCACTTGATATTGATAGATAAATAAACATCTGGTCCTACATTTCAACTGAGATTCAATGTCCTAACAAAAATCTGCTTCATGATTGAAATTTAGATCTATCATATTCATTTTTTTCTTATTTTTTATATACATATTTTTCACCTGAAATGTAAATGACTAAGTTAAAATTGCCTTATAAGAATATTACAAGTTAATTTAAGTGTAAGAAAAAAATTATAATGCTTAAAAATATTGAAATATGAAAAAAATGATAAGTAATGGAATGGTTAGTTCCATCATGGCAATGATTGATGTAACATTAAGATGGTTGAAAAATTCAAGTAGATAAATAATTCATTCTGGCACTATGCCACCCATATATTACCAAAATTTACACACCTTCCAAAATTGTTCTATTTCTCATATTGAAAACATGGATCATTATTTGAAATTTCAGAAACTCTTATCACAGAAACCTACATTGTCAATCCATGGAATTCTGTGCCATCAATATGAATTGCAAGATTATGGAATGTGAATTGGCAAACATCAGCAATCCATCCTGTTACAAATCAAAAGCTATTTATGAAAATGTAAATCACGTTTCTCAATAGCTGACCATAGCATTACAAAAGAATTAAAAACATACTATTGCTGCTTTTCTAAAGATAATAAAAAAACAAGGCCAAAGTTAGAACAATTTGATACTAGTGTGCCTAAATAATTGTTTATGAATGAATCATCCAGTAACTTCAGTCAATCCAATTTTCATAAGCACAATATTATTAGTAAAATATAATTCCTTTTTTATAACATATTCTCAGTTTTACTAATTTGCATATTTATTAACAATGTTAATAAATTGAAGTCTTAACATAATTATTACCAATGCTAAGAAATTGAAATCTTAACAATCATAAAATGGAAAGTGCAAATTAATAGTCAATCATTTTAAATAGAATTAATTATCGAATATTTTAACAAATTTTAGTTTTTAGCTATATTACTAAATTAATTAATAACTCATAAAAAATTACATCAATTTTTAGAATTGTAAAAGAACAAATTCCAGTACTGTTTATCAAGAAAAAAAAGAAAAACTCAGTTATTATTCACCAGTGTTTGATGACATTTTAGTTATTTTATCTTAATAATTAATGTACAGCACTTCTTTTCTTCATATTCTAACACCATTTATTGTAAGCTTGAGTTATCTGTGTTTATCAATGGTACTCTAATTATAGACACTTCTTTCCTTGACTAATAATCACTTAACTTTCAAAGCTTGCTTTATTGTCAAGAGCGTTTCTTCTTTCTGTACTCTAGCCCAACTAAAAGTTCAGTTTCTTATTAAACTGTTGCTGTAATTTTATTACATTACCAAAATATTTTTTGGTTTTTGCCTTATCAATAAGAGCTTCAAATTCAGCTAATTATGAATGAGGCTACTTAAATGTATAGTTCCTGATATGGTGACAATTATATTTAACTACGCAAGCAGATTGGCTAAGATTCAAAACTTTATGGTTTTCTGAATTTCAAATGAAAAACTTGATAGTATAAATGGAATTAAATCAGTTTTCCAGATGCATCACAACATTGGTTCCAAATTTGAATACCAAATCCTCACTGATAAAAACATAAGCCAGAAATTATACTGGAGAGTAGAACTAAATTGCACTACTATCTGATAATCAATAATAAACTTATAATACATGGCATTAGAGTACAGATAGGTAATAATTAATACAATAAGTTCTGAGAATCAAACAATGTTACATTGATAATACTGAATAGTTAATTGAGTCAATTGAGTCAGCAAAAGCAATTATGAGATTATATGAAACTACTCAATTACCTGACAATTTCTAGCTTTGCTATAAACTTTAATCTCAGAATTATGGAGTATTCAAACAGCAGACATGTAACAGAATTAGACAAAATAACAAAAGTTGTGCAACACTATTAATACAATATCAGCAATCATTTGTATCAAGAATTTAGAGAGATATTATTCTCTCGGAGATCTTGATAAAAAATAATAATATTTACATCAGATAATTACTAAAATTTTGGATACAATCTAGTATTTATTTACTTTGGATTATTATGATTTTAGAATATTGTAATCTTAGTAAAGTATCAATCTTGTCTGGAAACAATTTGTACAAATGGGAAAAATTAAAATGTTCAAATATCTGTGATGTATCAATGCAGACTAATGACAACTAATAGAATTTCATGTTATAGATTCACAAAATATGACAATTTCATTACCACATTTTATAGCTAAAAGGTTCTTTTAGTGACATCAGTCAGTGATTGGGAAAGATGCACCAGAACATATGACATGCATCCACTTCTTATACTCATGATATTCCTATAATATTCAAATCATAGTATTCATATTGGCAAGTAGTAACATTAAAATTCCAACTCTGCCAATAAATGTTCTCCTTATAAAATGCACAAATGATTTCTTAGAAAAATATTAAAGTGTTCCGATATCTGTCAACCTCTACAGAAGTTTGTGTATTTTGATTATAAACCTTTTTATGATTTCTTAATATAATTGATTATGTCAGGTTTCATTCTCTTACTTTCAGTAAATGTGGATGTCATCCTTGACATTTCCAATTTTGAAACAATGAACATATCACAAGTTTTGTATACATTATGTTCTAATTAATTGGACTACAAAAGCTTGAGTCCTTTTAAATTTAAAAACATTTCAACATTTTTTATTACAGACTTCAAAACAAACATTAACGGTCAAGGCAAATACTTCTTGCATCTCATTATATTTTCATTTTCATGCTCCATATCAAAAATATATCACTTATTTGTCCAACCCATGTATGCCAATGTATATATGTGTGTGTAAAAGAGAGAAAATGATTTACAAAATTTCTAAAATTAATAAGAATAAAATTAAATTGTGCTATTGATCAGCATTTTTTCAGCAAACATAAATTGATAAAGATATAATAAAAAAAATGACTTTGATAATAAAATTTTATATTATCTTTTTATCTGTGAACATCTTTGCTTGAGAAAAAAAAATTCCTTTGAATCTAGATTTAAAATAAGATCATATAAAATAAAAATTATTCTTTTGTAATATATTCATTACAAAAAAAAAGTAATATTTTTACTATAAAATAATATGTTTCAGGGCATGTATTCTCTTCAAGTGAAAATTATTTATAATTTTTACTTTGTCAAATAATCTTTATATTTAGATCTAACATCGATTTTTCAAAGAATTTAAAATATTATACCTTATTTTAAAAACATTAATAATTTAGTTTATTACTGTTTTTCATTTCTTTTAATGATGTTTATACAATGAAAAACTGTTTATAGGTCACCTATCATTTTACAAAAAAAATGTGCACCTATATATCCATATTTAAAATATATACTATTATACTTAAAATATATACTATATGACTCTAAAATGGAGATCCTAAAATAAATTATAATAAAAAAAGCATGATAAGCAATGACAAACTATCACCAGTGATAATTTATATCATCAGTTTATCATAGTGTCTATTGCCTAATCAATTCTATCTAACTTCTGCTTGAGATCTTTATATATATATGTTGATACGAAGATTTTCGCGGGTTGCATATATAAAAGACATTGTGGGTTCATCCCTGTTAAAAATTTAAATATTTATATACCAATGTTTTGACTTGATCACACAAGTCATCTACTGACTGATAAAAGGTAGAAAGACGGTTGTAGAGGCACTACAATCACTGATTTGAAAAAAACGTTAAAGTTACACCAATAGCAAAAATGTTAAATTAAAAATGTTTTTTAAAAAAATCTTTCCAAATAGGAGATAGTTTGCATGTATCATCTTGCTTATTGATACAATCTGGCCTTTTAAGTATCTCAATGACTTCTCTGATTTTGCACTGGTAGAGATTATCACATCTGGATATGATCCTGGTACTAGAAAAATCAATTTTATGACTTGCTGATGATGATGAGTATTTAACTGCATTAGCATGTTCAGCTCTCCTAACACTGAAGTGATGATTACTCATACCTATGTAAGAAACTTTACAATTTTCACATGAGATTTGATAAACACCATGAAATTCAAGAGGGATTGAATCCTTAGGCTTGGTTACTATATTGCTGATTTTTTGATGAGTAGAAAATGCTATATTTATATTATAGCATTTTAATATACATCCAATACTGTCTGTCGTTCCTTTTATGTATGGAACACAAATCCTAATACCTGATTTATCATCTTTTTATTTTCTATTTTGTCTATTTTGGGCTTGAAATAAGGCTGGTTTAACAAATTTATAATTATAACTATTTGCTAATAAAACACTATTAATATGATTTATTTCTTCTTTCAGGTGTGACTTATCTGAAAGGTTAATTGCTCCATTTAAAAGAGTTTTGGCTACAGAAACTATCTGAGTTGGGTGATGATGAGAATCTAAATGTAAATATCTGTCCTTGTGTGTATTCTTTCTGTAAATTGAAAAAGATAAACTATTTGGTGTTCTGGTGACTAGAACATCAAGAAAAGGGGAGTTTTCCATCAGACTCTGTCTCCACTGTAAATTTAATATGAGGATGCATATTATTTAAATGTAAGAACAACATCATCTGATTTATTTTTTCCATGTTGCTATATGACAAAAATGTCATCTATGTATCTAAGACAAATGAGTGGTTTTAAAGATGATGATTCTAAAGCATGAGTTTCTGTATTTTCCATGAATAAATCAGCTATTACTCCTGAGATAGGTGAGCCCATAGGAGTACCAAAAACTTGTCTGTAATGCTGTCCATTGTATACAAAATATATATTCAAGAGACAATGTTTAATCAAAGCAATAATATGGTTTGGTAAATTGTAGCATTGCGAGATTACATTTAAAGCTTCATCAATTGGAATGTTTGTAAACAAAGACATGACATCAAAACTGACCAGAATGTCATTAACAGTAATTTTTAAATTTTTTAAAACAGAAGTAAAGTG
Source organism: Epiperipatus broadwayi (assembly GCA_028023455.1). NCBI lineage: Eukaryota > Metazoa > Onychophora > Udeonychophora > Euonychophora > Peripatidae > Epiperipatus > Epiperipatus broadwayi. The sequence goes on from JAQFVV010006216.1 coordinate 2,566,432, forward strand.
AAAAGAGTTTTTAATATATGATTTAGTAGATGGGATTGTAGGTTTAATGAAATCAGATAAATATCTAGCTAAAATATGAATCGAAGATCCTATTGCACTTACTATTGGACAAAGGGGGATATCTGGTTTGGGAATTTTTGGGAGTCCTTAAAATTTTGAACAGACACATGATTTTTCATGAGGGATTATTTTATTTTTTTATCTCTGTTTCAATAGGTGATTTATTAATAATGGCTTTTGTTGTTTTTTCCAAATACATAATATGATCTCTTTTTGATGGTTTATAAGTTTTATCTCATGGTGTTTATCAAATTTCATGTGAAAATTGTGAAGCTTCTTACATAGGTATGAGTAATCATTGCATTAGTGTTAGGAGAGATGACTATGCTAATGCAGTTAAACAACACTCATCATCATCAGCACTCTCATCTCTACCACTACAGATTCAGATCATAAAATTGATTTTTCTAGTACCAGGATCATATCCAGATGTGATAATCTCTACCAGTGCAAAATCAGAGTAGCCATTGAGATACTTAAAAGGTCAGATTGTATCAATAAGTGAGATGATACATGCAAACTTGCTCCTATTTAGAAAGATAGTTTAAAAAAACATTCTTAATTTAACATTTTTGCTATTGGTGGAGCTTTAATGTTTTTTCCAAATCAGTGATTGTAGTGCTTCTACAATCATCTTTCTACATTTTATCACCCAGTAGATGACTTGTGTGATCAAGTCGAAATGTCGGTATATAAATATTTAAATTTTTAACACAGATGAACCCACAAAATATGTCTTTTTATATATATAAATGTATTAATAGATAACACATAAATTTATTAAATTATAAAATATATATAAAATAAGCATTAATAAGAACAAATTAATCATGTATAACATAGGGGGGTTCACTATATAGGAAAGTTTTAAATTATAATTGTTTTACTGCTTAGCACTGCTTTCAACCAGGCTAGTCATATCCATAGCACAAAGATAGGTATGTTGGAGAACAAACATGTAGATTAATCAATATGCAAGTCTGTAAATTTACATGTACTACTTACATGAATGTGATGCATGAGTCTTTTTTATTTATCATGTGGATGTTGCTTGCAATAAAGCATGCCTCCTTGTATTTTCTCTTTTGATTATTACACTCAGAGCAAACAACTTTAATGTAAAGTGAATTAAAATTATGACCTGACTCAATCACGTGCTCTAAAAATACTGATTTTATGTTCAAATTTGTTTTAGAGTGTTTGTATATATATACTTGTGCTGCGCTAATCTAGCGCTATTGGCATGGGACTCACCGTAGTAAATTGCATTGCATGTGGGTTCATTGCAGTTAATTTTTGTAAATTATTTGAAGAGCCTGGTCATAAGGTAACTTATCTTTGGTGTTATTAATTAATTGATTGAGTTTCAGGAGGCTACTAAAACTAATGCTGAATTTTTCCAAGCAAATTATTATGTAAGTCATATATGTAAATTTACAGACTTGCATATTAATTAATCTATATATCCATTCTTCCACATACCTATCTTTGTGCTATGAATATGACTGGCCTGCTTCAAAGCAATGCTAAGTAGTAAAAAGAATTATAATTTGTAATCTTTCCTATATAGTGGACTTTTCTATTTATTGGATTATAAATGAATAAGGAAAGAAATAAAACTTATTGAGTTACATGTACAATATTATTTTAAAAAGTAAAGCAATACAATTTTAAAAAAATATTTTTGGCTAGATAAAAATATAGATTTGTCATATCCAATAGAAAATAGCCAAGATTGACCAAGATTAATCTAGTTAAAAGCATATTACTCTCAAATCTGTAAATTTTTTTTACTTTATATAGTTAAGATAATGCATAATAATGTCTTACATAATCTCTATCAACAATCATAAAATCCTCATCTTTTGGTTAAATAGCTAACTTTTCCCAACAGATCAATATCAATTTCTACACTTTCTTCTTTTCGATCCCATTATTCCATCATAATATCTTTTATCATATATAACATCTCAACAAACATGCTCTTTTAATTTTTTTTCTTCATGATTTTTTTTTTACTCCTTTAATGCTTTTATATTTCCAAATTTTTCTGTGCTATATCAAAGTTCAGATCTAAAATGAGTCCAGTATATTTTTCTTTAATAACTGTGGGTAAACAACTCCAAAATTAAACATTTAACAATTCTCTTGAAATTATAGCAATACCTTTTTTTCTAATTAATAATTTATTATATTATTCTAAGCAGCAACTATAATTTACCAATGTTCTTAATATCTTTATGCTTTATTAATATTTTTTTTTTAAAAAAAAAAATTTCCAAACAATCATAAAATGTATGTATAATGGTCTACATATTAATTACAAAAACATTAAATGATGATAATAAAAATCAAAGCCCTGTCATGGTTTAATACAATGATAAAATATCAGATTTTGAACCGTAAGGACCCTGGATTGATTCCAGTGCTAGTATTACCAGTGAGCTATAAAGCCATTTCAATTAAAATACAAACAGAAATCAACATATTACTAATTACTAAGAATTGATTTTAATGTATCTTGCAAAAAAAAAAGTATTTATATACATGAGTTGTAAAACTATTTTATTACAAATTTCATTTATATAAGATTTTCAATGATAAATAGAAACTATTACATTTTATTATTTTTTTAGAATTCGCATAATATTTAGTATTTACTGCCGGTATCTATATCATATGTACATGTAGATGTATGAACACACATTATGTGCATTATAATATATAAATAACATTTCATTTTTAATAATAAATTAATTAAAACTATTATCCAATATTATTCTATTATAACAGGATATGAATAAATAAATGTTAAATGTATATATAATATGAGCACGCACTAATGAGAGTATCTTAATATTTGAACTGAATTATTTTTGATATCTAATTATTAAAAAATAGGAACAAATTAAATCATCCAAAATCTGCATTTTCATTCATTAAAACACATAGCAAATAGAATATTTCTAACTCTAAAAACATATCTTTTATGAATAATATAATAAAATTCTAAGAAAATCTATTTAGAATTTCTATCCTCTGGAGACTCCTAACCTGGTCTAAGATTTGGTCTGTTTCAGCCTTTTTATTTTGATGCACACTTTTGATATTATTAACTAATTTTTTTCAATAGTTGTTTACCTTCAATTGGTCATTATATCAAATTTTCTTCTTTTAAAAAAAAAAAAAATTGAAATGAAATCAGATCAGTGAAATAGATTTTCATTAATAGCAGAGTTAGTAAAAAAATAGATTATTCGATGAGAAAACCAGACATTATAATGAAGAAATAATTCCATCAGATTTTATGAGTATAAAAATCACTATACTTCCAAGAAAAGGATAATGTAAATGATTGCATGAATTATAGAACAATAATTCTGTTATCTCAGATCTCTAAGATTTTATTCATAATAGTTAAAAATATAATACAAAAGTAGATAGATGAGGAATTTGGATGAAGATCAGTATGGTTTTAGATTGGGATAGAAACCAAAAAGCAACAATGGCATTAAGAATGATTTTTACAAAAAATATAGAATCTTATGTGGCTTTATTGAGTTAGAGAAGGTTTTTGACAAAGTAGATTGTAAATTATTGTTTAAAATGATGGAGAATGTAGGTTTTAATTGGAAGGATAGGCAATTTTGAATTATTTAGATGCCAAAACACAGAAAGAGATGTAAAAAGGTGGTAAACCAAACTTAATCATAAAAAGAGATGTGAGACAAGGTTGTCCATTTCACTTTATTTATTCAATTTATTATGTATTAAGAAATAATAATGATAATGAAAATAAACTAAAAATTAAAATTAATAATCATAGTATTCATTATGCAGATAACCAGACAAAGACATGAATAAAATCCTTAAAATGTGCAATATGCTTTAGAGAATTTTAAATTAAAAATAAATATTAATGAAACAATGAGATAGTGATGGATTATCAGAAAATAAAAATTATTGATAGATGTGAAAAATTAATAATATAAGTTTAGAACAAGTTAAGGAATTCTGTTATCTGGAGAGCATGATATATGGTGATAATGGATATCTTGTAAAGACTAAAAGAAAAATAATGTTAGCAAAATGTACTTTCCAAAATCATCAAAAATGGAAATAAAGAAAGTCCATTCTGCTGTTTTTTTCATATACAGTAAATTATAAAAAATATCATATAACATCTATTATAGAAATTATATAAACCTTTTTCGACATATGATTTTATTCCCTTATAAATGTTAAACATCTTTTCAATTGTTAACCTATTATTGCATCCAGATTGCCATCTAATAAATAATAACTATAACAATAAATAAAACAAAACCTGAATAAAATGAAATCATGATACAGCAACCCAGATTATTAGAGGATCAATAATAGTTGATGCAAATTAACTAAATAGCATAACAATACACAGAATAGATAACAAACTGATATAAAAAAATAGAATGAATTTTGTTAGAAACTTCATTTAGTGTATAGTGACATATGGACATGAGACCTAGTTTTGGGGAAAACAGGGGGGAAAAGAATAGAAGAAATGAAAAGTGATTTTGAAGAAGAATAACTAGAACAAGATTATATAAAAAAACAGCTAATAATCAAATATTAAGAGAACTTGGAGTAAAAAGAGATCTACTGAATATGATAAAAGGATTAAATCCTTAGAACATATTTTAAGATATGATAATTTTTTTACAAAATACTTTAGAAGGCAGAATTTTGGAAGAAAATCGAAAGCAAGCCAGGAATGTCTAAACTTAAAAATGTGATCAATGAAATTGATTATCTTGTATGCAATTATGAAAACAATTGCTGAAGAAAGAATGGTGTGGCTACAATGACAAGACATTGCCTTTAGAAGATATTGATGATGATGAATAAAATATAAATATTTCTAAAAACATTAAATAATTTAATTAGATGATGGAAATAGGTCCACACATAACTACAAAGACATGGTAATTGAATATTAAAAAACTGGCTACTTTCACATTATCATCTCTTCTTCATTGCCTGAAACATGAATATGAAAATTAACTAGCTTATTATGCACTGACACTGTTTCAGTCAGGATAAATTTGGAATAAAATGGGGTTGCATAGTCTTCAATTAAAAATAACTAGAAATAATTTTAATGGCTGAAATTGGAGACTGCTTAAGTGGATTATCAACTAAATCCCTAAAAAAAAAATTATACCTAATAAAAAATTTTAACAATTAAAAATTGTCTAGTTCTATTGTAGATTTTAATCAAACAGATCAGTAAAATACCAGGCTAATATATGAACAACCAAGTCTTCAGACATGTATGATAATAATTTCAACTGATCTAAAATTATGAATATTTAAAATTATGTTTATGATTATTAACTAGAATAAGTTTTCTAATGAGTTGGCGGAATGTTTATCTTAGATTAAACAGCAATGTCAAATAATTAAAAAATAAAGTATCAAACTCCAAGGGATTAAAAATAATAATTAAAAAGTAATTATTAATTTTTATAATCTACATATAAGCATTCATGAGTGGTATTCTATTAATAACCTTAATATTAATAAATACTAGTAGCTTTATATAAAAATGAATATTTAATTAATAACAAAATTTTGAAAATTGTACCAACATAAGTTAGAGTTTTGCAATGAAAGAGAATTATTAGAATTGCAAGCAGATTTTAAGAAAAGTCAAGGAATTAGAGACACCACTGCTGACATATATTCCAGAATCAAAAATTCAGGAAACACTATAAAGAAACCTATATATACAATATTAATTAAAACAAGACCTTTGATTCAGTTATTTCATAATAAATTATGGAATGTTCTTAGTAAAACTAAATACCAGAATATTTTATTGTTCTCATAAAAAATTTCTACATGAAATTAAATGGTACAGTTAAAACAGGCTACAATAAAACAGATATTTTATAATGACAAAAGAGTTAAGACAAAGCTTTATATTGTTACCTTTCCAGCATGCATAAAGAATACATAATGAAGAAAAATAAATTGGACAAAGATAAATAAATATTGGTTTGAATTAATTATAGAAATATCAACTATTTTACATATGTTGATGTTATCACATTTTCATTTGAAAATAAAGAAAACCTCGTAACTCTTTTTAAGAAAGTTAAAGAACAAAATGAAATCATGAGATTATGGCTAATTACGAAAAAAACAAAAATTATGACTCCATAATTGATGTGATAGTTTTTATTATCTTAAATCATTTATTAACAATAAAAGATCTAGCAGTCAATATTAGTGCAATAAAAAACCTGGAAAATATTTTTAGATGTATGGATATATTTTTAAAATAAGGAAAATTAGTATTATTCAAATTACAATGTTTCTTATGACATTTTGTAAATGAAAAAACTAAATAAAGAAGAAGAAAAGATATAAGTATTGAAGCTTTTGAATTATAGTAATAATAAAGACAAGATTTTTATGGATAGCAACCAAGACAACAAGTGCATATTTGATTGGATTAGACTTACTTTTCATTTGAAGCTCAAATAACTTCATTAAAAAAATGTATAATACTCAAATCATTCTTGGTAAAGGAAGAGGATAACAAATCAACAAGAATGATAGACTTCTTACTCACAATAATGATACGTCTTTGAATAATATGAAAACAAATATTTTGAGAATAGATATTGTAGAGAAATGTTATCTTATGATTGAAATATATAATCATCACTTGAAATCATCTTATAATAATAGTAAAATTGATTTTTCAAATATAAAAAATTAAAAAAAGCTTAAATTCCTTAATGGTTTCAATCTTAAATTATTTCTCCACATAATTTCTTATTGATACAATATGCAATAACTTTTTAAAATATGAAAAACACAAATGAGCAAGGTTTCTGTTAATCTTTAAAAACTATTTTGTAATTGATCAGAATTAATTGCTTTATCATTCACTAAATACCTGAAAATATTTTTGTTTTCAGATATCAAATCATTTCTGTTCACTTCCATAAGCTTCCTGTTAATTTCATTTACTGCTAAACTTAATGCAGATTGTAATGAAAAAGGGCATTTTACAATGTTATGCACAGAAGTAAGCATTTTCACAAGGCAAATATAGTTATTACAATAAAATAAAAAAAACTATTCCTTTATAAAATCATTGTTTTTAATGTACTCTTACATCAAACTTTAAAACATTTATTTTTGAAGAAGCTAATACAAAGATAACTGCTAATATTCAATTCAATTAGCCATCCAGTAGCTTTATTAGCTGAAAAGTAAAGACCCTAGATTAATCAGGTTAATCAGATAAGTGTTAATGCACTGAATACAAAAATCAAAAAGGCAATTGTAAATCTTTCATGCTATAACTGCTAGTTTGCAATTAAAAAAATAAATACAATCTTAATATAAAAGTACCAAATTGTTTTCCTTTCACTTTTTTTGTGTAAATCATGATTGCTAATTTATCTTTATTAAGATACAAAAAGATATATTGCATATATAATTTCTAGTTTTGACAATCTAATACTGCTGTCAAATCATTTTCATAACTCTTATGCTTATTAGATTATTAAGCAAATGCAAAATAATCATATATGCTTTCAACCTCTGACAGAGGGGTAATCATTATAACAAGTATTTTACATAAGAGTGAAACTGATTACCACAATCTTTTTTTATATATAGCTTTAGAACTATACTCACATGAAAGAGGTAACTTATAAAAATTTTAAAGCATATAAGTTAGCAACTATAAGTAAATATGTGTTATATTATTAAATATATAATTTTCCAACATTATATATCAATTTTTAGTTTTGACAACTTAATGAAATGCTATTAAATCAATTTTGCCATCATTGTCTTGATTTGTATCATTTTGTTAAGTTATCAAAACTTGAAATTACATATATAATGTTGGATAATACTGTATTTAATAATATGCATATTTATCTTACACCTATCAATTTATATAGTTTTAAAATGAACTCTCCCATGTTACTATGGTTCTAAAGCAGTATGAAAAGAGACTATGTTTATATTTGGTATGTAATCAATTTCACCTATGCTAAAATACTTTCTAGATTGACTATTTCTCAAATGCAAACTGGCATTTTCATTTAATGTCTATCTAATAAGGACAGAAATGGTGATTGTTATTTGAAAGTGTTCTATCAGAAATTATATGGTTAATGTTGGAAATACTAAATGTAATAATATTATATATATATATGCCTATCCACAAAAAAACAATAAACTTTTTGGACAACTTTATTACCATCCCATACAACACTTATATGTAAAAAATAGTATTAGAGATTCTGAAATTTTTTTAAAGAGCACAAAATGATTTCATTATGCTGATCTAGGCAATACCACATTAAATTATTGACCTCATTAGAAGCAATTTGCCATTATTTGCTATCTCTAATAATATTTATAATAATACAGAATTTTTTCAGAAATGTTTAATGTAATATTGATTTAAAAACTGATAAATAATGTGCAGCTCATATAAATAAATAAAATAAAAAAGAATGCCTATAATTGAATTTATAAATTATATTCAATTTGTAATTCTTTGTGATAATCCAATTACAAATCAAAAGAAAACACAAAAAATAAAATTAATAAGAGTAAATCTAGTCCAAATAGTTATTGACAACATAAAATTTAATTTATATAGTTTTATATAATCTCAAAATAACTTCCAACAAACAATTTTTCAAACAATAAAATTATCAAAATATACATTTTTAAAAAAAGAAATGGTAAAATTAAATTATCAATGCATCAAATATTTGCATTAGAAAATAAGTAAATAATTAAATATAAAATTAACAATTAATAACTAGTTCTTTTTCTAATTTTCAACTTTTTTTTTTTTTTAGTTGTCTGCTAATAATTTTTATATAATATTGTAGAAAGGGAATACAATAAAATAATAATAAAAATATTTTAATTATGTGAGGCTCAAATGAAATAGCTTGTGATTAGTTATGAAAATTTCTTAAAGACAGTTTAATCACTATACATCAAAATAAAGATTAAAAATAAATATTGTATTATATAATAATGTTTAATAATAATATAGCCTTTAATGCTGCCTGCAGATGATAGATATTATGAGCTGAGTTTTGGTTTTACGATATCACTAATTTGTCAATATATTTTGAAATAAAAACATGTCCAGCTAAATATTGTTAGATGCCAAATCATACAGAAAATCTTTTAAAAATACAACTTCAAGAGTCAGAAAATCAAGTGAAAAAATATTATAAGTAAATTCCATCACATTCTTTCGTCAAAAATGATAGCACAACTATCCTTTATCTAAATTTTCTATCCTATAAATAAGCAACAATTCCATATTAGAATTTAAATCTAAATGTTAACTACTATATAGGTAATTTGATATAGCTTACTTCATAATGACCTAGATTTTGCATTCTTTACATAACTATAATTAATTTTATTAATGAAACAACTACAAAAGTAACCAAATCATTATGAAATTTAAATTACTAAATTCTGCAGTATGTAGTGATCTAAAGTTGAAAACAATTATATCATTCAAAAGAAATTATAAACATATTCTATATTTTAATAATATAAGATCAACATGCAGATTGTTCAAAGTTTGATTACATTTTAAATATAATAAAAATATGCATGTGGCTGCATAGTGATTCAAATCTTATAACATTTTTTTTACAAATTCTTGTTTACATGAAAAAAATATGCTACCATTCAAGGAATTAAAAAAATATTCCCAGTTAATTAATAAGCTATCATTATTATCTTTTAATCAAAGTATTACAATGTATTGCAAAACAGCCTATTATATTGACTTATCAATAATCATTTAGTAAGCACTCTAGGATTTTTGTAGATACTTTGGAGAACCACTGAATGACTACTCAAAATATAAAAACAATAAACGGAACAAGTAATGGAGTATGATGGGGTTTTTTTGTTGTTGTTGTTGTTCTCAAATAGTAATCAAGAAAAGTAATATTGGTTATGTAAACAAAATTAAATACAAATAAAATGTTATGTGTAATTTTTTCAACAATGATGTTATAATTGATAAACAACTAAAAAAAAAAAAAATTTTAATTAAACAAATAAATAAGAACAAAAAAGATTATAAATTAATTGTAAAAATATGAATTTGTCCAAAGTAATTTTTTTAAAAGAAAAAAGTGTTACAAATAAACAAAAGGAAAAAAAAATAGGAATTTAATTGTATGAAGTAATTAAACTAATAAACTAAAAGAAAAATACAAATGAATTATCAAAATAATTTTAAAAAAATAAATAAATAAAGATTAAAGTGGAATATTGAAATCCCATTGCATTGAAGTTGGCATAGGATGGCCACTTGTTGGAATAATGATTGAGCTGTCACACATTCTCTCTTGATAATGAGAATTAGGGTTTTCTTATCATGTTGTGACATGCAGAAATTGCCAATTCCAACCCTCCACTTCCAAGTAACAAGAGCAAGTGTTAAATATCTTTCCTCTACATTTATATGTTATGAATATTGAAATTTTAATGTTTGTAGATAAATGAAATAAAAATTATTGCAATTTACAAATTGTTTCTACTATTTCTTAGAAAAATGCAAATAAGTTAAAAAACAACATCTTAATACAAAAGGATCTCCCCTCCCCCCACCTAATGGTCACAAATAAAAATGAAATAAAAATCACATCCTATCACAAAAAGATACTCCAAAATCAACATTTATCATTTAAAATTCAATAGCAAAGCATTTTGAGAATTTTTATCTATAAATAAAATAAAACTTCTCACTATTTATATTTTTATTATGAATATTAAAACAAGGCAAAACTCTCTATACAGTAGTGCCACCCTATGCCAAACAGAGTAATCAATGGATGCCAGAAGGCTTGTGCATAAAATCCCTATCTTGTGCCTACTCATCCAATATCCCCAGACTAGTTTCTGGCTTGTGGCCTTTGTCAGTGAGGAGCTTTAGATCTGAGAGCACTGCACCTAGATCTTAGGATCTAATTCAACCCTCCAGCAGCCACCTTTCATCTCCACTTAACTACAAAGCTATGAGAACGAAATTGAAAACACAATAATACTTTCAATCTAAGCTCAACAGCTTATATAGTCATATGGGTTGAACTCAGTTCAGCACCCATACATTTTGGTGTCTTTGGCTCTTCAACAACCATAGTCACCACTATCCTATTAGGCAGGATTGGTGTTAAACCACCAAACATCACATGATCACCATCTCATACTAGCACATGTTATTAAACAAGGCAATACTCTATACAGTAGTGCCACCCTGTGCCAAACAGAGTAATCAATGGATGCCAGAAGGTTTGTGCATAAAATCCCTATCTAGTGCCTACTCATCCAATATCCCCAGACTAGTTTCTGGCTTGTGGCCTTTGTCAGTGAGGAGCTTTAGATCTGAGAGCACTGCACCTAGATCTTAGGATCTAATGCAACCCTCCAGCAGCCACCTTTCATCTCCACTTAACTACAAAGCTATGAGAACGAAATTGAAAACACAATAATATTTTCAATCTAAGCTCAACAGCTTATATAGTCATATGGGTCTGAACTCAGTTCAGCACCCATACATTTTGGTGTCTTTGGCTCTTCAACAACCATAGTCACCACTATCCTATTAGGCAGGATTGGTGTTAAACCACCAAACATCACATGATCACCATCTTATACTAGCACATGTTATTAAACAAGGCAATACTCTATACAGTAGTGCCACCCTGTGCCAAACAGAGTAATCAATGGATGCCAGAAGGTTTGTGCATAAAATCCCTATCTAGTGCCTATTCATCCAATATCCCCAGATTAGTTTCTGGCTTGTGGCCTTCGTCAGTGAGGAGCTTTGGATCTGAGAGCACTGCACCTAGATCTTAGGATCTAATGCAACCCTCCAGCAGCCACCCTTTATCTCCACTTAACTACAAAGTTATGAGAATGAAATTGAAAACACAATACTATTTTCAATCTAAGCTCAACAGCTTATATGGTCGGGTGGCACTACTGTATAGAGAGTTTTGCCTTGTTTAATAACAATTATGTGCTGGTATGAGATGGTGATCATGCGATGTTTGGTGGTTTAACACCAATCCTGCCTAATAGGATAGTGGTGGCTATGGTTGTTGAAGAGCCAAAGACACCAAAATGTATGGGTGCTGAACTGAATTCAGACCCATATGACTACATAAGCTGTTGAGCTTAGATTGAAAATATTATTGTGTTTTCAATTTCATTCTCATAGCTTTGTAGTTAAGTGGAGATAAAAGGTGGTTGCTGAAGGGTAGCATTAGATCCTAGGATCTAGGTGCAGTACTCTCATATTGAAAGCTCCTCACTGACGAAGGCCACAAGCCAGAAACTAGTCTGGGGATATTGGATGAGTAGGCACTAGATAGGAATTTTATGCACAAGCCTTCTGGCATCGATTGATTACTCTGTTTGGCACAGGGGGGGCACTACTGTATAGAGTTTTGCCTTGTTTAATAACAATTATGTGCTAGTATGAGATGGTGATCATGTGACGTTTGGTGGTTTAATATTAAAACAACTTAATACAAATGTTATTAATGGGGGAGGAAAAAAAATCTATTATTTCTTCATGATATTTAAGATTAGAAGGGAATACTACTAATCTTTAAAAAATATTGTTTAAGAGGGCAGAAGACTTACTACTCATTCACTAAAATTACATAACTTTGTTAAAAGTTTACTATTATTTAATTGTGTTCCAAAGAAGTACACAAAATATGCATTTTTATGTTTATTTTTGTTTCCTATTATTTGTTCCATTCATCGCTTGGTATTTTCACATTTTCAGTAATGGTTCAGTGGCCCCCCAAGTGTCTACAAAAGTCCAAGAGAACCTGCTAAATGATTATCAACTTATCTTTAAGGACATTAATTATTATATACTAATTTTCTACATATATATATATAAAAAAAATTGTTTTCCATTAAAATATCCATAATAAAATTGGAAATTTTTCTCTTATTAGATATTAATATTGCTAAAAAAATTCTAATTATTTTTGTATCAAAAGTGAATCTCTAGAGCCATAATGCATAAGAAATACCAAGTCTTTCTAATACATACATGAGTTTCACAGGCTAAACTGGCAGTTGGGATAAAAAGATAACACACAACCCTTATAAAAAACATGCTAGCGATAACACATATGGTCTATTTTAAAAATATCAAGGATATTAAAATGAATACTCATACTGTGTAGCAAAATGATAAAAATTAATTTTATACTAAAATATTTATACACCTGGGTCTCGTTTTATGCGGATTTTTTTAATGTGATCTTGAAGCTATGAGATTCATGTTTCTTCTTAATATCATTTATGCGAATTTTCTTTTATACAATAAAGAAATTCATATTTCACTATATTTATTAGATATCAAGAATTTAAATAATTAATAACTTATTTTGACTTGAAATACTTTTTTTTTCAAAAATATAATATTATATTAGCAGCTAACGTGAATATGGCCTAAAGCTATTTAAGAATCTTAGCTTCTATATAAATAACCTACTTATATTTATGAGTAAATAATAATAACAATAGATTTATACTTACGAGTCTAAAAATATCGCAATAAATATTCAAAAATTTTAAACTTTTACAACATATTTTGTTAGATATATCAAAAATAAATATTGTTTTAGATTTTTAAAAATAATCAGAAATAACGAAGTTTTGTTGATTTTGTAAACTGAAAATAATCATTCTAATGATAATATATAATCTTTTTTTGTATTGAGATCTCATTTTTTTTAATGTAGAAACAAAATGTGAACATTTAAATTTTATTTCAGTAGTAAACAAAAATATCTATTAAATGAAGACAAATTTATTATTTTCTGATCAGTAATAATCATTTAATCATAGATTTTATGTTGATGTATGAGACAAAGAAAAATGTCAGAAAATGCTGAAATCTGAGAGTTTGCTGCAATGAACTACCTCTTAAATTCCAATGAGGTAAAGTTATATGTCTGGATATTGCGGGCTTTATAAACAATTAGTAAAATCATCATCTCAAAGTTTAATCACCGATTACATTGTTGACAGAAACCATTAACACAGCACAAGAATGAAGATGGCGCTAGTTGTACTTCCTTTTATGATGAATCTGATTTCTTACCAGTTCACAAACAAACCGCATATTGTCAAATAGCGATAATGATTAAAAAATGTATAAATAAATGTAAAATTAAATAATGTAGTTAATAAAAAAAGTTTGTCTTGTATTAATTTTTTTCAAATATTTGAAATTTTTTTATTAGTCATACTTTATTTCCTTATTTTTTTTATGCAAATTTTAAAGTAATTTTTCCTTGTTGCTTTGCTTTTATGTGATTTCTGAAAATTACAGAATGTATCCCCCATTTTTCAAGGTAAGTTAAGACTATTTTTGTGGGAATTATTTTAATGCAGGTTTCTGCTAAACATATCTACTGCATAAAATGAGACCCAGGTATATATAGAAAATGTTTTTTACAACAAAATGTGTTCAAAGTAATTTTATACTAAAGATTGTCATCTAAAACCACATTTTACAAGAATGATCAATTCCTGCTAATATATATACATATTTTAGTAAATTAAACTGCATTTTCACTAAAAAGATAAATATGTGTCTCACAGAAAATATGCTAATAGCAATTCTATATTGTAACAGTAGCTGAGTTCAAACCCTGTTACAATGAGAGTAAATGAAATATACTAACCACCTGAATGAGTGAATGATAATATATATATATACTAAACATTCCATTGGGGTTGTTTGTTATAATTAATTGTATTAACAGATATTGGATAGATTTTTATAAATGTAAAAAAATTTAAAAGGATGGTTATACACAAAGTTCTTGTTTTTTATATTACTTATTTCTATGGGTTATTATTGTAAAACGATATTGTTATTGGCACATAAGTTTGTTTTAACAAAAGGAAAATGAAATATAAAATTAAAGAAAAAAGTAATGTAAAGACTTTGCAGTTTGTGCTGTGGCGGTTTTCTACTTGACGTCAGAAATTCTAAGGAGTAGCAATTAAGAAGAGTTAAACAATAGAAACCAAAAATCATGTTAAATGCATTCTGGAAGGGATAGCAAGACAGTGTATTGATAAACTGGCTCAAGACTTTTGTAAAAAAGAAAAGTGTAAGTCGGAGAGAGGGAATTATTATTATAAAAAAAAAGGAAGGATTATTTTTATTAGAAAAGGAGAAAAATGGTAAAAAGAGAAAGAACAGTTACATCAAGGAAGGTAGAAAAAAAATATGTTCAATAAAAGCTAATAATAATGGGCACCACCAAATTGCTGGGGTAGAAATATACATATAGGTTCGTTAAATCCGCTCTCAGAGTATAGCTGATCTGCATCATTCTTTCGAGACAACTCAGACCTATGGAGACTCTGGCCATATAAATTAGTTCAGCAAAGTAATTCTGGATGGTCAGAACAGCAGGATTTTTGCGACATAATTCAGAATAACATACCTTGCTTATCCTGAATGAATTCAACTAGGATTCATATCGAAATATTATTTATCCACAAGTTCAAGGAATGTAGCCTTTGGGAATTACTACAGCGAATACTGTAAGCTTACAGGTCAATTGTCTTCCATGAGTGAAACCTCGGACTTCAAGGGGGCAACTATGACTTTATTGATACTAATAAATATAAAATTATTGAATGCCAATACTAAGAAATATGTGGCTTATTTAAATTTAAATAAAAGAAAAGGGAAAGGAGGGGGAAACTAAAATAATTTAATCTGACATAAACTTTGGTGTATAATTGCCCTCCTTCATACAAGTCTATTACCATTGTATTTATATGTTGTGCATCTGTATTGTGTGATAGAGTTATTAACCTATATGTAAAGTAATAAATATTGTTTCTTTTTAAACTATTAAATAGATTGTATGTTTATTTAGATTACGAGATCCATTCAACCTCGACATGCTAGTTATCACTTATAATGGCCTATTAATATTCCTGGCCACATATCTCGCAAAAGGCATTTTCAGGTTAAACACAAAATATTACTTACACATAAATTTTGCCATAATAGAAATTAAAGTATAACACCGTTCTCCCATAGACATAGTCTCCCAAGCCTTGAGAATGAGCTAGCTAGGATAGGATACCCGAGTAAGATCAGTTAGAACCATTTTGTGTTTTCAAGAAGTATAATTCTTCCTATATAGCAATATTGGCGCTTGAGATCGGATATGACCAATGTTCATAAATATACTTGGTCGAAGCTATGGTGATAATCTACTCACATTAAAGTTATAAATTAGGATCATGGGTGGTCAGTTAAAATATATATACATCTTACTTTGACAAAGCAATCGAAATTTAAAAAAACACACTCATATTGATAGAAAAATATTAATTATATTTAAAACATATATTTGTACTTGTCCCTTCTTATAAAACTTTATTTGTTTTAAAGATAGAAATTACACTTTTTGTGTTCTCAAAGCATATTACATAGCATTGATACAAGCATTTTTTCTATAAGGAATAAGTGTTCATCTTCATCCCAAATTATCAGGTAAAAGTCAAGCCTGCTGAAATATATATATGTGTTGCACAGGGTTTAATCATTGTCATGCAGTGTAGATCTAGGTGACCTTTAATATAAAAGTATTTTGAAGCATTATTCAGATTTGATTAAAAATAAATTTAAATCTTTATCACATATACAAAATTTATATTTATTATTTATTAATACAGGTCTGGAGTCTTTAAAAAAACATTCTGAAAATAATATCTGACATTGAACTCAGTTTTTATATTCATCAGCAATATTTTACAAACACTCAGAAGTATTCAGTGTCAGATAAATCAGGATGGTATCACTTGAGAAAGGATTAGCTTCACAGATATGATAATTATAAGAAAGCTATAAACTCTTAATACCTATTACATGATTTTCTTAATTATGAGCCCTCAAGTAAATGCTATACATACATCTTTATTTTCGAACACTAGCCTCTCCAAATTTAATTAGTTATTTTAATCATATCCTCTTTTTTTCCACATCATTTCATGAAACTTCTTTATTTCATTCATTATCTCATAGCCTTTTTCTGATCTTTTATAATTTCTTTCAATTAAAAATTTAAAATTTCATATCTATTGTAATCTCTTCAAGAAACACAGATGACCAATTTCAATTTCAACATTATAATTCTTTTAATCATGTAAATTATAACTTTCTGTTATCTCGCCCATATATTTCACTTTTCGTCATTCATTAGTCCTTATAAATATTATTCCATATTGTACATTATGATCTCTTTCTATCCCTCTTCCCTATTACCCCCTCTATATATGTATATATTTATTTATTTATATTACAATGTATTGTGCTAGAGTGTGAGTATATATATATATAATAATATATTGTAAGCATAAATAATCCGCGTTTTCCAGATAATAATGCAATTTAATATCTCATGTTAAAATGACTTCTGGTTTTTACCTTTATTAATAAATATATAAAATTCAAAGTTGGAACTAATGCAGTTAGTTATGCATCTAGCAAAAGTTTCTAAAATCTTTTTTTCTACTTATCAAGCTAATAGCCAGAAATTCAAAATGCTCTAAAATTGTGAAGATCAAACACCAAGTCAATAATTATATATTTTAATAAACTCAAATCCATTCTAACTGCTGGGTACTTTTTTCCTCACTTGATTCTTTCAGTTAACTACAATATAAAAAAATATTTATTGCTATAGTAGAGTGGTGGATTCCTTAGCAGTGACACAAACAACATCTCTTTCTTTCTCTTCTTCTGCTCCCCCCTCCCTCTTCATTTTTCCCTCCTCATCTTTCTCTGTCTATTGCAGCACAATCTATTGTAAACTTAAATACAATGGATGCAAAAAGTCAATGCAATTTTTTTAATTTTTTTTTTTTTTTATTGGCAAAAGTCAGAAAATGCTCTAAAGATGAGAATTAAATTACACCGTTATGAACTTAACCATTGATTTCTCAAGTTTATAATATATAAAACTAGAATAGACAGAGAAATGCTTGTTAGATAGATTTTTTTTTCCTTTTAATAATTATAGTTTTTTTATTTCATTACGTTACAACAATAATGAACTATCATATACTAATCAAAAAAAAAAAAAAACAGAAAAACTAAGCAATAGAGTAATACGATCAAGGAATAACAAACAGATGATATTTAGTAATGATAGAGTACAACTGCTTGCCTCCTTCTTGTATAATTTGTTTTAATATCTTAATTTTAGAGTATCATCATAAACTATAGTAAACACTTTGTACATTAATTTTTACAAAAAAAAACTGGAGTATTAATATAAATATATTTATAATTTCATAATATTATATATATGAGTCAGTGTGTATTAGTCTATTTAAGTGTTGCACATGTTTTTAACCGAATAGTTTTTCAAGATTTCCAATCATTTTATTTATGTGAATACTTTCAAAAATAACATGTGAATGATATTTTAATGAAACTACGATCTTATATAAACTACATATAATGTATTTCCTTTTCTTGTGTAATATAAACTGAAAATGGACTGTCCAATACAATAAAATATATTTTAAAATAAAAAAGCAAAAGAATTTTTAAAAATTAAAAAATTTATTTAATAAAATTATACTAACATATTGAAGATGAGATACTAGATTTACAATAAAATAAATGTAAACTAAAATTCATTAGATATTATGCATTCAGTAATAGTCAACTACTAAAAAAATAAACAATTAATTATTGACGACAGGCTATTGTTTTCAGTGACTAACTATTATATTTATATTAAATAAATATTAGTTTCATATTCAACTAACTAGAGGGCACCTCAACATTCAATATCACATGAAAGAACATCATAATAAACTATATGGAGAGTACAAGAAACTTAATGATGAAAGAAAAGATACAAAAATTATACATTTTTTTATTTAGATCTTTACAAAAAAAAGGGGGGAGGGGCAGGAAATATGAATAGTTAATGGGATTAATGAAACAGCTTTTATTAAAATAAAATAAAAAAATTGTATAAAAATGAATCAGGTCTTGAAAAATGATGACTTCATGATGATACATAATGTTTTCAGAAAAAAAAAATGTTTAACTTAATAATAAAATTTATAATTATTTATCCTATACACAGAAACATCTATTTTCAACTAAAAAGAAGCAATTTTATGTTACAATAATATAAATATGCATGTTCATGGAAATATGTGTGTAAATGTAATTTGTCTAATCAGTGGCATTTTTCTCTCCCAAGTTCCATCATTAATATATAATAAATATTATTTATATGCTAAAAATAAAAAAAAACTGATAATTGTGAACTGATTTTAATTTACTTTGATTTGAGGATTGTTATGTATTAAATTATGAAGCCATAAATTATATTAAGACCTGTTTTTAAAAGTATCTTTGAAATGTGTTCAAAGAATAAAAATAAATATTGTTCTAAACATAAAAAATTGAAAAAGTGTAGCAATCAGTAAGAGTAAATGCATAAAGTTGGAAAAACTGGACAAATACAGAATAAACATTTTAAAAATAAAAAAAATAAAAAACCCATGAAAAATAGGCTAATTTGAATTATAACAATTAAAATTACTTCTAAACAATGACACAAAAACCATTTTACCTTATGAATGCCAAGACTTCCAAAGGGTAATGGCTTGTTAGTGTTGGTGTCAATTAGAAGAACTTCACTATCAAGAATAAGATCTTGGCCATGGGGAAAAGCTTTAGGTATATAATCCTTAAAATGTTGGACCTGTTAATAAAAATTACTTGTTAGAAAATAATCTTTCAAATCATTTTAATCAGTATTCAGTATCACAGTAATATATTCATTCAGCTTAAATATTATAAAATTATCATCACAAAATTATCAACATTTTCTTTATTTTAATACCAATTATAATTCGCATGATATTATTACCTATGCCTACACCAGCTGTTGTAACAGAGGCAAAACTCCCCATACAGTAATGACACCCAATGCAAGTCATAGCAATCAATGAAATGCAAAAAGATATGTATATAAAATCTCTTTCTAGTACCTACTCATCCAACATTCCCAGACTAGTTTCTAGCTTGTGAATTTTGTCATTGAGGAGCTTTGGATCTGAGAACACTGCACATAGATCTTAGGATCTAAAGCAAATCCTCTAACAGCCATCTTTTACTTTTTAGTTAACTATAAAGATTTGAGTCCAAAATGAATAACACAATAATGTTTTCAATCCAAGTTCATTGGTTTGTATAGTCAAATAGACATGAATCCAGATATTGAATGAGTAGCTACTAGTTAAGAATTTTATGCACAAACCATCTTACATCCATTAATTACTTCGACTTGCACTGGGTGGTACTGCTATAGGATGAGTTTTCCCTCTATTCTAACAGCTTGGGTAAGCAATGGTAATCATGTGATGTTTTAGTGGTTTAATACTAACCCTGTCAAACAATATGATGGTGATTATAGTTATTAAAGAAGACCAAAGACATCAAAATGTATAGATGCTGCTTCAGATCTATATGACTATACAAGTGAATGAGCTTGGATTGAAAATATTATTTTTCACTTTGAACTCATAGCTTCATAGCTAACTAAAAAGATAAAAAGATGGCTGCTGGAGGATTACGTTAGATCCTAACATTTAGATGCAATGCTCTCAGATCCAAGAATTCTCACTGAAGAAAGCCAGAAGTTAGAAACTAGTCTGGGAATATTGGATGAGTAGGCATTAGATAGGGATTTTATGAAGTAGCCATCTTGTATCCATTGATTACTCTGGCCTGCACTGGGTGCACCATTGTATGGAGAGTTTTACCTCAGTTATCCCAATTATAATTTATTTTCTTTTAACATTATTGATATATTATTTTTATTATTAAATATGTACTCCTTTTCTCTAATATTCCATGCTCAGAATTCTTTTTGTCATTTGTTGGAAATGTTAATTAGCCAACAACCATTTCTTCTGGCATACTCTCATACTTTAATATGAATCACTATTTCAAAAAAATAATACTCTGATAATCTGGTACTATATAATTTTACTATAAAGACTTTCTATTTTGAAGGCAAATTTTAGAACTCGGTCAAATTTTACAGAATTAAATTAATAATTTAATTTCTATTATAATTTAATAATTCAATTAATTAAGCTATTTTAATTATATTTTCAAATTTATTTAATTTCAGTAATTCTAACGTTTTTTGAAATCTTTGTCATGGAATCCATGACAAATTATTAAAAAATAATAAAATATAAAAACATATTTTATAAAAAAAATCATAAATCTAATGTAATGCTAAATATATTCTTCCAAATAAATTAACTGTGCTGCAAGCTTCTCTTAAAAACAGATACCAATAATTCATTCAAAAGATTGCTTTCTCTCTTTTACAAACCATGGGTACTTCTAGTGAAGTTGCATTAATTTTATATTCTGTTATTTCTGAAAAGAAGTAGAAGCAGTTAAAATTTCTGAAATCTATCAAAAAACATAATATACCCACATTCTCTGGTTTGGATCTGACTCTGTTAGTTCTAACATTCATTAGAATATGTTTTGTTGATAGCTTGTGGGATTTTGTCTACTTCCATTTCTATTTCACATATACATTTAAAATTATGAGTATTAATATTCCATTATTTTTGTAAATATACTTTTTAGTTTCTGTTATTAAATTATATATATCGAAATTTACGTAATAATACAAATTAACTTTTTATATATAGATCATTTTCTAAGTTTTTTGCATGTGTATACTCTGTGTGTGTGTGTGTGTGTGTGTGTGTGTGTGTGTGTGTGTGTGTGTGTGTGTGTGTGTAAAAAATATATATATATAAATAAAACCCAAAAGATAACCTATGTATAAAAAGGATGAAATATATGTTAAGTAAATTTCAGTGTATATATTTTAATAACATAACAACAAAAAAAAACTGATTTTATATGGAAATATTAGAATACAAAATAAATAGTAATAAAACAAAGCAAAATAAATCTGTCAATGACTAAATAATCACAAATAATTAAGAAGACAAAACAGCTATAATCTTTATAAAAAATATGATTTGGTCAATTTCTGTGTATTTTTGTCAAAGATCAGTTTTTACAATAATTATAATGAATACTACATAGTTTTAGCATTTGTAAATGGTCAATCAGCGATTGTTTTAAATTCAACTCTTATCAAATATACTACTTTTACAGAAAATTTCCTTAAACAACTTACAATGAAAAGATTTTTTAACTAATATCTCTACTCTTTGCACAGACTGATGAAAGAAATACACTATTACATTACATATATAAACTGTGTATATATTTTCCTGATCAAAAGAAAGATCCCTTACTTCTTAAAGACAAGCCTACAAGTTCAAACTTTTTTCGGTGATAAAAAATGAAATAGATGGATTTTAGTAATTTCATTGTACTGAATCAAAATTGCATTTTGTTTTCCTGTATCACATTTAGCTCAATAATGTAAAATGTTATTTTGACATTACATAAAATTTTTGATATTTTAGTATTGATATTATGTAGGAATATGCAACATGCAATTTTATTTTTCCTACATAAACACAAAAAAAGATTCGTTGTAAACAATAAGATGGTTTGTATATTACTTTTATTTATGTTTAAGCTGGCAAAACTGAAGCAGTAAATGCGTATTTAAAACCAGTGGAGCATGCGTATAACACATTTAAATTAATAGCACTAATTGAAATAGAAAATACAGGGTTATTCATACATAATTTTATTAAGAATATAATGATGAATATTTAAGGAAAAAATTATGCCTATAGCATGTACATACATATACTTATGGGGAAGCTACTTTTTAATAAAGCAAAAAATGAATAAATTCAACAAAATATTAAATGTTTGTGGGGAAACATATACTCAAATATGCTTCAAAATGCTGTTTAGATGAGATATTAAATGCCTGAGATTTCATGAAGGGTTCTTACAAATATGAATATGTTTTTGGGCATTTAAAACAATTTTTCATTTCAGAAATTTTTCTATTTCATCCCTTAGGTTTTGTTCTTTAAGTACCAAATTATGCATGCAAAGAAACGAAATGATACAACATACAAATAAAACAATTTAACAAGCAAAGTATATAAAGAACAGATTAAATAGCTGATAAGATATGGATATTTAATTCCTTGTTTTTCTTATTGTAATTGATAACACTGACCATACAAAAATTGCTGTCATTGTAATGATTCTTCTGCTCATGCCAATAGATGCTATTACAAATGGCATTGCCTTTCATTTAACATAGTGTGTGCGCTTAAATATATTTAATGATTAAGATAGAAAAAAACAGAAATAAACACAGAAAATATATTACAAAAAAAAAAAAATCAATAAAAAAAATCTAATAAATAGGATTGTTAAATATATATATAGGTACATATACTATGATAAACAAATGCATTTAATCTTTTACATAGAATTTTAAATATAGGGGATTTGAACACAGACTTTCAAGCACCCTTCAACTATCCACACTATCTCATTCAAGCATCCTTCAACTATCCACACTATCTCATACTACTGATGCATATGACCACACACATGTAGAAAAGATAAATAAGCACTCATCAGTTGGTCTAGATTATCATTTCCCACAAATATATATATAATCAGTGCTCAGTTTATATTAAAATAGCAAATCTTCATACTTTAATGGAGAGGCTTCAATCTACTCCAATCTCCAACTCTTCAGCCATCCATTCTATTGAAAATCTGATGATGGAAAGCTCAAATCCCATGCTTATGCCAAATGATTTACAATATCGTCAAAATATTATATAATTAATATTATTTAATATTTACTTTCAAAGTGTTTAATAAAGACAATAGCAATAACTGAGAATAGATCAAAGCTTTGCTGTTTTCGCACTCTTGATATACTAAGCCATAGTGTTCTTAAAACACTTATAATAAAAATTTCATGAAAATCTTTAAGATTAAAATACGTTTTTACATTCACAATCGCACGGATAATAGAACGCGAACTTGTTGGGTCGTATCTTAACTGATAGGTAATCTTGAAAAGGAATGTCAGCCCAACACTTCCAGCCGAATAAGATGAGGCAGAAATTTAAAACAGTTTCTGTTTATACACATAGTTTTAAAAAAAGGATCTGGTTTCTTATTTATATCCAGACTTCAGTCGCGCTCATCTTATTGCGTATCTGGAGATTTCTAACGAATATGCTAAGCAAAACTCAACTAGAAAATATGACTGCAATACAGCATATATAATTAAATGCCCCAAACAATCACAACTAAAGCTATATAATTGTATTATAAAGAGAGATGCGTGAGAACATATCTCAGCATTGTATATTACAGCTGTAGATACTTTTAAAAACAGACACACAGAATTGCGCCACAAGTAGATGTAGAATGAAGAAATTAACATTTTCGTATTCAGGGCATCGGTTTCCATTAGAATAATATAATTTCTATTTTATCGAGCGACTACTTTAACAGAGGTACCTGTTACTATTTATCTATTTCTTTAAGACACATATATTGCTAATCAAATTAGAATACTTTTGCTTATCAATAATTTCATCTGTTAAATAGATTTTAAAAAATAATATTAATTTTATTTCTTTCAACCGAAACTAGAGGGCAGAATAATCCAAAGTCATTTAAAATCCGGCTTTTAGCTATAACTACGTATAATTAATATACGCGAGGAACTTTTTATTAAAGGACGAACACTTCTAAAATAAAAATCAAAAGAAACAGCATTATTTCTTAAACATCAATTCAAATTTTTATTATCATAAACAGACAGAAAGAATTATGACGGACCAAAATAAATAAAACACAAATTTTAAAGATGAAAAAAAAATTATCCATTAAATTTAATTATAGCATTGTAATATGAAAGAGAATAAATTAAGATCCAAAATAAACATTATTATAAGATTATTAATTTCGAAAAAATAAATAGAAATGACGTTTATTTTGGTGAGATTTAGTTTTAAAAGAATTTTATTTAGGGAGAATATTGGTTTTTTAATACATTAACTTTTTATAGTACATTGACTAAATAAGAGTCTATAATGTCACTACTGGGTTGGTAGTGGATGATTTATGGAAATATTAATCCAGGGTATGGAATAAATCCTGTGGTTTATAGATTGTTGTCATAAGCTATCTGGAAATGTATTGGGCTTTGGAATTTGGAATAGATTCCAGGTTTCTTCAAATAAAAATTTGGAGGAAAGGGTCATGTCTTTATTTTTGATTTTGTTTAAGAGAGAAATGAATAGACTGTTTGGGTCTGGTGGAGGATTTGTGAATACTAATTTGGTGAGATTTACATAATGACCAATAACAAATTTACAAACTAAGACTGAGATTTAATAAACAATTTTGCTACATATGTAATATATACCCGTCAAGAGAATAGTATAAAACGGCCACAAGGACTTTTCGATACCTTAAACCAGTGTTTCTCAACTGACTACATGTCGCGGATCAAAAAAAAAAATTATATTTTTTATTACACGGATCAAATGAAGTTTTTAATTTAAAAAAATGGAAGAAAAAACTGGTGTTTTTATAGTAAAATATAATTAATGTTGTGTTTCACAAATTTAATATATATATATTTTTTCAAAGAAGAATCAAAATTCACAGAAAAATCGACAAAACTATACAAAAGTAAACTAGCAAAATATTAAACAAATAATAATAAAAATCTGAAGAAAAGTCAAGTATAATATTTAAATAATTGAGGGAAACACAATTATAATTATACAGTATAATCAAAAACTAATGGGATTGTTGCAGATTCTTTTCAATAATTAGTTTATCAGGTTTTGGAGATATATTTTGGACTTCTAAACACAAAGCTGGATTTATTAATAAACGATTTCTTTGTTTTGATTTTATGAATGTCATTGCAGAAAACGGCAATAACTCTTTTAAGGCTTTTTTGTGTAATTCCAGATATTCAGTTATAATTTAACCCAAAATTGAGTTATACTTGTAGAATTAAATTATAACTAAAGTACCATACAACTTAAGTCTATTCATTTTTTCTGTTCCAAGTCAGGTTATTTTCTTGTTCAATAAACAGATTTAAAATCCATATGTTGCTTTTAAGTGTGTCTTCTTTCTGTGGATAATATTGATCAAATGCACAACAAAGCCCTGTTAAATGTCCATAAATAATAATTTTCAATTCACCATATTTCTATCAACTTCATTTATCAATTCTGAAAATAAATTAAACATGTCATTGTTTTTTTCTTCTACAGCCTTGCAACATAGTTTTAACTTTTTCTTGAATGCTTCAATTTTATTCCATAAATCAAAAGTAGTACTATTTCCTTGCAGGTTTAAATTTAGTTAATTTATAATGAAAATATATCTGACAAGTAAGCCAAAACAATCCACTAGAAAATATTTCTCAATTCTGAATTTTTTGTTTCTAGAATTGTTCCGACTTCTTTTCTTAATTCATAAAGTCTTGTTAATAGTTTCTCTCTGAACAATCATCATATTTCTGCATAAAGTAGTAAATTTTCATGCCCAGATCCCATTTCATGCTATAAACTTGAAAATAGTTTTGAATTTATTGTGATGCATTTAAAATAATTTATTAATTTTATTAAATGACTATGAACATTGTTCAAGTCTGAAGACAATTAATGAATAAAAATCATTTTGGTATCCGCTACTTCTTCAATTTTTTTTACAACTCCTGAATATTTTCCAATCATACTTGCCACTTCATCAGTATATATGCCAACACAACTTTTCCAATTAAGTGAGTTATTTTCAATATAATTATCAATTGTTTTAAATATATCTAATTTAGATATGTGATTAGGAAGTTCAATGCAACAAAAAAATTCATCTTTTGCATTCTTGATTTCATAATCAATATAACAAATATAACATAAAAGTATGGCTTTATTGGTAACATCTGTACAAACAATGATTTGCTTACTTTTTGAATTAACTGATCTTCAACATCAGTCACTAATTTATTAAACCTGCGTTGAATAATATTATTGGAAAGCGGCAAAGTTTTCATTTTGTTTCCAGCAAATGTACTTAGGATTTCAGACCACACATCTATTAAACATGATTTAATTAAGTTTTCAGCAATAAAAGATTGCTTTTGCATTTAGAAATCCTTAAAGCAACTAAAAATAATACTTTTACAAAAGACTTATCGATTAAAATATTTTTTTTAAAAGATGATTTTTGTTTTTTTAATTCAACACTTTTACATTCAAAAACATCCAGTGTCTTATTTTGTAAATTTGAATATTTGGTCTGTAAATAATGCATTAATTTTGCTGACTTCATACATTCATTGGATAAAATTTCTCTGCAAATAACGCATTAAGGTTTGAGTAAATATTCTTCTGACTCAGTCCAAGAAATGAAACCGAATTTTAAATAATCAGGATTCGTTTTGCCTGAGATGAATCATCGTGTGAATAAATAATATTTTCATTAGCATTCAAAGTACTTATACTTGGTTTTTGAAAAAAGACTGCAATAGTTTTGATATTTTCTGGTTATTATTCGTTTTTAAACAGCAAAAACTTTTTAAAAAAGGTAAATACCAAGTACTTAATATACTTTAACTTATAGTATGCACCTATTATAGGATAATTCCTATCACTGCACACCCATGCATTTCCAATTAGCTGGCTATAGCAAACTACATAGTATATACAATTGACAACTATCAAGTTATTTTTATACATATCAAAGTCTCCCTCAGAGCATAAAGTAAGCATGTGCAAAATTGTTAATGGAGAAGTGTTTTTCCTATGACTGATACTAGAAAATAGAAACTTTTTTGTATTTCTCGTTTTGTTTCTTTTATTTTCTATGAATTCTATGAATAAAACAAGTAACAAACAAAAGAAAATCTTAGAAATGAATTAAAATTTAATAAAATTAGACATAATTTAAAAGATTGTAAAAAAAATGTAATAAATGTGATCAAATTTATAAGCTTTTTGAAAACCACTAAAGGTTGAGAAACTGACTTAGATAACATCTAAACTCAATGCACTTCCATATATTTCAATAACCAATATTTTTTTTTTATTTCTTACTATTTCAAAATTATAATATTCACAATTAAGTCCTATATCATTGCAAAATATATACAAAAAAATTCAACAATCTGTCATCAAAAAATATATATAAACTTCATGGATCTAACCTTGGGCAAATTTTTAACAATTGCCTGTAGATAATTCCAATATTATGATAAATTGAGGTTTTAAAGCTAAATAAAAATTCTTAAAATGTCATTTGGGAAGAAAATGGTATGCTTAATAAATAAATAAAAAAGTTAACATATATTTGGGATAAATAAATATAAATAGGAATAAAAATGTATATAATTAAAAGTTTTAAAAAAAAAGACTTTCCAGACTAGAAGTCTTTTAACAGTCCTTCATAAGGATTTGATCAGTTTTCCATCTTTGTTTTATTGTCCAGCTAAAAATAGCTAGAAACTCATTTTTTGATCAATAATGAATGGTTAAGCAAAAGAATCCAAGCTATATTCAAGGTTTATTATTTTTATTTTTTTTCTCATATGTCATAGCATAGGCCGGGAACCCACAACCATCTGCAACCAACTACTTGCTTGCAAGGCAGATGTGATGACCTCTCGGCTAACAACACTTGACAAGGTTTATTATTTTATAAAAAAAATTCTACCTAAAAATGAAAAATATGAAAAGTAAGAGACCATATCTTTATAATTAAAAAAATTGATTAATACTATAAACTAAATAAACAACAGAACACAATTTCAGAATTTAATAAAATACTTAAAAAAAGATCAACTATTTCAAACTTTATAAGGATTTGAAGCCAGAGTTATGATAACACTAGCTGTTACACAGAAGATTTTAATATTTATTTTAAACAATAATTACTTTTGAATTTTGACAGCAGATCTTATTAATATTAATTTAAGTAGAATCAAATTCATTAATTCTTTTTCTTCCCTCTTGGTTTTTACTAATATACTTCCATAAAATACAAATTCTACCTTTCATAATTATCAATTACAATACATTAATGAAATGTCTATATTTTTAAATATATAAATTTAATTTATTAAACTAAGACTAAAACCTGTCAAACCTATTGAGAAATTATTTTTAATCTATTTTTCAGCTTCTTCATTTCATCTATTTCAATATCAACTGGCTAAATAAGGACACTTATCTAATTCTTTAAAAATTTGATAAAATTAGTTTATCAAATTCATTTTTAAAAATATATGATACCATATTAGCTAAATTTAATAATTAAATTTAGTGTTAAGACATGCATGTAAATGTGTGTGTGTGTTTATTTAAAAAGTTAAACAGCCTTTAGATAACCCTTTGCAAGGTAACTATTTCTTTAAAAGAGGAAGCATTTATTTTATAACGTCTTGCGTGCGATTATAATTACGATAGAATGACAGCCTGTTAAGCTAATTGCGCAGACGCTGTGAGAATGTTATTAATAAATGAATACCTTCGAACAACCACATGATATAGTATTTGTATAAGAGTAAAAAGGAATCCTCTTACCCTTACGACTCAAATGTTTATATATTTGCTCATATATAAACATTTGAGTCGTAAGGGTAAGAGGATTCCTTTTTACTCTTATACAAATACTATATCATGTGGTTGTTCGAAGGTATTCATTTATTAATAACATTCTCACAGCGTCTGCGCAATTAGCTTAACAGGCTGTCATTCTATCATAATTTAAAAGAGGAAGAAAAAGATATTACTCAGCAGGCTAGTCAATTATAAGTTGATACTAGTTTGGGCACATTCATATTTTGCTCTCTAGCTAAGAATAGTTAAATAGGAGACATTTAGCTCATTTGGATATAGGCCAACTGCCTGATAAAAAAAATCCTAAATCTGATTACAAGAACCTGACACAATTTCCAAATTTTATTCAATATTTGAACTCAAGTCACATATTTATATATACTCTAAAGTAATAACCATTTCAGAAAAATTAAATATATAATAATCAAAATGATTAACTTCAAATGCAAATATAATTAACAATATTTATAATTATTAAGTTACATCTAAAACAATCAACTAGAATTTAATAATCCATAAAAAATACATAACTAACACTATTTAAAAAAATATAACTTTTAATCTTTACCATCCACTCAATTATTAATATTGTTTTATTTTAAAAATAATAATAATTGCAAAATCATTATTTAAATGACTAGAAACATCTTAGACAGTAATTACTATCAATTTGTAATATTAAAAAAAAAAAAAACATGTTTAATAATAGTTTTAATCTTCAAAAACCTCAATCATAAAATAATGCAGCTGAATAATGACGTTTTTCCCCCTGATGTATTTTTTAATAATTTTTTGCATAGAAAATAAATTATATATTTTTAATCACAATTTTAAAAACCTAATAAAGGTTTTACTTAAAACTAAAATAATAATAATAATTTTGAAAAATCTATTTTATTAAATAATTTCTTCAACTTTGCCACATGTATTTTTCTTCTATTCCATTTTATAAATATTTTGTCAATTCTAGTATCCTCTTACTATATTTTTGTCAAAAATCTTAAAATAAAAACAAAAGTCTTTATCTTTCCTTCTCTCCTCCAATATTTATGTTTTATAATTTTCCATACAACCCATTCTGTTAGTTTTTCAATACCAACATTTCTCTTTCTAATGCATAAATTCTTATCCTATATCTATTTCCTTTCTAAATATTCAAAGCTATTTCTTTTGTCTAAATAATAGTAATTCTGCAAATATTATTAGATATTTTTGGCATATTTTTTTATTTTTATATAATTCTAAATTATTTTCCTTGTTCATATTCAATTTTTATATTTCCATTTTTTTTAATCTCTTTTCTTATACCTCATAATTATGTATCTGGTAAGTACTTGCTAAACATACATTCCATTTCTCATAGAAATACATAAAAGTAAATTTACTGTATACTAATTTATATACTGTAAAACTTTAAAACTCTCAATATATATTGTCTTTCTCATATAATCCAAATGAACACTGTTTTGACTATTCTATTCTATATATATGCATGATTTCCAATTATTTTTAATTTGTTATTAATTTGCTATAATTAAAAATAACATGCAAATCATTAATAAATAATTTAACAATGTCATTCTGAATTAAAACTAATAAGATATTACATGATCCTGGCTTATATCATGCTGTTCAGAAACAACTTATTTTTCTCTCACCACATTTTTGTCATCCAATGAAAGCTTTAATAACTGACACACACCAGATGGTAGTGCTTATTAAATCCCTATACACTGCTGTTTTATCCAAAATTTTCTCACTGATAACATCAATAAGCTAAAAACTAGACTGGGGATATTGGTTTGGATAGTACTAAATAGGGATTTAATAATCTGGCATCTGTTGATTAATTTTAGCTTATACTTTGGATGGCAAAAAATGTGTGAGAAAAAAAAAATTTGCTCCTCATTTTGAACTGTGACTAAAAATTTCTGAATTCACTTATGATTACAAAATGCCTCAACAATCAATACCACAGATTTTTAATTATTCCATTTTTTATTTTTGACATAATGGCACAATTCAAATTTCCAACTATCATTTAATTTAATAAAATACCCATATATACTCCTTCATCCTTATCCTAACCAAAAATTACTAATAATTTGTTGGGGGTTTTCCTTTACTACATTCAAGTTTCCAAGTTTCTTCTTATCTCTAATAATACTTACATACTGTTTATACTATTAAAAAAATCCATATCATTCTAAGCTTTCAATCTCAATCTTCAATTCTTTTAAAAACAAATATTAATGATAATAATATAAATATTACTATTCTAACCCTATTTCACATTTAACTTTCACAGAAATTGTAATAATAATGTGAAAGGCTGAAACCTTTAACAGATGTGCCTTAAAAATACTTAAATGACAGCCAATCAGTTAGTAATGATGACAGCACAAAGAACTCTCAATTGAAAACACAAGCCAGAGATTTTATGAGAAAAAAATGAAACCCACCTTCTTCTCTACTTAAATTTATATATATATAAGCCAGACTCGAGCATTTCTGCACAACCAATTTATATCCATTCTATTGTATGTCATATATATATATATATATATTTAAACTTTACAATTGATGGAAATATCTATTGAATTTTCATATGATAAAATCACCATCAGATGTCAACAGAGAGTAATTAATGAAAATAGCAAAAAAAAAAATAAGACATTTCCATCTTATAAATTATCAATTTATATCATATGACTGAATGGTGAACAGTCTATTATTTATAAGGAATTGTGAAAGGTTACTAACTTTCTTTCCTTAAACCATAAATAAATACTTTAGCACTTTAGATTCTGTATGACATCAAGAGATTGCATTCAAAAGAGTATACTTTTGAATGCAGAAAGTGTTTACAGTTTACTATTTTCATTAATTACCAACTATTGACATCTGACAGTGATTTTTATCATATCAAAATTCAACAGAAATTTCCATTAATTGTAAAATTCAAACATTTTCATCTGTTAAAAATTATCAATATATATATATATATAATGATAGTCTTTTTCAATATCTGTATTTCTTTGAAGTTATATACGTAGTCTTATAATTAAATATTAATAAATACAGTAACATAAATATATATAAAGTAAAACTTAAAAAACTTTTATCCACCTAAGAGCACTTTCGACTAGCTATGTAGTCTTTGTCAACAAATACTAATTCTTTTTTAAGGTATCTTCAAAGTCTAGCCTTCCCATAATTTATTAATTTTAACATTTGCCACCTACCTATTTATTAATCTATGCTTACATTTATATATTAACATAGTTTCCTTTATTTTCCTTTTATTATTGTTTCTTTCAATTTGTAATATTTTCACATTATTATAGTTAAAATTAAAACCATATTTACATAATCTATTATGATCGTAAAAAACTGATGTTGAAATCTCATCATTTCCATTAGAATTTTGTTTAGTTTTTTGAATTATTTTTAATAACTGCAAATGTTCCTTAGTTTTTTTTCCCCAATGTATATCTTGATTCCCCTATATATCCACTATCACTTTTACATCATTTATATATGATGCAATTTTGATTTAAGAATGAGGTTTTAGCTTTTGAATTATTTATTATTTTATTTAATCCAGGAGATACATAAAATGCAATTTGGCATATATCTTTATATATTTCCCTTATAAAATTAACTTGTTTATTTGAAATATATGATATTGATATCCATATTTTTTTATTCTTAGTAGAATCAACCTTGTTTTTTATATCTTTATTTTTATATTTCCTATTAAAATTTTTAATAATATTTATTATATACCAGATGATAATTATATCCAACATTTAATAATTCCTTTGTATAAATTTCAATATTTTTGCCTTTATCCAATGTACACTTACAAAGATTGTTGTTTCCAAACAAAAAGGTCTTCAAATCTGCTATTTTATGTGATATTAGCATCATTGACTTATATGGAATGTACCCTATTTTTTCTATTGGTTTAATCATCATACAGTAATCTAGCTTGCATCTATTTCTAGTTATCTTAAGATCAAGAAACTAAACACACATTGACTTTCATCCATTGATTTTAAGATAACTGGAAATAGATGCAAGCTAGATTAATGTATGAAGATTAAAACAGTAGAAAAAAGAGGGTACTTTCCATATAAGCTGAGCTTCCATATAAATCCAAATTCTATTACTGTGAATTAGCAGTGACTGGACACACTGTCTTACCTTCAGTTATATCTTCATAACAACTCTGTATAACTCTAAAAAACTTTAAAAACTTATTTTTCAACCTTTCTAGTCAGGATAAAAAAAGAGAAATTAAAAACAAGTTTTTTCCTTGATTGAAAAAAGCCAATGACTCATTTCAATTTATTTTAATCCCTTCAAAAACAACTTTGTAGGATTTATCAAAATATGTTTAAAAAAAATTGAATCTAATCAAAATAGATAGTGGAGTTTAATTTGTAATTTTTTTAATTAAAATGATTTAATCCTTAATTGTTATTCCAGTGTAATATAGAAAATACCTACAAAACATTTTTGTTTGAGTTTATTCCTACTTTTCCTTTCAACTTTATATATATATAGATGCATAACACTACCATGTTGTTGCATGCCATGAGACATATAATTGTCTCACTATATTATTTACACATTTATCTAATTTCTTATTACTAATTTCAATAGCATGTAAATAATCTACTACTACTTTGAATAAGTAATGTTTAACATTATAATCATATCACAGTCATTCTTGTCCCAAATACATTATTCAGAATTATGAGGCTGCCTGCAAAAATAATTCTGAGTAACATATTTGGAATAAGAATGTTCTGTGATATGATAAGATTTCTTACATAAATACATAGTAATAAATTCTATCTTAATATAATACATTTGCTGAAATTATTTTTCTAATTAGTTAATTAATTTTGAAAATTAACTAAATATAAATTTAGTAATAACAATTATTATAGTTTCTGGTCTAATATGTTTCAAAACATAACAATTACCTTACCTTGTGAGGCAAAACAGGTTTCAAGCTTCGACTAAAATATTCAAATTTTTGCCCATGTTTATGAACTTGAACACGTTCTCCATCATATTTAATTTCAGCATACATACCATTTGGACATTTTTTAAATGCTTGTTCAACATTTTTGCATGCTTCAGCCTATAAGAAGAAAAAACAATTGTTATATAGATTCCCTTTTAAAATCAACAATAAATACAAGCTACAGATAAAACAAAACTATTAACATATTTATTGACACAAATAAAACAATATATTTATTCAACATTTAAAAAAAAAAGTCCATCTAATTCCTCACATTAGTAGCACCAAAATTAAAATAAATTAATTAAAAAATGAGAAATTTCTCATGATGCATCTTAATAAATTATAAAACCAAATATCTCAAATTTTTAGTTAATCATTCAAAAATAATTCTATGAGACTTTCTGTTTATTTTACTGTTAAAATTTTATGCTTAGATTTTATATAAATTTCACTATTATATATAATCCTATTTTATATATTGATAATATTATTTAAACAGTATAACACTATTATTTAAGTGCATCACATAAACATGAATGCAGATATCAGGTAGATCATATAGATCTAAATAAGAATGAGCTCATTAGACAGGGTTGAAAATGAATGACCTAGTATGCACATGAACTTGTGGACCATGCATACAAAATATTTTGTCATAATACATGTTATCTGCAGTAATATCAATTTTATTATTAACACTAATAGTATAACTTGTTAATAGTATAATTTATTATTCTATATCATACTCAGTCTCTAAAGAGGCAAAAATAAAAATTCATGTAAAATAAATTAACATGTTACATTTAAAGTATGATCAGGTAAACATGGCTGGGATTCTTATCATGAGTAAATTATAATAATGATATGTACATCTTAATAGATGTCCCAATTCAAATACATGCATAAATGTACACATTCTTAAAATATTAATATGACAATACACACTAATATATTGAAACCATTATGGGTTTCATAAGATGCAACACAGTAGTATGTGTGCTATATATATATATATATATTGTGCCCTTATCTGTAGGTCATAATAAGGTAGAAAGGTCAATTACTAAAAAATTTTAAATTTTAAGTTATATTTGTATGATATATAAATAATAGTAGGATAATTAGATTTTATAGTACAATTTAAAGCTGAAAATACCTGGTATATAAAAATGTAATAGATTATTTTAAGAGAAAACAGTTAAATAAAGTTTAATTATATTCTTGCTTATGGTTGTAAAAGCTGGCCATATAAAATAATACAGCTATAAATAGTTTAAAAGTATATTAATAATTTGAATATAATATTTTAAAACTAATAAATTAAATAAATGCTAGATGTAGTGTTATAAATATATTTAATAGTCAAAATTAATAGAGTATATTTTATTATAAACTTTATGATGGTGAGAATTATGTTTAGTTCTACAAGTTTTAATTATTTTCCAAATTATTATAAAATATATCAGTTTTGGTAATTTAGACCGAGACGTAAATAAAAAATCATCTGATAAAATTAATAAACACGTGACTGTATATTATATACCTTCACACACACGCTTGTTAAAATAATAATAAAGTTTGTGAATTTGAAGCTAGATATAATTGCCATCGATCATTAAAGTAAAAGTTAAAATATTAAATATTGTTTTAATAATTGTTTTTAAAGTTTAAATAATTTTGATGAAACTAAAATTGAAGTTAAAAATACTAGTCTAAATAATATTTAAGACATGACATCATCAATTCTTCATTTTAAAAAGTCTAATCTGTATAAAACTAAATGTGTAAATTTGTTCGCGCTAAAATAAAGTCATTAACCAATCAACGGAGGTAAATTAGCAGACAAAAATATAAGAATTATACAAAGCGGGGGGAGAAGGAATGTGAAAGTGAAAGAGAAAGTAACATATTTTTGTAGCTGATAACACCGTAGCTGGAAAAGTGATATAAATTTAAAATTTTGTATTTATTTTAAAAGTTCTTCTGTAACATATAATATATTGTGACTGCCTCTACATGGATTGCTAATTTTAAAAGTTATCTTACCAGGGAGTTTTATTCAAGTTTAACCAAAAAGCCTACAGTAAAATGGAAGTACAAGGAAAAATACTTAAAAATATTGCTAAGGGAAAAATAATTGGAAATTGCCTTAATACAGTTTTATTTATGCTCAACCAGAAACTTATTTTTGTCACTCAAAGAAATATAAATGGGACGCTATATGAAAATTTAAAAGAGAAGTTACTTGCCGTCAGGAAAAATTATGACGCACAAATTTATAAGGCTACTTTGAAGTTATTTTATTCTTCTCTATGAAAAAATTTAATATGCGTTTATTATAAAGAAAAATTATGATGAAGAAAGAATGTTAATCTTTTAAGGGAAAAACATTATTAAAAATATAGTTCCAGAATTTCAAATAAAGAAAAAAAGTTAAAGAATAATATGAAAGTGCTATTCTATGTTTATAGAAAAGGAGCCGAAAACTTTATCTAATTAAAAATATTATAAAGTATTCAATGGAAGAAATGTTTGATTTAGAAAAGATAAAATTAAATTACTTAATGAAAATGGATCCATGGAAACAGAAATTTTATTGAAGATTTAAATAAAAAGTACCTAGAAGATGCATCGGAAAAGTCGCGCGGGAAAATACTAGCAGACAAGATTAGAAGAGAATATCATGAATTAATAATTGTATACAATATTGTGGAAACCAAGGATTGTCGTCTATAAATATTTGTTAAACAGAGTAATAATTGTTTTACTTTAAATAGAACCTTAAGTGACTAAAGAAAAAATAAAATAATATTTTTATTAGCTTTAATATGAACAGTTCAAGAAAGTTTGATGAAGAAGTATCGTAAATATAATTTAAATATTTTTTACTAATTTATTTTTAAATATAAAATGCTATGTGAGATTAGGGAAAACATATAAACATAATTTTAGTGATATTAAAAAATTAAATATAATAGCTTAATAGAATGATAGAAATATTGTTTTAAAAAAAAAAAGTGTGTATGGAAGTTTTATATCTACAAGAATCAATGGGATGGTGAAGCCTACAGAACACGATCGAGAAGATAAAGATCGTTTTGGTAATTTTGATATTTATTCATAATGCATAATGTATTTTTTTAGATCGTCTATTGATTAAGAATGATGTGTGAAAGTTTAAATTATAAGTACACATTTTATACAACATTAAAACATATTATGAGATAGGAGTAATTTTAAATATGCATGCAATAAGTTATTTAAAGTATAATTAATAATATAATATATCAGAACAATTGTGTGATTCTTTTGAACTTTCATGTAATAAAGTATTCAGATATTTTAAAATAGTTTGTATATGATAAATATACGAGAAAAGTAGTAAAAGATTTTCTTAAAGAACAGCGGTATAGTTTTTGAAATAAAATGAATTTTATTGTTGTTAGAAATGCAGATAGGAATTTGTCGATGTACCGTATAGAAAAATCTCGAGAAATAAGATCGGATAGTGACTTGGTAGTACTGGGGGAGAGGTTAGAATATATATATATAAAGTTGAAAGGAAAAATAGAAATAAACATAGACATTTTTTTCTTCATAGATATCTTCTACATTACACAGAAATAACAGGAAAGACTAAATAATTTTGAATTTAATTTTCTTATTATAAATTAAACACTTAAAAAAAGATCCAATTAATATTTTATTAATTCTGATTATGAAATTGAAACAAGCATGTTTTAAGATTACAATAGATATCCTGGTAATTATAAAACTCCATGATCTATTTTAGAAATATTTTTAAGTAAAGCCTGCATAATATATTTAGATAAAATTCCACTATCTACTTTAGAAATCTTTTTTAAGTAATGCTTGAATGACATATTTTGATAAAATTCCAGAAAGTGGTTTTTCAAAGGAATAAAGTGAATTGAAAAGTCATTAACTTTTTTCAATCAAGGTAGGAAAAACATTTTTAATTAATGTATTTTTCCTCCAAACCCTAACTATAAAAGGATTAGAAAAAAAATTAGAAAGTAGTTCTGGGTGATTATTAAGAGTTCCCAGAGTTGGACAGTTTGTGTAAGAAACTACTATAAAAATATAACTGAACACAAGGAGGGCAAGTCCAGAAGCTACTCCATAGAGTTCACTATGGTAAAGTTTGAATCCACATGGAAGAAAGGATCTACTTCCAGTGTTTCATAGTCCTAATGTGGACAAAACAGCTAACTTATCTGGTCTACTAATCCTAGACTAAATGGAGCAGATTGAAAGACACCAGAAACCTGAATTATACCTTTCCTGATAATGACTATAAGCCAGTGTACTGTTTTAAAAGAGACCAGCTCATCAAGAGAATCCATCAGCTTGCTGAAAAATTAGTTTATAGTATGCTGATTTATCTAGCACAAATAAAGTATATATATAAAGCACAGCTAGTGAGTAGTGATATATATAGAGAATGATATTATTTTACATCATTTATTGGAAAAAAATAACATTGGAAATCTATAATTTGAAAGTATAAATAAATAATTTTTGTTTGAATTAATATAAAAGTAAAGAATTGATTCATAGACCCTGAAGATACTTCTAAATTAGAAAACAACAAAATTTCTTGGAGTATAAGATGTTTATAATTAATCAACAGGAACAGGTCAAAGATTGATATTACTTTTTTAAAAAAACCCTTATGAATTTTATGTATATTTCAACATGGAATTAATTGTAAAAAATTATTACTTTTAATAATTTTATTATTTTGAAAAATTAAAATATGTTATAAAAATCAATGTGCACATATATTTCCATGTGCACACATATGTTAAATCAGTCATTAATTATATATAAAAAGAAAAAGAATTTCATTTATTATACCACACATCTGTGTGTTGATATATCGATGTTTTATGGAAACCCATTTCAAGATATTTGCAAATCAATATGTGATAGTTTTTTTTTATGACAATACTCATAAATTATACAACATATCTGACTGCATATATTAATGTGTGTCAGGTAGACACCTATAAAAAATAATCTTTTTTATTATTTTATGACAATTCAAATATGTTCAGAAATTATTACACCATATGTTTGTGTGCTGACCTATGTGTTTTAAGTAAACTTATTGAAACATATATGTAAATCACAATGTGATAGTTATTTTAATCCAAATCAGAAAGCTTTATTTATATGTATATAGTCATATGCTATAGACATTAATTTCATTTTTTTACTGTTACTAGTAAACTGACATTTCATTGTTAAAATCATTCTGGTGAACTCAATCTTAAGTAGTTTTAGAATATTATATGTTGCATAGTCTCTTGCATATAGTGAGTTTATAGAGCTTATGTTCTCTGAGCTACATTCATGGATAGTGATCTGTTATATAGAAGGTTATATTAGTGTTGCTGGGCATTCAGTTGATGATGAACCCAGATTGGTGCAAAAGGGATATACTTTAAAGTCCATGTACTACCTTTTATTTAGTTTAGTATTTATAGAAATTAAATTAATAGTTGGCCAGTATATTAATGGTTCTAAGTAACCAAAACAGTGATGATGATCAGCATGTTTTAATATCCCAGCATTATTGTTTCTATTGCTATATATTGTGATGGATTATCACTTAAGTGTGTGTATCCAAATTAATGTTTAAATAATCTGCCCCAAACTGGCACATGCTAAATAATTGGCCTGGTCTATAGTAGACTCATTTCAAATGAAGTCACAAAATTGACTAATGATTTACTTTATTGTTGATCATTCATGATAATGGATGATTATTACTTTGGATAATGCTGATGAACTTATAGTTAACATACTTATACTATACTTATAGTTAGCTGTGCTAATCTCTCAGAGGGATCCCTCATGATCTCTTGCTTGTTCCTTTGATATTTTGTATTAAATTTATAATGAATATTTTATATTTTGTTTATCTGGGGGATGGTGATGGGTTTCCATCTCCTCACAATTATGCCCCAATGTGGTGGAACCTGAGATTCCTGTTGAAGTAATCTCTTATTTTATTTTTTTATTTTAAGTAATAAACTTTATTAAACAAACATTTAAATATGTACAGGAAATATCTACAAATTAGTTTTAACTTTATCCTTTACACCAAATTTACCAATCCTGTCCCCCACGCACCACAATGCAAATCTATAAGACTGTCACTGCTGAAATGTTAATATCATTTTCTTATTAAATTCTAGTTAGGCCTTTCACATTGAATTCCTAGTTTAAAACATGGAATATTTCTTCTCTTGAGAGATCCTTTATTATACCACTCTACATACTTTTGCTATCTTATTTCTCTTCATGTGTGTACTTTTACTCCCATATTTCACAAAGTCATAGCAGTCCCTCTCCACATTATTTCCATAATCTTCTTTGTCCAGTATTTCAAACACCTAGCAAAATAGTTGTCCCAATCATTGTCAAGTTTCTTCAACCAGTTAAACTTTTTATTATCAAAGATTAAAGAACACCGGATTGTCCATATAGTTTTCAATGCATGTATTATCACTATTGCATTATGAGATTTGAATTTTATTACATTTTGCTTCAGTAGTATATTAAGATTTATCATTGGTGTGTGGAAAACTCTGTATCTTAGCCTCCCAAAAGCACTGCATTTTTTTAGTAAGTGTTGAAATGTTTCATATTTATTTTTACAAAATGAACAAGTTTCCTCTAAGCTCATTCCCAATCTTTTATTAATGTATATTATCATCAGTAAATTCCAGTGATCAACTTGAATATGAATTTCATATATGTCTGTGGTGTATAAGTTGAATGGAATTTAACTAGGACTCCTTTCATTGAACAATTTATCCATGATGCCCTCCAAATTTTGCATATTTAGGTCATCTTGTATATCCTTATATGCAATAAACATATCTGCCAAATAAGATCTTCTCTCCAACCCTATTTCACTATATATTTATATATCCCATTGGCGGAGTGAAGTATTGATCCTTAATAACATTTAAATATGTTCTTGCAGTAATTAAATCTACATATCTCTTTGAATCAATTAAATTAAGCCCTCCCTTATTAATCGGTAACTGTAATATTGTCATTGATAGTAATCTAGATTTCTTTCCCCAGATAAATTTTTTAGCCATCTGGTTTATTCTACTAATTTTGTTATATAGTTTAACCCATGGACCATGATAACTAAGGACCCCTGTTGCAATTGCATTAAAAAATTGGGTTCTTGTCACTTCACACAGCTTGAACAATGTGAAGTTATTAATCCTCTCTTCGATTTTTTTTGTAATTAGTTGATTTAAGTGACCATTCATACATGTCTTGGTCATATATATTGGCAATCCAAAAAATGATTTGGTTGAGCTATAAATTCAGATGGTATCCTTTTACCCATTGCCAATTGCCATGCTGCTGATTTGTTAGATTGAACTATTGAACCTGTAATTTCTTGAAACTTTTTAGGACATTCATTGTTACATTAATATTATAACTAATTTCTACTATTATTATAATGTCATCAATAAAGGCAGCGACTCCTATTGTGACACTCAAATGTGGTATATATATATATATATATATATTCCATTAACCAATCCCTCTATTTCTTTAATCATGGGATCTATG
The DNA here is from genome assembly GCA_028023455.1 of Epiperipatus broadwayi. Taxonomy (NCBI): domain Eukaryota; kingdom Metazoa; phylum Onychophora; class Udeonychophora; order Euonychophora; family Peripatidae; genus Epiperipatus; species Epiperipatus broadwayi. The sequence continues at coordinate 2,608,922 of JAQFVV010006216.1, forward strand.
TAAATTGCGAATAATAGAGCTGCCATTGGTGATCCTTGGGGAATATCTTTCTCTGGTATGAAGAATTCAGATCTACACATATAGTTTTTATAGGACATTCTAATATTTCTTATGTAGTTCACTATAGCATTCTCTAGATATTTGTCTTCTTGAATCAAATTGCTCAGGGCTTTTATGAGATATGACTAGTTAACTAGATCAAATGCTGACAAAATCAATTTGCATTGCAAAGTATGCATTAGCTTAAAGTCCTTTGCATATTTTATTGCTTCTTATATTCTTAAAGATGCATTTAAGGCTCTTTTATCCTTAACAGTGTGATGTGCTGATATTTTATCTCTTATCAAGTTATTCAATTTTTTAAGTAGTATTCGTGCCAAGATTTTTGAATCAATATTTTCTATAAATATGTTTCTTAGGTCTTCGAAAGTTGGGGTTTGTTTAGATTTGTCTTTTTTATGCTAAAAATTATTCTGCTGTTTATGTAAGGCCATTCAATCCTTTCATTACACATCTGATTGAAAAATTTTGACATTACACCTGCCAATACATAATTGATCTGTTTGCAGACCGAGGCTGGTTTAGAGTCATTTGCCATTGTCGTTTGCAACTTCAACATATTAATTTCATCCATTATTTCCTGAACTGATATATATTTCTTTGTATTTCTATAGCTATTCTCTCATATTTATCAATGCCTGCTATTTGACAGTCAAACTTCACCTTTAGCTTTTCGACCATCTATTCATCAACCTCGTTTCCAGATCCATAGTGTTTTCCCCTGTCTCAATGGAAGCAATGCTCCTTATATGTGGTATATAAATTTTGCTATAGTTAATCACTGTTTTTGATATGTGAATCATTCCAGGGATCAATTTCCATAGTCTTAATGTATAAGCTTCTTGTTGTATCATATTGTATATATTATTGTATTCGACTTGCAGTTTATTGATCATTTCACGATTAGGACTGATGCCAGAAATATTCTGTAAGGTCTTATGAATTTCATGGATTCTATTTTTTATTTGGTTCTGAGATAATTTACTATCCTCACTCTGATAGTATGCGTCTGATATGTATTTCTTTATTTTATACCATGCCATGCATGAAGGTAGTTTTGTAAGTCTTGTGTAATAGTTTGTAACTATTATAATGTTTGATAATTGATCAACTGAAAATATGTTTTGGCTCTTAATATTCTTTTTTTACTGTGTATGAATATATTTTTTTGTTTCTTACATAATTATTAATTTGCAGTTGTATTCTTAGATGGTCGGAAAATGCAATAAGTGACATATTAATAATAGAATTATTAATTTTACTTGCTGAAATGAAGAATAAATCTGCTGAAAAATGTATAAGCATGATTTCCATATTTCATTTGTAGTGGATATAGGGGCACACCCCTTAACTTGTGTTCTAAGGCTTTAGGAATGTTTTGGTATGAACAATTAAAATCACCACCCATTATCACAATATGCGGCTTTTGGACCAGTTTGTTTTGTACGCTATGAATAATCTTTGGAATGTCATTACCTCTTGCTATAGAATATACTGCAATCAAATTATGTAGCTCATTATAAATGACAAATGACAGAACTATGTGATTTGTGTGTAAATTTATTACTTGTATTTTTCTTATTCCCGAGTACATATTTATTAGTACTTCTACTCCCTGTGAGGAATTAACATTGGGTTTGAATAGAAATATATTATGCTTGATAGTTTTTCTATAATCCAAATAGGAGTATTATCACTTATCTTTGTTTCTGATAAAATTATCATTTCATATTTTTACGTTACTATATAATCTATTATTTTCTCTGTTTTATCTTGATCATTCATTCCTCTTATATTTGTTGATAGTATATTAAGTGATCTGTTCATTATTTAATATAATTGGAATCTCTTTATTTCCTTTTAAACTATCAATTGTGTCATCTTTTCCTATTTCATTTGAATCATCATTTAATTTTGATTGATTAAGATCACTAAAAATTTGTAATCTTTTATATTTAACATTAGTGCTATAATCTTTTATATTTAACATTAGTGCTATCATTGTTGGTTTCACAATGATCTCATATCTTTATTATCAATTACTTTATCATTTTGTTTATTGGCAAGTATTTCTATTTTTTGGGGGAGATCCACAATTACTACATTTACATCTGTATCTGATCTTGTCTCATCTGTAATGTTATTAGGACTATCTGGTACTGATTCCATTTCAGCTGACATTGGTTCATTAATAGTTAAGTTCAGCTTGTTATTTTGCTGAATATTTATTTCATATTCATACAACTTATCTTCTCTCTCATGGTTCACTATATTTTCCCACGACTTATTATTCCCAGTATTACATAAGTGATTCATTCTATTAAATTTATTGCACTTAAAGCAATTTCCGATTTCACACACTGCTGCTATGTGACAGACTCTGTTGCATCTAAAGCATAGAGGAGATCTACCCCTTAATATTATAGAAATTGTCATTTGATCTTTTATTATCTTATGTGGTATCTGTTCTTTCATTATTCCTTTTTTTAGTTTCATTATAATCTTCCATGCATTTGTAGGGATTTTGAAAGCTATACTTGGCATCATCTCTCTTTCGATATCTATCACGTCAGCATAATTATCCATTTGAGATTTGAAGTATTCTATATAGAAGCTGGGTGGTGTGTCCAATATTCTTCTGTATATCAGTGGGTTTGGCTCCTTTGACATATAGATTTTTCATCCTTGCATTTCTTTAATTAAATTTTTCTGCTCATTCTTTTTGATCCTTATTAAAATATTCGATCGACACGAACCCTCTAGCAGAAAAAAATGCTGTATATTTAACTGAGTCTATTAAGCCATTAACGTCAAGTATCTTCAAATACTCATTTAGATCTGGTTTGTCGAAAATGTATTCACCTGTATTATCATTCGTTTGAACAATTAGACTTAAAATAGACATATTCGGTGTCATACAATTGATGAATATATTCTTCCAATATGCATTGAGTTTTACAAATGCTTTTGAGCTAAGTTTATTTGTTTTTCATATTTCTGAATAATTATCATTAAGCTCTACAAATTGTATTTTTTACTATTATTAGTTATGTCTTGTTTACTTTCTAATTTATTACTCGTAATTTTTAATTTTATACTTTCTGAAATGTTTATTGGTTTGTGTTAAGGTCACCGAGTCATCCAGTGATTTAAGCTTTCATCATTTAGTATTTTTGTTTTTTTTAATACCGAAAGATTTGCTTATCTCATTTTTTGATAGTGACGACTGTTTGTTTATTATCGTATTTCCATATTTGCTATTTAGATCAACTCTATCTATTAATTTGTTTAATTCAAGATTACTATTAGATTTTCTTAGATTACAATCTTTTTTACAAGCCTTATCAGCCATTTTACCATTGCTTTTCTTAATTTGATTCAGTTGGTTCATTTCGAGCTCATTGTGATTATCATTAATTTCAGAATTACTTAATCTAATTTCCGCTGTCTCCCTACTTTTTTTTCCCATTTTAAATTTTCATTTTAAAGAAAAACTTTAGATTTAGCAGAGGAGGCAGCTACATGACCTGTTGTAGTGTTGCTGCATGGAAGTAGATTACCTCTTATATTTTTGTAGTGTTACAATATATTGAACTAATCATCATAAATCAGGATTTATACAATAATATATGAAATATCAAAATATAAATAATGCGCAGACATAATTATTTTAACAAAAAAGCAGGAATACATATTTGTGTTTATATGCTCAAGACAAAACAATACACACACAATTATTGATAGAATCTTTATTTTAAACTTTAAACCATTTTATTTAATGTCTTCAAATCTGTAACCAATATTGATTTTATATATATAAAAAAGACATATTTTGCGGGTTCATCCGTGTTAAAAATATTTTATATATATAAGATACATTAGCTACATGCATACTTTAAACTCAACAACTTTACACATAAGCAATAAATAAAGCTGTACATTTGAATTAACACACAAAGCAGAGATAAAACATTTTATTTAATGTCTTCAAATCTGTTACCAAAATTGATTTTATATATATATTGTAACTTAAATTTCGATCGGAAAAATATTAAGATAAAATATTACCATTATAAATATTTTTACCCGAGTCCAAAGGCATTGTAGCCAAAAAATATAAGAAAACATTAAAATGCTTATCTCAAACATATTGCCATTGTAACATAAATAAAGTGATCAAAAGAAAAGATTCAAATATAAATATTTGGCTTAATAAACGAAAAATGGTAACTTAAATTAAATTATGAGAAGAATACCTGAGTAATGGCTATTAAACAAAAAGGTCAGACTGAGTTATCAATCATATTAAGGGTCATTGAATTAAATGAAACATATTTCTATAATTAAATTTCTCAAGATATCACAATATCAATAATTATAAACAAATTATTAAGAACGAACTACTATAACTCAGGTATATGGAAATCAAGTGAGTGAGTACACTGGTAACTCAATCAAATATCTCTCAATATATTGAACTATAGATTTTATCCACTTTCATTTCTTGGTTTGATGTTAAGTGGATATCTAAACAAATACCAAGTGAATATGGTCTAGCAGGCGCCACTAGATTATCTGAATCTAGACATAGTTATGTCTAATAACCTTTTCACATGTACCGGGTTTGAATCCCTTTGGTACCTTATTTCCTACAAAATGTATGATTTTGATTTTAGACCCATAGCACTGTATGCACTAATATTTAAGTAAACACCCAGGTAACATAAAACATCTTTAAACTAAAGTGGACTTCATTAAAAAATCATTTCTTAGATCTTAACATAACAAATGTGTTTCAATATTTTTTTATAAGTTTTACTAGCTCAGATTATTATTAATTTAGGATGGTGATTCACTCATCCTTGCATGAAATAGATGATGGGATGGTGGTTATAATAATACTAAGAAATCACTAAATACTATGAAATCAATATTTATTTATGGCCTTTAAACATTTAAACAGCTCATTAATTAAAATGTGATGACAATGATAATGACAACGATAATGGTTTCAACCACAGCTTTAGGACTAAGCCTAATCATAAACCTAATTTTTATAAAGAAATTCATAATCATTGCTTAATTTTAGTATATCTAATTGGAACTTAAATAGCTAATATTCACCTTGATGATGAATAATCAGACTTAATAAAGACTACTCTTAATGAAATATATACGCCTCGTTTAATAACATAAACTAATATTTATTACTGCATTTCTAACATATACATAAAATTTCTAGACATACATGAAAATTTATATGAATAATAATAATAATTGATTCTATTGCAATCTTCCGATTAATTTCAAGTTCTTCCCCTTTCCCGTCAAATGTATATGGTATTAAATTGGGTAACCGATTTGTTAAAATGTTCCATCCACAAGAAAAGTATTTCATAAAAAAAAATATCCACTCATTGGCACACATACCTTATAATCTAACATGTAAGCAGAATGTTAAAAAAAATGTTAGTAGAATTGGAAAGAGCAAGTTTTAGAAACAAGTTTTAAATCATTTTCTCCCCCTCCCTTCTACACTCTGAAACCTATATTTTCTTAAAACAAAATAATTTAATATTTTAATATTGCTTATTCCTTCATATTCACTTGCAATTATACACAGATAAAGTATTATTATGTATGTGTGTGTTTTCCCCGTAAAAACCAAAATATTATTTAAAACCAAAATAATAATACAATAAAAAAAATTATTATACACATTAATAATATTTCATAACTGTAAATCAATAAACAATCATAATTTTGATACATTCAAAATCATTTATGAAGCTCAAGGCTATTATTAGTAAGAAATTCTTGGTTTTAATCGATCTGAATTGTCTTTAAAAGTTCTTTAAATAAAATATACCACTTTATTGCTAAAATTTTATTAAGACTCTGATATCATAAAGAAAATAGATATAAAAAGTCATATTACCGATCCTTTGTTTTGTGGCGAACTTCCAAGGTCTCAAACTTATCTTGTATAATGTCTATATTTCTGCAGCTACCATTTCCGTTTTACTTTGGAACAATCTCTTTCTTGAGGTGTATAATTGTTTGATGATGATGATCCTATTGAAGTTATTTGCTTTAGTGGACAATTTGGAAATCATTATATTAATTTTTCTTCTCTTCCTGTCAAGCAGGATTCTTTTAGTGGATGAAGTACAGCAGTTGTTTTCACGTTTATAAATTTTCTGGGTTTAAACTCAATTACTGGCACAATTAATTGGACATGATGATTTAATATTTATCAGTAGATTACTCTTTTCTTCTGATTTTAAATGCAGGTGAATATTTTCTTCTTTCTATTTAAAAACATCTTATTTCTCTGGTCAGTTGAAAGGTGTAGAATATTATTTTTCAGACAAGACATCTTTTCTATCCTATATGATGTGCTAGTTGATGATGAGTCTGGTTGACAGACGAGACATATATTAATTTTTCTTACCCCGCCATCCTTATATTTTCAACATTCAAAACTTGATATAGAAAAAATGATTTTCAAAAAAAAAAAAAAAAGGTTATCTAGCAGAATTAAAAATGTTTGTCTGCTTTAGTTTCGATAATTTTTTAAAAAAGGTCTCTATCACAAATATTATAATAATAATCCCTCAACCGATTTTCCAGACTGCTTTTATATCCGATTTTTGAGTCAACTCACCCAATTAGAGTGATAGTGTGACTTGCTATTTTTGACCAATTCGTTTTTAGTTGGAAAGTGCAATCTTTTTTAGGAACATTAAAAAAAAAATCATACACCTGGTTTTCAGACAAACTTTTATCTTGAAGAAAAAAATAGTCTTAATCCTTTTTCCTCACATATATCTGTAATATCTAAAATTGGAGCTTCTGTCTTTTGATCTTAAGATGAGACAATTTCAAAATTAGAGTTCCCACCAAGCTTAAACTCCAAAATGACAAACAATCATTTACAAAAACAAAATTGCTATAAAAATATATATCTGATTCAACAGATTTTCTCCCTTAACACAAAATTGTAACAAAAAATAATTTGACAGATTTAACCCTTCTTCCTTTCAATATATAATAAATGTAAATTTCTGTATGTAATGTACACACATACTTTTATCATTTCAAATCATAAACCGTCCATCAAAATAATATGAATGCTAGTTTAGAAATTATAACCCTAATATTTAAAATTAAATCCTTTGCTTTTAAATCCAAATTACAATTATAGAAAAGCAAAATAGAAGTATAGAATAAGATTTTAAAATTGATCAAGCATAGGTTAGTTTTAAAGAAAGTTAATATGTGTAATTTAAAAGTGACTTACTAAATAGCTTTTATAACACATACTGCCTATACATATGTGTTATAACTTTGCTTTTTAACAGAAAAATTAAATATTGAATAGTTTAAATGTGTGTATTACCTTTCTATCAACACACAAATAAAGAATATAATTGTTGACCCACTCTCTTTCTGTCTAAAGCTTTTAGAACTTGATCTTGTAGGGTTTAAACTTGGGTGCCCTCCAGCTTCCTTTTTAGATAAAAATGTTATGATGATTTTTGTTTTACATTTTCTTTCATGCACATTACTATAAATTTAGCTAATGACTAAATTGTAATGGCACAATATATATATATATATATATATATATATATATATAAGATTATAAGATACATTAGATACATGCATATTTTAAACTCAACAACTTTATACATAAGCAATAAATAAAGCTGTACATTTGAATTAACACACAAAGCAGAGATAAAACTCTCCATACAGGAGTACCATTCAGTGCGAGCCAGAGTAATCAATGGATGCAGAAAAGTTTGGGCATAAAATCCCTATCTAGTGCCTACTCATCCAATATCCCCAATCTCGTTTCTAGCTTGTAGCTTTCATCCATGAAGAGCTTTGAATTTGAAACTACTGCAACTACATTTTAGGATCTAATGTAACCCTCCAACGGTCACTTTTTAACTTTTTAGTTAAATATAAAACTTTGAGTCCAAAATGAAACCCAACAATGTTTTCAATTCAAGATCATTTGTTTGTATTGTCATATAGATATGAACTCAGTTCAGCATCAATATATTTTGATATCTTTGGTTCTTTAAAGTACACTGTCACCATAATCCTGCTGGAGAGGATTGGTTTTAAACTGTTAAACAAAACATAAGCTGTTAACAGACAAAACTATCCATACAGTAGCAACATTCAGTGTAAGTCAGAATGACTAATGGATAGAGAAAGGTTTGTGTATAAAATCCCTACCTAGTAACTTCTTGTCATATCTTTACTTTGCCTTCAAATAATGAATTAGTCTAGATTCCTTTCTTATTGCAGTCGAATAAATAAATAAATAAATAAATAAATAAATCTGTTGTGTCTAGTCACGATTATACATATAAATGCAAATGATTATACATACTTTTATAATATATTTTTATTAATAATATATAGATACAAAACATATACTAAACTTACAATTGTTTTTATAGGTAGCTACACTCCACCTTTGCTGTTGGTTGAGGTATAGTACCCCATTCTAGGGTTAACTGTTAAAGAAGGGACTGTATATGCCCTTATAGATTTCCTACCCACTTCCAGCTGTACTTGGCAGCTTATGTCATGAGTAGATACACACTCTTCCAACTGTGACAACAGCTTGCCTTGAGTCAGCTTTGGTTCCGACTACCTCCAGATTTGAATGTGACTTGCTTTGCTGCATAACTATTAGCTGAAATAGCTATAGTCTGAAGAATTAGCACTATTGTTCAGGTTAGCAGAAGATCCCTTCATCTATACATGAAGAACTGGGCTGCTGTTATTCAGGCTCAACAGTTGTTCTCTTCATTACCTTCAAAAAGGCTTATTGCCAGATCCCCAACTTTCATGGAAACATTAGAATTCAGTGAGCATCATTGTCCATTAACCTGTTCTTGCCATTGGCTATGCATTATCTCTTTAAAAAGCATTGGTTAATTGCAATAAATGCTCAATCCAATCACAATAAGAAAGAAATCTAGAGTAGATTATTGAAAGAGAAGGTGAGATATGATATTCCCTCCCCTGGCTAAAGTTAGCCCTGGAGAATATAGCAGGAAAACATCTTCACTTTTTGTTTCTTCTGACTAGGTGATGTTCTCAATAGGTCCATTGTTATCATTTGTTTTTTTTAGAGCTGAATGTTCATTACAGCTCACTGGTGACTCATCACTAGTAAATTGCAACTATTTCAACTGATGAGGTTTTGCTGATTGGTTGTCTTCGAACTGTAGGTTCACACTGCTGAACTACTTGTCATCTGATAAGGCTTTGCTGATGGCTGGTCACAAAACTGTAGGTTCATTATTGCTGGCTGATGTTATTTTGTTTCTGTGACAATGATGATGTTCATCAACAGTTTAAACCACCAGTAATTGTGATCTTTTTACTTTGATCACAACAGCTGGAATCCATTTGGTGGTTCTTTGGTGGTTCCCTTAAACATGCAGCACAAGATGTGAGTACCTTTCCATTTTTATTGCATTCAATCTCATGCATTATTTTAAGGTTAAAACTTGGATTAATTAGTTCTGGGCACTCTATTTAAATTTATTGTTATGAGCTGGTTCACTTTATTCTCTGTAAAATCTAAGTAAGTAAATCGGTCACATCCTAATAAATTGCTCTCTGCTTAGAGGCAGATATCTCATTCTATTGATCATCATCATTATAAACTTCACTCTTGTCTGATTTAAGAGTGCTAGTAGATTGTTTTGTTAATCAGTGATTGTTTTGTTGCTATGATGCAGCTGAAATTTATTACACTTATTAATGATGGATCATGTCTTGTTTGAAACTATGGCCACTGCAGACCCTGTGTCCAGTTCCATTGTGACCAGCATATTATTAATAAGGTTTCTGTGTTTGAAAACATAGTTTATGCAAGCAATTTGTTTATTTTTTACTTTAATTTAATCTTTTAATGTTTATTTGATGAGCTACTATTTGTGTAACTATCAATTTCTAATAAAGATAAAATCTAACAACCCACTGGGGAGGAGTTTCTGTCTTTATTACTACGATTAACTACTCTCCTTTGATTTTACAAAGTTTTATTGACATGCTGATAAGGTTTGCAGTCATTTTTTTCTGAATAATGACCGAGTCTAATGACACACAGAGGCAAGATTTTTTTAAATTAAAAATTTTTTCCAGCCATGAGGTAATTTTTTTTTTTTATTTTGCCAACTGCATCAAATCTTTTGTGTTTAACCATGATTATATATATAAAAAAAAAAGTATACATATAATATATTTATTAGTAATATATAGATACAAAATGAAGTCAATTTACAATTGTTATTTGTAGATAGCTATACTCCCCCTGTTACTATTGGTGAGGTATAGTTCCCAGATCTAGGTGACCTGTTAAAGAGACTGTATGTACTCTTATAAATATCCTACCCACTTCCTGCTGTACTTGGCAGTCTGCTTGTGAGTAGATATGGTGACTTTTCCTGCTATAATGACAGCTTCCCTCAAGTTGGCTTTGGTTCTTGTAGCTTTTCATATTGAATATAAATTTACGTCAATGCATAATTGTTATCTGAAATAGCTGTAATCTGGAGACTGAAAACTATTGTTTAATTTAGTAGAAGTTCCCTTTGACAGTATAATGAGAACCAGACTATTGTTATTCAGGTTTGACAGTTCTCTTATCTTCAAAAAGACTATTAATTGCCAGATCCCAATATTCATGAAAACATTCAGATTCAGTGAGCATCATTGCCTATTGGTCTTTCTTGCTATTGGTTATGCATTATCTCTTTGTAAATGCAATAATTAGTGGCAATGTAATCTCAATCTGATCACAATAAGAAATCTGGACTAGTCCATTATTTAAATGCAAAGTAATATATGATACTATTCAACCACTATCCCCAGACCAGTTTCTAGCTTGTGGTTTTCATCCGGGAGGAGCTTTGGATCTGGGAGGATTGCACCTAGATCTTATGATCTAATGCAACCTTACCCTAAAATTTAATGATGTTCATATATAAATAAAATAATTCATGAACGATTGAGATAGCAGCTTTAAATATCCTATAAATTTAAAATTTTCATAATATTTAAATAAATATATAATCCATGCTATACTCATATATTAGTTTACTCTTACTAATCATGCTAATTAAAATAAGATAAAAATATTCAATTATGATGGAATATCAATAAACCTATAAGATAATCTTGAATCTATAATATCCAATCATATCAGTATATTAAAGAAACAGTAAATTTCTACTGGATATTTATTTAAATACAATTAAATAATCATATCAATTTATTTTAAATTTCCTATAACAAAATTATTAAAACTGTATATTATAACAATCAAAACATACAAAAAGAATTATCAGCATTATTTAATTGGATTTATGATCACATCAACTAAGTTTAAATATAATTAAAGCAAATCATTTTGACTTATAACAAAATATACTACTGTCCACTTTATAACTGAATAATATAAAGATCTATTGATTATCATATAAAGTTTATATCTAGTTGATAATAACTATAGAATTCAATACAAAAAAAATAATATAGCCATACTCATTTACTGATCCTGGGATTTAATTTCTGGATTATGTAATATAGTTATTTCAGATAAATTTTATAATACAGATAGTTTATTTTGTCTCACTTGAATGTTACTAATCAATAAATTCATAGTGCACAATTGAACAATAATCAAAGAAGTTTATTTGATTCAATTAAAGTTTATTCCTAAATAAATATCAATTATATACTAATATATGTATGATGAATAGATTGTAAACAATATGTACACATGTGATCTAATTGAATGTACAATAAAATATCAATTGACATTAATTTCATATTGAAATATATGATTGCCTATCAATCTCCAATTATTTAATACCAAATATGAAACATATATGTCTATGTAAGCATAAATGTGTTGCAGTTTGTTCACAATTTCCAAGATACAAAAGAGTTTAATATATATATATATCTTCTTACATAATTAATATATATATAGATAGATACACAAAAATGAATCTAATAATTTGTTAATAAAATTTAAGAGAACAAAATAAAGTGACTACATATTGTGAAAAAATCTTTTTGCACTAATATAAATGATACCCCTGAAGTTAAAGTGAATACATATGGTGAAGAAATCTTTTTGTACTGTACTGAGTGAACCTGCACCCTGTTCTACCTATTAAGCATACATATCATGCATTAAATGATTGTACTATCTCAGGGTGAGGTCTCAATAATAATTTCAAGAGATATGAATTCCATAATTTAATTTACATAAACACATTGTGAATTAAACAATATCTTGGACTATGGTTGATTATTTCATTACCATGCCAACAAATGTCAAGAGGTTAGCCATTGCATATCTTTGAAAGACTGTGGTTAATGCATGTCATTATGCACACCCCCAGAAAGAGAAAAGCCCTGCCTGAAAGGATATACAACCACAAACCCATTATATAACATATATCAACTATACTAACATATTTGCATGATATCAACTCTCTAATGCCCGATAGTCATATCCCATTATGCTATTCTCAATCCTCTTTTATCTCAGGTTATAAAAAAAATTTAAAGCCACTCTCGGAAATATTTACTTTGTCATATTATTGGAAAAAGACAGAAAATGAATATAACTCTCACACAATGAAATAAGTTATAAAATAAGTAGATAAATATTTATTAATATACATACATCAATATTTCTTAACTCCATTAACCCACCACCAACTGCACAAATAAATATATATATATATATATATTATTTAATCCATTTTCCCCACATTATAATATTATTAGAGTTGCTTAATTTGGGAGTCCTCTCCCTTAATTCATTAAAATATGTTTGGATGAAGTGGTCTGAGTTCTATATTCACACGTATATATTAGCATTATAATAAATCATATTATATCCTAAATGTTTGATCGTACATGTATACTCATTCCTACATCCATTCCATAATTTAATATTGTAGAATCATGCATTGATACACTTCAAGCACACGAAGAAACAAAGTAAAATATTATTTTATGCGTTTTATCTTCACTCAATTTTAGCCACATTTGAATGATTTTAAACATTAATAAAATATGATTTAAGATGCATATACTCATCTTATAGTAACATTAAAGAATCCTGCACATAGTGGATAAATGATTTAACATACATGTACTAGATCAATAAATAAATTATCTAGCATAATTAGACTTTAAACAAGTTATAAATGTATAACTTAAACATATAATATTTAAGAAAACCAATATTAAATGATTAAGATAGATATTACCCTCCGGTGTCCTGAGACTTCATCCAGACTTGGGGTCTCTGAATGTGCTATGAATCTGGTCAACATGGTGGTAAGAACTTCCTTCTAAAACACAACATCAGTCTGGCGATCTTCATCATCATCATTGGCTGGACCTGGGTGGCCACATTTCAATGGATTGAATGGAGCTGGATGGGTGCACTGAAGTGGGCTTCTACCTCATAATGATATTGCTGGCTGATGTATAAATTGTCTTCATCTTGACTTTAGGTTCAATGCTGTGGCAATCACATGAACTGTTATTTTACCTTTACTAAAAAGGATTTTCTGTAGAGACTCAGCTCTATGCTCTTTCTTCTTGCTATAATATTTGTGATGATTATATGACTATATTACAGCTATTGTTATATATCATTTTTTGTTGTTAGTAAAGATATTTTATTATATCTATGATTTATTTTTAATATTAACAGTCTATGTCTTCTGAATTGTGACCTAAACATGAAGTCATCACAGCATATAATTGAAAATACTTAGGCAAATGACAGGAGCTTGTTAGCACCGCAAGATTTCGGCTATCTTGGTCTCTTCTGCAATGACTGCAGCAATAATCATCAAATTACTATGTCTAGTGCTCCATGGAAATGGTAATCTTCATAAGTAATCTCTGTATTAAATTTGGAGTAATGAATAATTGCGATAACCAAACATATAAGAGTGGTCGGTCAGCAATGGTAATGCAATACTAATATAATATAATAAGCTTAGATCTCTCTGACTGTGACCCTGGAATATCTCTCAAGAATACATTTCTGTAATCTGTCTATGGAATATCTCTGGAAAAATAAGAATATGTCCACCACCTGGTGAACAGTATATATAGCACCTCTATTACATAATCAATTTGGGTACCCCTCTTAGAATAATTGCCTCAAGCTTTATCCTGATGGCTAATTGATTTAAGCAATGCACATAATTTTCTTTTAAAGTATTTTATTTTTAATTAATTTTATTGTTTTTCTAATTTAATTTTATCTGGGTTGACTCAAATCACTCTACTGATAAACATCAGTTTAAAAAATTAATACAAAGAAAAATTATTTTGCCACGGAAAATATCTATATAGCAAATAAACAAGATTTTTCTATATACGCATTGGCATCTGAATTCTTCGAACTCTTTTGTTCATAAAAATAAGAATATAAAACAGTGCATTTTTATATTTGGTAAAACAATGGCCACACAACTTTTCTTAATGCATTAGCATAGAAAATATGATAATTTACATATATATAAGACACATTGGAACATTTACATTTACTTTTTAATTATTTCATGTTTTGCCCTTTTTTTATACAACATGTTCCAAGACATAAACAACTTTTTACAAAAAAATAAAAAATTAAATTATAAATGTGGACCATTTGCATTTATTAACATAAAAAAATAAAATAAAACAAAAGTGTTGTACGCATATATAATATAATCACATGCATCAATTTACAATTTGTAGCTAATATTGCTTTATTCTTGAGTGTGTGTGGGTAAAAAATATATACACAGACCAACCTTATACATTTTATACTATGTTTATATTCCATCCGGTTAATTATTTTGATTATATAATAACTACATAGATTAATAATTTTATAATATATAATTGAGCTTTAGCTTCAACTACAGCCACATTGTGTGTGATCACTCATAGAGTGCCTGGCACAGTAGTAATATAAATGATACACCTGAAGTTAATTTTAAAAATAAATAAATAAAAAATGAATATTTTTAAATATTGAAATAACAATTACTATACCCCAAGATATGAGTTTAAACTTAGGAAAATGTAATTCTTATATTTTGGCATGTAAATAGATCACTAATTAATTTAAAATGATATATATCTATGATAAACACTGTACATTTTAAATAAATAGAAACAATATAATATCAATAATAATGGCAAACACAAACAAACAACCTGAATGAGAGTCTTTAAATACTGTATTTCCAGAATATTATCACAGTTCTGACATCTATTTCAAACTACAAAGCAATAGTATGTCTTTGTTCCAGAGAAGATATATTGTATATTCACAAAAACATTTAAATTCAAGGTATAGTTTGTCAATTCCGATATTTTATATATATCCAAATTATTCTTTCAAATAATAATTATTTGGTTTATATGACTTACACACAGGAATTACTGGTTTATATTCACAATTGATATGAAGAGCTATTTCTTTTATGAACAAATCTTATTTCAAAATATGATGAATGAATAGATGCTAGCTTTACCTAGGACAATATGATAAAAAATTAAACTGATTCATATCTTAGAAAAATTTGATCAATCAATCTAATACAATTACACAGGCAGGTAGATTTGACTCTTGTACAACTTCTGACATCTGTATTGTTTTTAAAATATAGGTAACATCCATTTTAAAGGATGATTTTTTTTTTTCCTTTTATATTAAATTGCCTTTTTTCCACAAAATTTTCTTAATATTGCCCAGTCTTTCATGGGCAGACAAGGTTTTTTTTACCCCTCCATGATCAATCAGTTATATATTTTTAAGGTAAATTTAAAAAATCCTAAAAAGAAGTATATATGTGCTTCTGTTTAAAGCAGAAACAAGAGAGTTCAAATTATTCACTTCTATTTATAGAATTTTTTTATTGACATCAGTGTAACCATAGTAATCATCTACATTCACTCATTAAGCAATTTCCAGTTGCACTTCTCTAATAAAAATTTGTATTATTCAATAAATAAAAATAAATATTTTAGAATTATTACATATAATAAATTTATTTTTAACATACAAATACTATTTTTCATCTAACATAAATTAAACAATTTACACTATATTTTCAATATATTACACTATAAATGGATTATTATACATATCTCCTTAGTATAATATCATGCAAATAAAAAGAACAAATATATTTAAAATATTAAACATTTATTTATATTGTTTATAATTTGCTATGTGAATGCAGTAACAAAAAAAGGATATAATGATAAAGAATAATAAGTTTATCCAAACTACATGCTTTATTATTTACATATTCATTTTCCTTTTTAAAATGAATTAAGTCGATTTACAATTTTACAATACAATTAATAATACACAATTTTATATTAATATTATTGTCATCATAGCAACACAGTTCATTGTTTCATAAGTTATAATATTTACCATCCAAAAATCAAACAAAAAAAAATTATGACTAACATCTTACCATAATACTGAAATACATCTCAAATTTCAGTAGGTATACTATATAAATATATATTTTAAATAAACAATATTTTTAATAAAATACCGAAACATCTAATTAACATAAATTTGAATACTCCCCCTCATCACTATCAACCGCACACAGCTATGATTATGAAGCCATAGAGCTTTGAAAGTGCTAAGCTGTAAATAAATTTAATAATATATATAACTTCTTTAACGAGCATTATAAGCGCATAATTATTGATATTATATATATATCACTAAGATTCTGAATATACATACTAAGATTCTAAATACATTACCGCCCCAACAGTCAAAATGTGAATCTCCAAAAAAATAAGCAAAGGAGGGTGTAATAGTTAGAATGATTTAGGATATGTTATAGAACCAAAAATAATCAAGGTACCATGAACTACTATTTTTAATTAAATAAAATATTTTTTAAAAAAATCACAACTTGGCCAAATATTTGGAAATTGTTGAGCTCAACCTGTTGTTAAAGTGCTTGAATGTTATGATTATATTTAATTTACCAATGACCTTAAACCAAAGTCATTGTTACAGAAAGATTCATCAATTCTTAGTTTAAAGACATCAATATCGACAAATAGAATACTTTCTCAAATTTGCATAATTACAAAGAGATTAGTCCCCAAAATTGAGCTAATTATTATCAGTTTTATCACATAAGAATTTCTACAGAAATATTATCAATAATCTTATTTAATCCTGATGAAATATTTAAAAGCTTTCAAAATGATGAGTTAAAAACATTAGTAATATCTTAATAGATTTTTATTAAAAAAAAATTTTTTTTTTTTTCCAAAACAAAGATTTATTACATTAGTAAGTTTTATATCAAGAAACTTAACAATGTACTCAAGTCTTTGTAATTGAAATGAAAATATCTGTTTGCTTTTAATACAGTAACAACTAGCCAATAATCAAAAAATATTACTGGCATAAATATCAAGTAATCATCATCATTATAAATGAGTAGTTATTCTATCTCCAGATAAAATAAATATATTAAAGATGCATTAATGATAGAATTGTCTCATGCAAAATCATAAATAGTAATAATTATAATAAAAATTCCAAATAGTAATTCTAATAATCAAGATAAATATAATTTACTAAGATAGTAATCAAAATGTATTTAATAAAAATTAAAATAAATTTATAAAAACTATTATCCACTTTTAAACAAGGCAAAATTCTCCATACAGTAATGCCACCCTGTGCCAACCAGAGTAATCAATGGATGTCAAAAGGCTTGTGCATAAAATCCTATCTAATGCCTACTCATCCAATATTCCCAGACTAGTTTCTGGCTTGTAGACTTTGTCAGTGAGGAGCTTTGGATCTGAGAGCACTGCACCTAGATCTTAGGATCTAACGCAACCCTCCAGAAACCACCTTTTATCTCTACTTAACTATAAAACTATGAGAATGAAATTGAAAACACAAAAATATTTTCAATCTAAGCTCTCAGATCCAAAGCTCCTCACTGATGAAGGCCACAAGCCAGAAACTAGTCTGGGGATATTGGATGAGTAGGCATTAGATAGGGATTTTATGCACAAGCCTTCTGGCACCCATTACTCTGATTGGCGCAGGGTGGCACTACTGTATGGAGAGTTTTGCCTTGTTTATAAGCAGTTATGTGCTGGTGTAAGAGATGGTGATCATGTGATATTATCTACTTTATAATAATCAAATCATTATCATTCCAGAAAACACATGATATTCATCAATCTGAAGTGGTAGATTAAACTTCAATAAAGGAAACCTTTAGTTCTCAAGTCTTTCAATTAATCACCCACAGCAACATATTTAATTGCAAACATATTTAATTACTCTCATATGGCAGTTAATCATATTGATGGAAGACTAAATTGAAGTTTTTTTTATCATTTACATTATTTAGGCCAAAATCAATTCTGGAATTTTTTAACCGAGTCCATCAATTTATCAGTGCAATAATATAACAGCAATGCTAAAAAGTGAATACTTAGCTCACAGACCAAAACAATTTATTAGTAAACAATGTTTGTAAATCAATTTCCAAATAAAATAAAAAATACAATAATGAAATATTCACATATACATTAAATCTAAAATGCGAAGAATTCTCTTTAAGTTATATTAAACGTTATAAAACAATTATTTAACAAATTTTGATAATTAATCAAAAATTTAATTTTTTCATTTTGTATTTATTAATCATATTAGATAAAACTAATTAACAAGCAATCCAGCGCCATCTATTTTTAAATGACGTTTTCAAATGCCATGTGGATTAGTAAAAACTGATTGCATACCATTAATCACATCAACTTTTTAAACAATAATAATTAATTTAGTAATATTTCAATAGATTTCAAGTAATAAAATATAAATCAAAGTTAATGATGTAAACATTATTAGAATTAATGTAAACATTTATTTAGCAATTATAAAATGTTTATCGTGGTTGCTATAAAATTTATTAGGTAGTCAGTGACTTTTTTTTGATTAACTGTTTTAAATGCAAAACTTTTTTATTAAATAAATTATTTTACTGCATGTTAGCAGATATTATATAAGAAATAAATTTTGCATAAAAACAAATTACTGTAGTCTGATTTTTTTAGGTATATTTAAAAATAATAATAAACTCTTTATTTTTCAATAATTTACACATATTCTTTTTTTAAACTGTTAAACTATGGAGTTTCATTTAGCAATATATTTTATGTTAATGAGATATTATTTTTAAAAAAATAGATAAACAGATAAAATCATATGATTTTCGAGTGACAAGTACTGAGAAAATTAATTAAATAGTTATTTATAAAATATAAGAAATTTTATTCTGTAATTTGGTACAACTCATATGATATGGTTAAAAATAGGATACATTAAATAGTATTCAAAGAAGAAAAAAGTTCAATGATGACATCCTGCATTACATACCTAAGAGGATTACAGTGATCCATAGGAACAATGGAAAGGGCCCAGGGTTTGGTATCTTGGAGATAAGAAATGTACAAAAATGACATCAAAGTTTTGTCTATACAAAAATCATGGCATTACATAGGTAAATCAGACTCTTCATAATGGATGCAATGTCCTTCATATCCAGAGTCTAAGATATAGGCTTGAGGATGGAGGCAATTAATAGTCAATCCTGAATGGATACACTTAAACCAGTTTTTAATTGTTTCCAATATAAGCAGTTTCTGTCTAGACATATAAGGGACTAGCCTTAGGAAGGCATAACAATCAACTTCTATGTGGCTTCAAAGATGTAAGGGGGGGGGGGCAAATTCTGGTCTCTCCCGAATTTTTTAAATTTTTCTATATATAAATCAAGGGGACGATCCAGGAAATGATTAAAGGTGAGCCAGCAACAAACAGGTGAACCAAAGCAAAAATAATATGAATGTTGATTTCCGAGATGGATCCACGTAGTATGTTGTCAATAAGTTTTGGTAATGTAGGCATTTTGTCTTTTAGCATCTAGGCAATAAGGTCTCTGTAGGGTTGAAGGGAAAGGCAGTGGTAGAGGAGATATTCTTCCTCTCTGAGGCATAGGGAGCAAGTGGAATCAATGCTTGAGAAACCTGTGGTGTACTAGGAAATGTTTAGTAGGCAAGGCTTAATGTTAATTTTCAACAGGAAGGCAAAGAATTTAGGCTCAAGGAACCATTGCTTAAATTTCTTGATTAGCAGATGGTTGTTAAGCTGAAGAAGGGTTGATCCTGCTGAAATATCAGGGTATAGGATATAATATACTTACCAGAAGTTAATTTTTGTAGAGGATGGCATATTAGGAATAGCAGTGAACTTAGAGATATGGAATATGAGGGTGCCAGTCAGCCAGCCAGTGCTAACAAGGGGAGGCTTGTCTGTGGGAGATATATCGTTAAAGAGTCAGGAAATGGGATACTGCAGGAATACTCTATAGACGGTGTTGTAGGAGTGTTGAAATATAAAAGTATCTATGGAATGTAGGGACAGTCCATTGAGCTTTGTGTGTTTGGTAAGCCTCTCAAGCTAATAGTTGCACTTTTTCCCCCTCTAATCAGATTAGTGCAAGTTTATGTACTTTCTTGATAAAGGCTTTAATGAAGTTGATCACTGGGATGAAATAGGATATTTTAGGGCATATTAGTATGTTGATGAGGGAGGACTTGGCGAACATGGACATATATATACTTTGGAAAGGGAGGATGTAATTTTCTGGGTAGATTGAAGTAGCTTATCATGGACAGACCTCCTCATTGCCATAGTGGATTCAAATATAGGGAAGCCTAAGAACTTCTAAGGCTTTGCTGTAAATGGACCAGGAATGTCCTCTGCCTAGCAATTATCTTCTAGTAGGAATTAAATAGTTATTATAAGTAATTATATGACTATTAGAAAAACTCTTCTTTTTTTTCTCAAAAAAATTTTTTTAATTAAACCAAGATAAAGCTATATAGCCTGATATATATTATCTCTTTCATTATAATTCTCTATAAAATTTTAAATATTTCTACAAAAAAAAGTGCAATTATCTCAGTATTTTATAATAAATTATGTTTATTTTGCAATAAATTTAATGTATGGAAAGTAAACACTAAAGATTAATTTCATTAAAAAGTTCATCAAAATTTAGGCTATAATTCTAAATTTTGAGATGTTCCAGAAATGGGAAGAATTGCTTGAAATTATTCCTAATGACAATCAAATGATAATGCTTGGTCACATTATTTACTTCTTAATTACTTCAACCTCATCATCAACATCATCATTTTCAGCCATTATCGATCCACTCATTGCAGGATGAAGATTTATCCCAAGTTCAATCCATCTTCTCGATCTCTAGCCTCTCTGTTTCACATCATCCCAGCACACTTCCTTATTTCATCCACCTCACATGTGATTTCTTTCTAGGTCTTTTACAATCTACTGGAATCCAGTTTAATATTTCAACTATCCATCTATTACCATTTCTTCTAGCATTATGTCCAGTCAAGATCCACTTCAGCTTATTAATTCTTTCAATGATGTCAGAAATACCTGTTTGTTCCCTCACCCATGTATTTCATTTTAGATTCCTTCTTGTTACTTCTAACATGCATCTGTCTGTACTTCATTGAGTAATCTGAAGTCTCTACTTCGATCTTCTATTTAAGTGCCCAAATCTCATATCCATAAGTAAGAATTGGTAAAAATTTATTAAAAACCATTTTCAAACACATAGACACATTTCTTTTTAATATTATTTCTACCAAAAGCACTCCAACCAAGTTTAATTCTATGATTAATTTCATCCATTGTGTTTCCATCTGTAATAATAATCTAACCAAAGTATTTGTAATTGTTAACTTCTAATTCATTATTATCAATCTTTGTTTTCTCTTCTTTTAAAAAAATTCATTGAACATTACTTTAGTCTTTATAACATTTACCTTTAATCCTACTTTCTTACTTTCATCTTATAACACTTATAACATTTTCCTGAGACTCTAAAGCATTATTTGCAAAAACAATTATATTATCTGCAAAATCTAGATGACTTAAATAATCTCTATTTACTTAGCTTCTGTAAAAAGTTTTAAAGATATGGTGTCGCCCTGTCATACACCTTTCTCAATGTTAATCTTCCTAGTATGATTATGTAATCTAATTGTTAAACCATTAAGCATCACATGATCACTATCTTATACTAGTACATAATTGTTTATAAACAAAGCAAAACTCTCCATACAGTATTGCCACCCTGTGCTAACCAGAATAATCAATGAATTCCAGAAGGCTTGTGCATAAAATCCTTATCTAATGCCGACTCATCCAATATTCCCAGACTAGTTTGTGGCTTGTGGCTATCGTCAGTGAGGAGCTTTGGATCTGAGAGCACTGCACCTAGATCTTGGGATCTAATGCAACCCTCCAGCACCCATCTTTTATTTCTACTTAACTACAAAACTATGAGAATGAAATTTGAAAACACAAAAATATTTTCAAATCTAAGCTCAATAGCTTATATAGTCATCTGGGTCTGAATTCAATTCAGCATCCATACATTTTGATGGGTGGCTACGGCTGTTAAAGAACCAAAGACAACAAAATGTATGGGTGCTGAACTGAGTTCAGACCCATATGACTATATAAGTTATTGAGCTTACATTGAAAATATGTTGTGTTTTCAATTTCATTCTCATAGTTTTGTAGTTAAGTAGAAATAAAAGGTGGGTGCTGGAGAGTTGCATTAGATCCTAAGATCTAGGTGCACTGCTCTCAGATCTAAAGCTCCTCACTGATAATGGCCACAAGCCAAAAACTAATCTGGGGATATTGGATGAGTAGGCATTAGATAGGGATTTTATGCACAAGCATTCTGGCATTCATTGATTACTCTGGTTGGCACAGGGTGGCAATACTGTATGGAGAGTTTTGCTTTGTTTGTAATATAACTGTTGCTATTGCATTTTTATAAATAGTCTTCTGAATATGACAATATCTTGGATCTATACTTTGATGACACAATGCTTTAATCACTAAACACATGCTTATACAATGAAATGCATTTTCATCATCTATAAATCCAAAACATAATGGCAGCTCATATTCATTCTTTCTACAATTTCTCTCAATGCTTGGATATGACTCATTGCACTAAAATCACTTTTAAATAAACCTTGTTCTTTTGGTTGGATAAACTCCAAAGTTCACTGTAGACAAATTGTAATTATTTAGGTAAAAATTTTGCATACAACTGATAAAAGACTGAGAGTCTGTAATTTCAAATATTTTCTTTATCACTTTTTTTCAATTTTAATATTAATATTGCATTCTTCCAATCATCTGGTACAGCTTTATCATTTATACATTTGGTATATAACTTTGCCAAAAATGTTTCTATTTTTTCATCCACTTTTTTTAAGATATTGATTACAATTCCAGCATTACCTGAAGCTTTTCCTTTCATCAAATATTTAATTACATGTCTCACTTCTTCATTTAAAATTCTGGGCAATTCAAAACATATAATAGTTGTAGGAGGTACTTTTCCTTGTTCTTTATTGCTGTATAATTATTGACAGAACTCTTATTCACATTTTATGATGTCATTTCTCTTTTTGGTAATAGTTTCATCTTTTTTTTTTACTGCAGAAATACCAAGATTTTGTTTTACATTCTTGAGATTTTTATTCTCTTCTATAGCTTTTCTTGCTAGTTCACAATTATACTTTGTCATATCATATCATAAATTAAGATCATCAACTCTAATTTTAGTATTAACATCATAAAATAAAGCATAGGCACCCAAAGACCTTAACAGTCCTTATCAATTATGATAGATTTGAACTTCACAAAAATTTTTTTTTTTTTTTCAGTTAGAATGATTATAATCTCACTACTATTGAAAGCACAATTTATCACATGCAACAAGTCAACACCAATCTAATTATAAATAGATAAGAATAAACAAATAATGGGCATTTTTTCTTGCAGTTGGAT
Source organism: Epiperipatus broadwayi (assembly GCA_028023455.1). Classification (NCBI taxonomy): domain Eukaryota; kingdom Metazoa; phylum Onychophora; class Udeonychophora; order Euonychophora; family Peripatidae; genus Epiperipatus; species Epiperipatus broadwayi. The sequence goes on from JAQFVV010006216.1 coordinate 2,633,040, forward strand.
ACTGAATTATAAGATGAATAGTAAGTACAGTTTAGCACAAAGAGATGTGAAACTTTCATAAAATATTATTGATTATCTGGATTTTAAATTAACCTTTCAGTAGTTATCTAAAATATGAACTTGATGACAATGTGATATTTCTTACTTTCGAACTACAAAAAATGTTTATTATATCTTATATCGCCATTGTTATACATTATTATACTTTGTTCACTTCAGAATATTAAACAGAATCTTTTATCAAACAGTTAAAAATTTTGCAAATTTATTGTTTTACAAACATTTTAAATAATTATGTAATTAAAATCTTTCACACTTTGAAATAAATAATAGACTTTTTTCTATATATATGCAACATTTAATATATTATTTTCACAATAATCTGATAGATTTTTTTTAAACCCGTCTGATTCACATATATATATAAATTTCATCACAATTTATTTTAGTTTATAAGCAGGACATTTTTTACAGACACTTATTTAACAACATCCTCTTTAGATAAATATATTATTAATGATCGTTACTAATATTTTTTTAGATTCTCAATTAAATTATTTTTAACTATTTTTAAACTATAAATACAATCTTAAGTATTTATATTTCCTTCTAAAAGTTTTCTCTCTCCCCAAATCTTTCTATTAAATCTAATCCTGAGCTCCTATTGCACATTCTTCAATAAACTACAAGAATATAACTTATATTATGTATTTAATATATATATGGCAACGTGATAAAAATGGTGATTCTGGGAAAATGATCAATATAATCTGAATAAAACATAGCCCCATCATTGGTCATCACTTTGTAATGAAATATTGATTAGAATAACAGATGATAATATAAAAACTTTAGTATGTTTCATAATTGAGACATCATTCATAATAATATAGATCTAGCCTACATGCAAAGTGCCATTTTATAACAGCCCCAAAGTTGATTTGGCATTTTGTAATAATTGCCATCTGTAGATCATCATAATCGGCTAGCATTGGGTAGCCATAATGGATCTTCTATCTGACTATCTCTCTACATTTGTTCAGTCAACATTAGTCATAAAATTAAAAAAAATTGACCTATAGATTTTTAGACAACCACTTATTACTGACAGTATATGGGAATAAAAGATCATGAATAAACGCCCTTATGATTTAAATATTATTTGTAACAGAGTAAAAACATGCATCAATAAATAGTAACTCTGTTATGATCTGCATAAAATTATCTAGCCCAGTCATTGGTCACATTAGATAATAACAATATTTCCAATACATAATTATTTAGATTGCCCACTACATTAAAATAAAATACTAATGATAATCCTTATTAAAATCAAATTTATTCAGATAGTATTTAAAATAAAAGAAAGCAAACAAGATCATCATTTCAGACATCACCAAATCTATTCACTATTCCAAAGTACACTCCAATAAGCTGTGAAATCATATATCATTGTCCTAATCAATGATATACACCTAAAACATCTATTTAATTTATAATTGAATGAAACTAAATTCTGATATACTTTTAGTAATCTAATATGGTTTATAGTAATGTAAATCTATCACATGATCACCATCTCTATACTAGCACATAATTGTTGCATGGAGAGTTTTGCCTTTGTTTAATGTAAATCTACTTTAAAATTTAATGATATTCCATTTAAATAAACTAGTTCCTAAATAATTATAGTAACATTATGAGAACATTTTATAAACCCACACAATATAATAAAAATAAACCCTTACTAAGTTTTATATCTAATTTAATAAAATGCTAAACATAATATTAATATTTTGTTCATACTTTACATTATATCAATAGACAATTATTGCTTAAGTTATGTTTTAAAATAAAACACCCTACAAGAATTCAACGTCAATAAATCTATTAGTCTTATATTTTGCCATAGACAATCACATTATATATAAAATATACAGTAGAATTTCTATTGGATATTTACCAAATTACAATCTGATATTATTCATCTACTTAAATCTCCAATCAATCAGTCGTAAAAATGGATTTTATAACAATTAAACTATATATAATGATAATTAGCAGTTATCCAAGCCAAAGATAATATTAAATTATCCTACTTAATAAAATTTATGATGCCCACTTCAAAAAAGTTTAAAAGTAATTAAGACAAATCATTCTGACAAATGTCAGAACAAAATCTATTAAGATTTTTGTAACTGGACAAGATAAGCAAATTAATAATCAACCCTGAACTAATGAAATTATTTCTACCAGTAACATTGACTTAGATAAGTAAACAAACATCTCAATGTAATGAAAAATATAAAATTTATGTCTATCAGATCTAATAATAATAATAATAACATATAAGAAAATATACATATATCTAAATCTATTTCACTTACCAAGATGGGTTTGATCTTGGATCAAACTTCAAGTACCAAAATTACCTTGCACATTCAAATGAAATAATTAGACATATTCACTAGATTTTAATCAACCCTAAATTTATTGGTTTATAATAAAAAAATTTATAATAGTAATAATAAAAAATATATAACAGAACAAACAAATGACGTTTACAATAGACTAAAATCATAGCCAGTTGAAAAATACAATACTATGTTTCTTTCATATAATAAAATATGAATATATGAAACTCAAAGGTGTATTGCATGACAATAATACTATATATAAAACTGAAGGAGAAATTTTTAATATCCTAAATATATATAATCACCCTGAGTTTATAACCAATAATAAATTTTAAAAAGAACATTAACTTATTTCTAAAATACAAATGTGCTTCCTGTGTTTGCTCTCTCTTAACATAATATATTAATAGAAGAAATATGATAGGAGGGAGATGGAGGGGAGACCTTTTTATTCAAAGAAGTTCAGTAATAAATTTTAAATACTCTGTATATAATATAGTGGGTTAATTATATATTTTAAAAAAACAAATTAAATTATTTCTCCACTATAATCCCTCCTATCTAGGTTATAAATATATGTTTCAAAATATAAAAAAAAAATTGTTCTGTGTCTCTCCTAATAAAAGAAATTAAATAAATATATATATAGATTTCTAGTGAGTACAATGGTGATGACTAAGATGATAATTTACATGTAATCTATAACTTTAAGAATCGCCATTATACTAAAACAAAATCTTTGTTGGGTGTTTAGGTTTGATGTCATTTTAGACGGATATCCTTGACATCTGATTGGCTGTCAGTTATGTATTGTAATGAGCGCTAGAGATTTGGCAGTATCTAAATAATAATAATGGAATTACAAGTAATAAAATGAAAATATTAACAATAAAAAAAAAAAATATTAAAAATTTTACAACAAACATGCATCAAAATATGCTTGCAAAGACATTTTGAACCTAAAAAACTCACTATGTAATGGAGTATAGCTTCTATTAGGCAATTTTACTCTTGTTCAAAAATCAAGAAATACATTTAATAAACAAACCAGCAGTAAAGAATCTCATGCTAATAATGTACTATAAAGAAAATGTTGATTTTAGTTACAGTAGTAAAACAAAAAATTGCTCCCAAAAAACATCTATGATAGTAAAAAATAAAAATAGGTCTTCAAAATATATATATTGTAAACTCTTTTGTAGCTTTTTGTCATTTTTATTGAATGTTCTTTAATCAGATAATTTCAACTTTTATTTGTCTATAATGAAACTTATGTATATCTTATAATTTCATTTTTAAATTATCTATTATTGAACAAAAGCTTCTTCAATATTTCTCCATAAGGGAACAACGAAGAAGACATTATATACCAGGCTAGGCGGCATGTAAATGGTGATGGTTTATGGTCTTCTTTCTTATTTTACCTTAAAGTTTTAAAAAAATTAAATACTTACTAACAACTAATAAGTAAATGCCTAACTAGTTTAGCTTTTCATTAGCCATCTGTCAAAAGGAAAAAAAATCCTAAACTTATAAGAAAATCCTCAGATAATTAATTTTCTAGTTTTATTCAGACTGAAACTCCAAATCACAGGTATGAAAGGCAAGTGTCCAGATTTTCGGTAAAACATGATGGCAATTTTTTTTTTAATTTCATAAATATGTGCATATAATATGATAAACCTAGAAATGCACAGTGAACTGTAAAAATAATGAATTTTGCAATGATCAACATTATTCTGTTTGGGTGTTTCTATGTGAATTGTTTTCTTTTTCTTTTCTCTTTTTTTTTTTCAAAAAAAAAAAGCTTTTTTTTTTTCATTTTATTTTTTTATTATTTAAAAAATAATCACAGATATCAACATTAAAAAGAAATAGTATCTATAGGTTAATTTGCCTTTTATTCAGTATTTTGTTTTTATTACTTAGAATAAAATAGAAATAAATTCTAATTAACTATTTTACTTGTTTGTATCATTTTACTTTCAGAGAAATGTAATCCAAGCCATGTAATTATGACACAATCATAAAAAATTTGTTTACTGAGAAATTGTAGGTAACAATATAACTTTTTTCCCCCTGTTATTTCAGAGAAAAACAATATATCAAAAGAACAGTGAATTTGACTACTGAGAAATAATTTTCAATTTATTTCACTTGCGAGAAAAAACAAAACTTTTTTTTTAAATTGATAATACTCATTAATTTTACTTTTTATTTGCAATTTAAAGGATAAAAATTGGAATAAATACATGGTAAATTATCTGCTAGAATGGAGGTAGATTAATTAGGCATTAGAGTACTATGATCAACTGGTAACTTTAGATCACTATTGAATAGTTTGCTATATCAATTTTTAAAACTATATCATAACTATTAACTTAATCATAACTTCAGTCAAAAAAATAAGAATATTGATGAATACTATAAAATTTAGAAACAAATTTCATATTTTCTAGAAGTTTTGCGATTATGAATAAAAACTTAGTATAAAAACAGCTTTCCTTTATACCATTCTACACATAGAAAGAATATAATTAATTAAATATTGTTTCTTTACAACAAAAGTTTAATGGCTTACACTTTTCTAAATTAAATACTCAACTATGATATCAAGTAGTGTGTGATCCAAAACTAATGGCAACAAAGAATATACCAATATATATATGGTCCTAACTATCACAGCAAGATTCAGATGAGCTTCTAAAACTTTCTTGCAATTAATAAGTAGTTTACATCAATATGTGTTCATCTCCAGTAAGTGAATAATAGTTTGTGAATCTATTGCTTTGGGATGAGTGCATTATTTTCTGCAATTTAAAATATCAGGTTTTGTAAAAATCTGTCATAGTACATTGCATCTGATTCCTTGGATCACCTGATGTTTAATTCAACTCACACTCTGAATAATTCAAACGCAAAGATATAAGTGAATCACTATATAATAAGATCTATTTGATACTATTTGCATGTTGCATTAAATACATAAATACAGACCAATACCTACTATTTAAACCAACTTAAATACAGAAGAGTCATCTGTATGAGCATGAACGAAAACAACTTGGTATAAATTATCCTTGATCATTTTCACAGATACAAACACACACAAAAAATTAAATTTGCATCAAAATTATTGACCACAAAATTATATTTAAATTGCATTTATAATTTATTTAAAAATTATTTTTTAAAAAAGGTATTCAATTATCATAAATTATTATTCTGCTTTATTTTTTAAATAATTTGATATATCCTGGCTGGTTTAGCACAGTGGAAGAATGGCAGATTCAGGACTAAAATTCTAGAAATAGTTATCTGAATAAAACAAGAAAAAAATCTAAGTTCAGTTAGCTGAATTGTTAAGTTCAACCTTCCATTTGAGTGCTTAAACATCACATGACTTTTTAAGTAATTAGCTACAATTTTTTATGATATTATATTAGAATTCACCAAAATTCTTTAAAAACAATGCAAATTTATGTTATACAAAATATTTAAAAATACATTTGTCTGTAAAAAAGAGTATGCAAAAAGAAATGATTTCATTTATGTCTCAAAGATATGTCAATAATTAATTTCAGCAAATTATCTCACAAAAAATACCCAGATAACAAATGAATCAAGCAAGAGGTAATCATCTTGAAAGTGAAAAAATAAGCCACCTATTTCTATTGTCATTTTTATCTAGTCACTATTAAACATGACTCACTACAAAATCATTCTCCTTAGATTGGTGAGCATATTTTACTGGCAGTGGATAACCTAGACTCAGTAAAATATATTACATTTCCATTAAACTCAATTACCTTCAAATGCAAACATTCCAAAATCAAAATCTTCATTTACATTAGTCCATTCATTTTCAAATCTATTTCAAGAAAAAATTACGTCTTTTGATTAGAGTACTACTTCTTCTCAAATGTTAAATTACAGCCCAGCTATCATTATTTGTTATAAATGTTATTCACTCGTGGCCTTTATCATTTCTGTTAAATCCATAGCTTATCCCAAGAATTTTATATGCAATTAAAGTACTACTACTTCTCTCCTACTTAACTTTTAATCTATTATATTCACTCATCATATCAATAAAGCTGTGAATGTACTTGAAATTCATGAAAATCTTCATATGTCTAATTAAATATGCAAAATTGTAATTATCTATATTAGCAACATATAAATTGTATCAAAAAATATCACTAAACTCATTTAACTGTTATTCATTAATTCCAGTGCATTTTAAGAAATTATAAATATTTTTTATCAGTATTAATCTTTCAATAAAAAACAAAAAAAAAATGTAAAAAAAAAAAAATTAATGCAAAAAATAAAAATTTGCATGCTCTATTATTATATTTCATTTTCAATAATTTTCATATAATTAAATTCTGAAGCATATCTAGTAGTTCTTATTAATTATTAATTTTATAATATAACTATCCTTTCAGATATAAACTTTAGATGACTCAGTTTATAATTATCTCAGATAACTTTTTTATGATGACATACATTATTCAGTCCATATGATCACCATGATTACTGGTTTTTAAGATATTCCTTGTACTGTCTTTCAATTTCAATTTAACAATCAATGTTGCATCAGTAGTGTCTTGCAAGATAAATGTTAATTCTATGAAACCTACATTCCCCAATTTGCAAAACCACATTGCCTCTTGCAATAAAAATTTTAATTTGTTTCCCAACAAAATTGTTTAATATTAAAAGGCAATTTCTTCTTTTTTGATAATTATTTTTCTTATTATTACTTTTTTATTTAGACTATTATAGCTTTATTTTTCAATTCTATAATACTATCAGACATTGGAAACAGTTTCTACTTATCTTCATTTTATTGATTATTTATCAGAGCTAGAAATTATAGAAGAGCCATACTGACAATAAATTGGATTATTTTATTATATGTAATTTACTTTAATAATAGTAAATAGAGTTGAAAATAAATAAATAACATCTTTAAAAAAATTTATTAACATTTACATAAAGACTTTTCTAAATTATCTTAAAAATATATATTCTCTAATTCTGTGTTAATATTATTTAAATTTCTTATATTGTTTAATAGTACATTTTAGAAGGGCATTTTTCAGATGACATTGGGATAAATTTCTGCACTTGTCAAACAAGGCACTAAGTTTTGTATAGAATCATTGCTGGTAATTGCAATAATTATTGTAATTAAAGACCCAAATGCTTTTAATTAGAATAATGATTCCTATTTAAAATTATTAGTTGGTTTATTTAATTACAGAAACCAATATAATTAAATATTAGTTAAACCCATTTACACTCTCCCTAAATTTATAACTGTCTTTTTATAACCATAAGGGACTTGAACACAGACTTTCAAGCTCCTTCAGTTATCCACTCTATCTCATACAACTGATACATATAACCATACACATGTGGAAAAAAAATAAGTAGCCCCCAATATACATATTTTCTGCTGAACCAACACTCATCAATTGATCCAGATCATCATCTCCCACAAACATAATGTGCTTAGTTTATATTAAAATAGCAAATCTTCAACCCTTAATGGACAGGCTTCAATCCACTCCACCCTCCAACTTTTCAGCCATCCGTGCCATTGAAAATCTGATGGAACATCCAAATACCTTGTTGATTCTAATATTATTGTCATGCCTATGTTGACTTTTAAGTCATTCTAACACCTCATGTATAGATTCTTATCCATTTAAATACACAGAAGAGGAATGTAGAAAATACAAGCTGAATCTGTTAATATTTTTTTATTAAATACAAGTATAATTTATATACTTGGAGATTAGTTGTAACCATAGGGTCTTGAACACAAACTTTCAAACTCTCTTCAGTTATTCACTCTAACTACAATTCTTGCCCACCATTCTGCTTCTATCATTTTCATGTATTTTTGTCTGCCTTCTTTTGTCCTGAAATTAGCCCTATAGAAATAGCTCTATCATGTCTGACTCATTTTATTAGATCTATCATTGACAGATCACAATCTTAATTCAATAATTTCATGCAGACATAGTTGTTTTTGTTTTTTGTTTTTTGGTTTTTTTTTTGAAACAACGTATTTATTAATTTACCAAAAAAATTAATTATATCTTTTTTGTTACTCTGTATTTCATATTAAAAGTAAAAGATTCATTAAAATGTTTTGCAAATTACTTAATATGATAAAAAGACTAAGGATTTTAAAAATGAATAATTTCATAGTACATATTCAACATTTTCTCATTTTCCTATATATGGGGGGAAAGGGTTTTTTTGTGTTGTTGTTGTTGTTTTGTTTTGCTTGTGTGAAAACTTTTAAAAGCTTTCTTTTAAAAACACTAATGGTAGTCATTTTACAAAGACTCTTGATTTCGACAGATTAATTGGAAGCATAAAATTTTCCCAAACAAAATATCAATTTAAATTTATTCTAAAATGACTGTTGCTAGTTTCTTAAAACAATGGATCAAGGGTTCACAATACTGTATATAAAATAAACACATATTCTCAAAGATTTGCACATTAATATACAAGCATTAAATCTAGTTTATATTAATAAAATATAGCAATATTTAGATGCTAGATAGAACTCATTTTCAAATTAAGTAAATTATGAAAATTCTAATAAAATTCTCAATAAATAGCTTAAAACAAAATTGTGACATCATATTTTATGAGTTCCTTTCTACTTTATAAATAAAAGCTCGACTCTGACAAACATTTATTTTATTAATTATAAATTATTAAAATGTTTATATTCTAAAATCTTTTTACAATTCAACAATAGTTTGAATTTTACTTTCAACATTGGGTTCATTTAAACGCAAAGGTGCATAATCCATACATTCTATGGAATTTGGAATAATCCTTAAACTTCCAATTTTCATTTTTTGAAATTTTTTTCTATATAAAAAAAGCATTCTCTGATTCTAAGGCAGACTGAATAACATGTCAGAATATATTTATATTTTTGAGGTTTTTTTCTTCACATATCATTTGAAACAATTTAAAACACTTTTAAAAAACAAAATAAACACAAAAAATGAATAAAGTTTTATTTTAGAATAATCAGCAAAAATTAGATTGCTTATAGGTTAAAAAGCTTTAGCCAATGATTATATTATACTGTTTAATCATTAGAAAAATATGTACATATATAACCTGCCAATAGACAAAGTTAATAATTAGCCAACAAAATATTTCAATCAAGCAAGAATACTTGATCACATCTTGCCATTCTCTTAACCTAGAAATGCATTGAAAAAAATCAAATGAAGGCTTTTATAATAGACAATACATTATTACCCAGTGTCATAGTAATGTTATAAAAAATAGAAGAAAATTTTAAAACCAAATAGAAGAGAGAACAGAATATAATTCTATCAAAATAATTTTAAAAAATCAGGCAGTTTACAACTTTCGTTTATTTAGCCAATGCTTATCCAACACAGGTTATTTAATATGCAAATAGGAAATCATCAAAATAAAGTCAACTGAAACTTTTATAATAGGTAAAAGATCACTAATTACATGAAAAAATTGCATTCCAGGTATACTTAATTATGAAGAATCTAAATAATAAACAAAAGAAATTTTTTTTTCATCTAGCGCCTCCCCCCCCCCCCATCTAAAATGAGGAAGGAAATAGAAAATGATCTAATGACTAAGATAACAAAATTTATTGGATCATTGGAGAAGATTTATTTGTCTTTGTTCAGGAAAATCGTGCTGATGAATGCTGTCATGCTTCCCAATATCACATACTTCCTTGCGGGCTTCTCACCGATGAAAGCCTTTATAAGGAATGTTGAAACCCAATGTAGGAAGCTGTGTTGGGAAGAAAAAGCTCCTGTCATCAGCCTGTGCCTCCTACAAAAACCTAAGCGGATGAATGGCTTAGGACCACACAGTCAAAATCTTAATCTTATTAATACAGTGTTTTCATAATGTACTTACCAGATTATTTATGAAAAACCCAGACATGGAAGGGCTAATATTCCCAGAAGAAATAACTCCTACCGATAGGCCACCCTCCAAAAAGTGGAAGGCTTTGGATTCAAAAGCAAATCTCCATAGTATTTAACCATCTAAAAAATGAAGAAACCAGAAACAATGTTTAACAACAAACTAAATTATTGGAACACATATGATCTTATGAATCTGGAAGAAACTAAAATTGACAATAAACTAAAATTGACAATATTCTTTTGATTGGGATATCGAGGTTCTTGAGGTTGACCAAACATCTAAAATTGAAACCGAGGTTTGTTGATTTTTTAATCAAAGTCAACCTTGAGGCCTTGCCTACTGCTGACTTCCTACACAGTAAAAAGAATTATAATCTGGACCCTATATGCACACTATGTAGGCGTAGTGATGAGACAATGGTACATATATTGGAAGAGTGTCAAATTTGGAATAGCATAAGAAACATTTTTAAATCTTTCATTAAAAACAAAGAATCAGCTTGTGTAAATTTGACTAAAGCCTTCAAGCATGGACATTTCGAGGTCATAAGATTGGCAACATTTATAAATTTTTCCATTTGGTCACTGAGAAATAAGATCATCTTTGAAAGTGGAGAAGGATATGACATGATTAAAATGTCTTTGCACTTACTAAAAAAAATTAAAGAATTGGACCAAAAATTTTCTCAAAATTGGTATGTTCAACCAGACCTGGTCCCTGATAAGCCTAAAACAAAGTGTAATACTGATGATGAAAAGAATATAAAGTTGTAAATCTATAGATACTAAGAAAATTTGAATGAACCATTTACCTAAAACATTCTAGATAAACTTTATATGGAAGAGATCCAAGATCTATAAAATGCTATTATAAAGTTAGTCACCGAATTGATGAATAATAGGAAAGGACTTTCATTTGATTAATGGATCAGTTTTAATCAATGACCCAATAAATATATTAAGACTGCTTTAATAATGCTTAATGGTAACCCATTTGTTTACTGTAAAAAATCCATGATATATTTCGTAAATTTTCAGTCTTAGGTATTCTATGAAAACCTGCTTTTAAGTAATTTTTATCAATGTTATCCCTATATTGGATTGGCTAACCTCATGATCTATAAGTAAAGGGTATGGCTTTCATATATGGTTAATAATGACTAATCTCTCGATATTTAAATGTTAAATTAATACAGAAACATTGGAGTGCTCTTCACGTGGTAAGATAAAGCTCTATAGACTAAATAGCCAAATATGGTTTTAATCATTGTCTACATGTTCGTAAATTAAACAAACTTATATGTGTTTGAATTGACTAACTCCATCATAAATGTGATATACATGATCAGATTAATGTAATTGGGCCACTACTATGATTTCTGGAATGGGAAGTTATATGACTTCAATTTCTTGTGATAACTAATGTCTTAATGTAATTGATATAATTGGGGTTTTTTTTATATATACAAGTGTAACCTCTGATTATGTTAACTGATCTCCTTTGAGATTGATATGTAAATGTCCTTCTTTTTGTAAATGATTCTTATGGTTTGTGAATAAAATTTCCGTTTGAAAGATAAACATAAGAAAATTTAATTAAATCATGATCAATAAATAACAATTTCAATACTAACAAATCATTTAATTTTTTCAGCTTATTATGGTATTATAAACAAGAGCAAATTTTCTTTTTCCATTCTAATGCCAATTATTGCAAGTTTAAAATGCAAATCCCTAAAGTTTTGAATCATCTATATAAATATGCAGCAGACTGATGATGAGGTCAAAACCTTAGGGTTTTCTGAATTTCAGGCTATTATCTTGATAGTAGAAAAAATTTTAAGTTGGCTATCAGATGTATAACTGGATTCCTTCCAGCTTTGAATCTCAAGTCTTCACTGATAATGGTAAAAGCTAGAAACTGATTTGAAGACTTTATCATGAAATGACTGTTCAAGTTTACAATAAGTAATGCTAGAGTAAAGAAATAAAAACTGCTCTTGTTCAAAAACAATATTCATTAGAATCTTTTTATCAACGATTTTATTACCTCAATGTTATATACTTTCCTATACTGTATTTAAAAATAAATCATTAAAGCAACTTATTTTGACGTTTCAAAAAAAACTTATTTAATTCTAAAATTATTTAGACTTTTCTGTGTTTACTAATTATTAAAATGTACACATAAATTATTAAATGGCAATGATTTTTATTCACAAATTTTATTAACTTTTAATTCTACTAATAAATTATGCATCAGTATTTATTAAATATTAAAAGTGTTCTTAATTTAAAATTATCAAAAGAATACAACACATTATCATTACATATTGTATATTTTAAATATATACAACATTTTAATTTCAAATAATCTTATTTCTTACCATTAAATTTTATTATTTTAAATATTTATTTTTCTGGCCCCATTTCTTTTTTATTATTTAAATATAAGTAGTGAGATCTAATTTACTATGTATACATACAAATAACATTTCTATGTATCTATATTTTTAAAAGAGAAAAATACTAGTTATCAATAAATATACATACAATTTGGCATTACCATGGACATTACTTAAATATTTATATAATAATCAAGTGCTAATTCTGGTTACCAATGAAGTCTAGAGTTGGCAAATAATTATGAACTTCAGATATAGGATCTTCATGAATAATCAATAAGCAGGAACAGTCCAAGAATATATTTTGCAGGGCATAATATTGATTCATTAAAGGAGAGAGGCCTTATGTGCAATTCAAACAAAGTGCTTACTGCCTAGTACATTGATGTGAGTTCATCAAACCTTAGATACTGTTTTAATTAAATTTTAATTATAAATTGTTTTTTTTTTTTTTTTGGTCTCCTATCTATGTTTTCCTTCATTCTTTTTTTTTTCTTGTTTGCCACAAATCCTTTCTTTATACTAAATATGTCAATGGAAATATGTGTTTGTGCAATGCGTTTTCATTTTTAATTATGATATTTAAGTGTTATGTCTTAGCTCATTAATCCCTGAGTAAGAATAACAAATTTAGTACAGAATATTATTTTTTGATAACACAAAGAACATAGTGACTCAGACTTCAATTGAATATACACATTACTATATACAAATCTAATATATTATATAGATACATAAATCAAATGCTATTCTAATTTATATAACCGGATCACAGTTAATTAGGACTAAGTCTATTCACTAATAATAAAATACTATAGGCAGTAAATTTATCTTTACCATCATTACCATCCTTTAAGGTCTAACAACCCTTAAGATGTTTAAAATAATAAGATCAGAATGATCTCTTATGACACCAGTCAACTTATTGACCTTCAGGAGCCGAGATTCTGGATATAAAACACATCCCCCCCTTGGTTTCTTCCACTGCTTCACTCTTGTGTTACAGTTACCTCAAAGATAACAATGAAGAGTATCTGTTGCTTTTTCTACAGTTTTCATACTTTCAGTCCTTTTATTTTCTGGATTAATTAAGCTCATTGGGGAAAATTCAGGTAGTGGGTGTATAAAAAGTTTAATATTGTCTCTATAAATTTAATTAGAATTTTAACTTGTACTAGTTAAATTTCTGCTGTTATCTGATATTTATTTTTCTGATAATAATTACTGTACACAATACGTTTTAATTAAATATTTTATATTACAGCAATTTGATTAATCTTATTCTATTTATTATTTATCTATTTGATTTATATCCTCTCTATAAATTAATTTCATACCTTATTAAAATATATAATTTGTTAAAATACATATATTTCAATAATGCTCCCCTTACAAAGCAAGTTACTATGTTTTACACATAATCTCGTAATTTTTTAGGTCTCTGTCCTTCAGTTGGGGCTAAAGGGATCTATGTTTTGCTGTTCGTTCTGAGGGTACCTTGTTTTGCATTTCTATTACTGCTTCAGCTTCACTACATTCTAACAGAATCTGCTGCTTCTCTTGAATTTCTTCAGCAGGCACTGCAGCAATTATTTCTTGTTTGCTGCAGGTTTTGGTCATTTCTTTTCTATCTCTACTAATGCCATGGAAACTTATGTCTTCTACGACTCATCGGCGGACATGGTTTACATCACCAATATTCTGTTCCATTCTTTATTTGCATGATTGCAATTTGTTTAAATAGCTTTCCCAGTGATTATACCTTCAATCTATTTCTTTTGATCAGATCGCTTACACAAACTTTATCACCTATTTCATATATATTGTCTTTACTATCATACTGAAAGAGTGTGTCCATTTTTGGAAGTAACATTGCTAATTTTGTACACAATTTCCTGCCTATCAGCAACTCAGCTGGAGATTTACCTGTAATCATCAACAGTGTAAAATGTTGATGCAGCATATAGTATCACATAAAACTTGTTGCATGTTGGTATTAGTAGTCTTTTTGCCAGGGCCTTTTTAATTTGTTGAATAGCTTTCTCAGCCAGACCATTCAATTCTGGATATGGGGATGCACAGATGTGTTTGATGCCCTTATTTTTCAAAAAATATTTCCTTTCTTTAGCAATGAATCCAGTGCCCTTATCAGAAACAATTATCTCTGGTAATTGGTGGCATGAAAATGTATAGTTTTGCCAGCACTTGTATTTTTCATGATGCAATAATTTTCCAATTGAGAATATGCATATGAGTATGAAAAATAGTTTCCATTGATTGGACCTTCATGATCCATATGAAGTCTGTCATGGTTTAGTTGTTTTTTAGGCTACGGTGTATACACTTTAGGTTTCATACTCATTTTGAATTGACAAGCTGTGCATTTCTTAATTTGTTTCTCAATGTCTGTAGTTGGTCACCAGACATAGCTATGCATTAACACTTTTGCACACACAACTCCTGCATGATCTTTGTGCAACAGTCTTACAAACTTTTTCTCTACCCTCTGTAGTTATTACTATCCTATCATCCATTAACACACAACCCTTATTGACTGATAACTCATCACAATTTGTCCAGAAAGCAGATGCAAAGCATTGCAGTTTCTTAGATAGCCAGTCTTTTCTAATCTAGCCTATCAGCAGCTGGTACCTTTTATCGGCCCTTGTCTGACCATAGGATATCTATCTCCTTACTCTGTGTTTCATCTTTGTCTCAATTTCTAGACAATGCAGTGGCACATGGAATCTCCTTCCCTTTCTTATACGATAGCTTGTAATTATATGATGAGAATATACTTCTCTACTGTAACATACATGGACTCAAATGATCAGACACTATCTTATCATTTGCTAATATGCCCAATAACAGCTTGTAATCAGTTACTGTGTGAAAATATCTGCTGAATATATATTGGTGAAATTTCTTTAAACTGAAAATAACAGTGAAAGCTCTCTATCAATCTAGCTATAGTTTCTCTCAGTTTTATAAAGAGTCTTTGATGCATAGGTTAGATCCGTTCACTATGTAACATGAATGACATTAAACAACCCCCACACCCCAATTCTGAAGGGTCTGTTGTTATGCACACTTCAAGAATATCAAAATGAACTAGTAATTTGTCCAATGACAGCAGCTTTAGTTTGTGTAAAAACTTCCTCATGTATTACAAACCACTGCAATTTTTGATTTTTCTTTAATAACTCATACAGGGGTTTTTGCTACTTTAATCTTATTCTGTAAAAAGGGTTTGAAATAGTTTATCAATCCAGAAAGGCCTGAAGCTTATTAATGTTTCTTGGTTTAGTGCATTTTCGATGGCTCGTACTTTCTCAGGTGATGGGTTGCTCACCCTTGTCAGAGATTATATGTTCTAGGAATACTAATTTCTATATATTCCACATGCTTTTCTGTGCATTTAATTTGACTCTGAATCTCTGTAATTTCTTGCATATCTTAAACAATCTTTGATGGAATATCTCTTCCAAGCACGCTGTTGTAAGTATATCAAAGTAAGGCATTAAGCCATGTAATCCCTGTAATAAAGCATTAATTTTTGCTCAAAATATATTTGGTGCCTTTAAAATACAGATCAGAAGACAATTACATTTAAATAATCCCATGGGGATTATTAGCATTAATATTTCCACCGACATATCCATTACTGGTATTTGGTGAAAAGCGGGTTTAAGTCAAGTTTTGCAAAATGTGATGCATTTGCAGACTGTCCAATACCTCTCTCACATTAGGTACTGAATATGCCTCCTTATTTAAATACTTATTTACTGTTACCCTATAATACCACATATTTGTATTTGACCATTGGGTTTTATTATAATGATTATAGAGTCTTTATTGATCAATCCCTGAATTTTTTCCTCAACATGTTTTCTATACAAATGGTATTTTTTGCAGTTTACTTATAACTTGACATGCATTTTCAACTAACTTCATCTCTATTGAGCCTGTTGATATTATACCCAATTCCTCACAAAATAAATATGGATATTTATTTTGAATTTCTTCTTCAAGGGAAATTTTTTTAACAATATTAACTTGAATTCCTATTATGCGAAACGATTCCTTTCCTATTATAGGGCTAATTTTCCCTTTTACTATATACAGTAGTAATTTAATTATATTCCTGCAGTATCTAATAGGTGCTATTATTTGCCCCAGTAATTTCAGTGCATTTCCACTCACATTTTGAACCTCAACATCTGTTTTTATATTTTAATTTAAGTGGCAGCATGGCAGCAGCTGATAGTGTGCTCTAACCTCCCTCAGATTATTATAGATATTGCTGAGCCACTATCTATTTCCATTGTAGTCTCTTTTCCACAAATTTGTAATTCCATCATGAAATTTGATGTGATCTCTCAACTTCCATGTTTTTTATAACATGAGTATTAATGTGGATAAATATACTCAAAAACATATTGGAGATAAGTTTAAAATCTGTGAAGTTAGCAATTTTGCCTAGTGTACTTTCGATTAAATTATATTAGTCATAGACATGGGAACTGACAGAGGGGAAAAAGATTGTAAAGTTTATTAAAGAAATATGAATGGGTGATTAGCATAACTGATTGGCTAATTATTCATTTAAGTAGGCCATTTTTTAAAAAGGGAAATGCATGAGTCTTTCCTGTTAATTGCATTCTTATCACTCACAATGAGCCAGGCCTCTTTCAGTTTACACTTGGCATCATTGCACTCTATGCATACAATAACAGTGGATGTAGGCTTGAAGGGGTATCCAGAAGTGGATTGGTATTCATGATGATTTGGTATCATTTGGGTTTGAGCACAATTGTATATGTACTGGTGTTGTGCTAATTGGGTAGACAAATTGGCCTTCAATTCACCAGGTGATGGCAATTGGTGTGAGAGCATGTGACCTTGTATATGATCTCTCAGTTGCCATTACTATGAGAAATATAACAGTCAAAAGTGCCCTAGGAACAATTGATAATGTCACAGATTTTATTCTTATCTCGAATTCATTTTTGTGTATATTTATCCACATTACATTTCCTCGAGACACTGCATACCAAAATTTTCAATGTAACATGAGTATTAAAGGATTTGTCTCCCCTATTTTTCTACACCCGAATTTTCTTTTGACTCTTATCATTCCCAAATTTTCTACATATGCATGTTAAATGCCCCTTACTTCCACATTTAAAACACATTTCCTGCTTCCACTTAAAATCTTTTGCTCTATGATCTATTTTTTTCTCAAAAGAATCATGTAATTATTTTCCTTTCTGTATTCAGGTTTTTGCAGATTAATACATTTTTTTATCCATCTTAAAAACTTTTATATTAATATTAGCTTAAGATTTACATTTAAAAGCATGAGCTTGTTCTAAAATTAACCCATAAGCTATTTCTTTCTTGATAGAGATCAGTCTCTGTTAATGTCTGTTGTCTGAGTGTGTTATCAAACATGCTCCAAAGTAATTGATCTATAATTATTTCTTCAACAAATTCCCCAATAACCACAATTTTTGTTAGCTCCTTCAGGACTGAATTATAATCTTTTATTGTTTCACCCTTGAACTGTTTTCTATTCATAAAATGGAAGTGAGCTATATGGCAGAATGGTCAAGGACTAAAATATTTAATTTTATTAATCCCTTATATGGTATATTATCTGTTATGGAAGGGTCATAAAATTTATTATCTCAATAACTTTTTTACCACAAAAACATAAGAGTACGGCAACGTTTTGCTTATTGATCTCTATTCCATTTAGGGAAAAAAAATTTCAATTTGAGTTAAATACAATGACCATTTGGCAGCATTACCCACATCAACCTCAGCAATATGAGTTTGCCCAAATTATGACATTTTTAATCCTTCAAAACTAGTTTAAACTTTGAAACTGCGAATTATCTTTCTAAGCTAGGTTTGAACTAATCAAATACGCCAAGTTTTGCTATGTCTCATCTCACTAATACCCGGAGTAAGAATAACAAATTTATATGAAATATTATATTTTGAGGATACAAAGAACACAGTGACTCAGACTTCAATTTACATAATTTAATATACACGTTAATATATACAAGTATAATATATAGAGATACATGAATCAAACCCTATTTTAATTTATATAAGCTGATCACAACTAATTAGAACTAAGTTCTTTTCTTACTAAGTCTATTCAATAATAACAAAATACTATAGACAATACATTTATCTTTACCATCATCACCATTCTTTAAGACTGGCAGGCCTTAATTCCCTTAAGGCATTTAAAATAAAATTAAGATCGAAATGATCTGTTATGATCCTAGTCAGGTTATTGACCTTCAAAAGTTGAGATCCTGAGAATAAGACATTCTCTGCTGGTTTCTTCTACTGCTTCACTCTTGTGCTACAGTTGCCTTGAAGACCAAGAATGAAGAGCATGTATTGTTTTTTTCCACAGTTTTTATACCTTCAGTCCTTTTGTTTTCTGGAATAATTAAGCTCATTGGGAAAAATCTGAGTGATGGGTGCATTAACCATTTAATCTTGCTTCTGTAAATTTAATTAGTATTTTAACTCATACTAATTAAATTTCCTCCATTATTTCATATTTATTTTTTCTTTCTAATAATAATTACTGTATACAATTCATTTTAATTAAATATTTAATATTATAGTAATTCTATTCATTTATCTATTCTATTTATTTCCTCTCTGTAAATTAATTTCATAACTTATTAAAATACATATATTTCAATATGTATAAAATATAAAATATGTAAAACTTACAGCTCTGAAAAATTGTAATCTTACACAAAATTACAAGTAATATAATCAATAATAAATCAATCAAAATTAAATTTATAGAAGTTTCAATTGGAAAATGAATGTATACTTGGGAAGTTCTATTTATGATTTTCTGCCTCCAAACAAATGTAGCTGAATCTACAAAATGTGTAAAGGTGTTCTAAACATGATCAGTCTCACAAAATCTCTCTAGATTTTAGTGCCAAAAAGTGTGCTCATTTAATTTGCATAAATGGTTGCAAAATAAATAACAATAATGATAGTAAAACAAATGGTACTCATTATATGAACTTTTTTTAAACTTGTCATGAACTATATAAAATAGTATTTATAACTAAAAAGCTGATCTTAGTGAAAATTGTTTTGCAAAATAAGTAATAATAATTTAATAAATAAAGTGTTTGGTTTTTTTTTTCCCAAAGGACAATTGATAAAGTGTTGTAAATTTAATTAGTAACTTCTATTTTTGAATTTCTTACATGCGTTAATGAAAAATAATAATGCTAAAAACTGATTTCTACAAAATATTCACACTCTTTGTTGAATTGGATAGGTAAAAAGAATTAACAATGCAAGACTTTCTAAAATGATGTTTTATGATGAACTTAAGCTTGGTTTTCATGGAAGAAGTAAAGTATCATTTAAGGATCTCTATATAATTTTAAAAGTACAATGACAAGATCATAAAATCAATCTATCTCAAAGATATTCTAAAGAAGTGCAATGTCAAATGTTTTCATTGGAAGATATGGTAGAGAATAGAATATATTGATGAAATACAATTAGACATAGTATTGAAGTATTTCAGAAAAAAAAGATTTCTGTTGAAGAAATTAAAAAACAAAATTGTAAAACATCAAGTAAAAACAAAAATAAACCAGAATGTTTTATATATAAATGTATTTCCATCGTTTCCTGGCCCCGCACATTCCAGCGCTGACATTTACAATGTAATTAAAAACTGTAAGTATTCCATTTTAGAAAATAATGTTGGTACGTAAACTGTTTAAAACTAGTTTGAAAAATTCAACATACTCTAAAATGTATAAGTAATTTTAAAATATAATTATTCCATTTTAGAGAATAATGTTGCTTCGCAACAAAAAGTTGGGCCGGTAAATGGCATTTTTATGTGTTTTAGCACATAAACAATGCCATCAAGCATCATGCATGTCTAATCAATCAGTACCATATATTTTTTGTAATCATTGCTATATACTGATAATTATATTATTCAAAAAGTATAATAATTACTCTTTCTTATTGCATTGCCAAATGTATACCATATAATACTAATTGTCCATTCACTTTACTAATACTACAGTTATACAATGCTTTATTTACCACCCTTTTTTATAATTTACAGTTTTGATTGCCCCAGCAATCTCCTTCAGAATTTTATATCTATCTCCTAGACTCTAAGGCTAGGAAATATAAAGTTCTGAAGAAGATTGCTGGGGCAATCGAAACTGTAAACTGTAAAAAAGAGTGGTAAATAAAGCATTGTGTAACAGTAGTACAATGAATAGACAATTGAGTATTATATGATATTTATTTTACTTTATTATATAGATTTTTGTATGTTGGAAATCGAATTAAAAATTATTAATATTATTTAGCTTTTTTCTGAAACTAATAAATTCTTACATACCATGATAATAATTGATATAGTGTATTGCTATTAAAATTAAAATAAATTCTTTGAAAACTAAAAAGTTTACAAATGAATGGAACAAATTTGAGATATAAATTATATCACATGAGAATTGAAAAGATTTTGAAAGATATCAGATTTAAAGAAGAGGCTGGGTACGAAAAAAATTATATTTAGATATAAACTTCTTGCTAAGAATATGAGTAAAAATAACATGTCATATGTTCAAAAGAATTCTTGTAAGGTGAAATTATTTCACAGCACAACAAATTTTTATTTTTAATTTAATATATTTGGAGCACTGATTCCAAAAATGGTATTAGTTTGGATCTATAAGCTATAATTATAAAAATAAAGTATAACTCTCTTAGATTTTAAGTCTTTAACCAACATTGATCATTTTTGTTTTTTTTAAATGTTTTTTTATAAAAATTTTGGTATAATTTATCATTATAGTTAAACAAGATTTCATGATAAAAATTAAAATCATTTGTTTGGAATCCTTTAAATTACCATATTTGCTGTAATGCTAGTTTAAATCAAATCTTAACATTACTATTCTTTCAGGACAACTTATCAATGTTTTATTGCATATAAACCTAATATGATATTTTTAATTTGTCAATCTTATTAAATATTATAGATTCATGAAGATATTGTTTGAATAATCCTTATATCTTTTATTATATTTGTCACAAGAATGCCTGAAAAAAGATAAAAAAAATTCTGAAGAGACATATTTTGATTATTTTGCTGTTAAAACTGGAGATCAAGATAAATCATGAGTTTTATATATGCAAAACTTACATAAAACATTTGAGGGATTACAAAAATTTCTTGATATTTGTAATGCCATAATTTGGAGGGAACAAAAAATTATTATTATGTCAGTTATTTTTGTTCTGACAATATCATAGGCATTATATTTTGGTAAAAATATTACTTAAGTAACAGAAATTTCATGTAAGTTAAAAAGCTAAAATTTGTGACTCCAGAAAGGAAAGAAAAAAAACTTAAATATAAAAAGATATTATAAATTAAGAGCAATAAAAAAAAATTGCTGAAAAATAAAATATAATGTTAATAATAATGCAGTAAAGGTCTAACAGATTAAGTAGGGAAAAATATAGTATTGTTTAATTAGAGCAGAGAGGTATTTTAAAACTAATTAAACAAAAGGTAAGGAGGAAGGGTTAGTATAATTAATATCGGAAAACTAATGGCAGTTGAAAGGAACATGCATGTATGTAATTAAAAGCTTAATGATAATTTAGTAAAAGACATATTGCTGGAGAAATAGCCCAAAGAAAAATTAGCTATTACCAGATATTAAACAACGAAATATATAAATAGTATGTGCAGAAAAGAGCATGAGCTTTTTCTTACCCTTCATGAATGGTGCTGTTGCATCATGGGGATATTAGAAGAAAATACCCAGAGAAAAAGCTATTGGAAAAAGTTGTAGCGACTTTCTGCCATAAGAGACATCATCCCAAAGATGGGGCCTCTATATGTGCAAATGGCTGGATAGGGAACTTAACAAACTACGCATGGTCTTATTTTTATTTGAGTGTGCCTGATAAGGCTTCATGAGGATAGCTCAGAGTAGGACTGTGAGTATAAATGCTTTTAATTATTTACTCAGGCCTAAGAATAATAGAGATGGGGGTTGGTGGAGTATATGTGAGGATATTAGCATTTACCAAAATAGTAACTAAAATCAAAGATTTAATCAATCATGTAGTAGGTGCTGATAAGTGTATATAATTATTTGTTGGACTTTTGTTAGTATTCATATTACTTATCGGAGACACAACCAAGTTTGGCAAAAATGATCACAGATTGACAAGTGTGTCTGCAAACCTTGATTAGGGACCAGAGCGGGTACGGTCGACCATATATGTATAATGTGTTATGTATGCAATTGTAAATAAATATAATTATCTCTGCTATTGATGATTTTTGTTGAACTTATAGTACAGTCTTTTTGTTTGTTTGTTGACATTCAATTTTGTTTTGAATACACAAGTTGGCACAGTCACAGTCATATTAGAACCCTGGATGTAAGGATTCAACAAATAGTTCCAATCATAGTAGTTATCAAATCTAGAAAAATTAGGGAAAGAAAAAATCATTAGCAGGAAAAAATGCTGTTAGGACAGTCAGTGATATCTAAATTCGATGTTATTGATACGGGGGAATGGTCACTATACGCTATGCAGTTAACTAATTTTTTTTTGCTCAATGGGATTGAAGACAATAAAAAAAAGGTAGCGGTGCTAATGGGTTTATCAGGAAGAAGGGTAAAAGATATAATAAACAAGAATTATGCAATATCCATAGAGGAGATAGTATTATATGAAGAGATAGTTAAAAACTTAATGACCATTTTGGTCCTAGACATCAAAACATACAGCCAGATTGTCATTAAGAAATAGGAGACAAATTAAAGGTGAAATGATAAAACAGTATGGCATGGCTTTAAAATAATTAGCAAAAGATTGTGTAAATAGAGATTATGTAGAGGAGATATTACTAGATCAATTATTTTGGGATCTGTCGAAGATAGATTCAGACAAAACCTGCTGACTGAAACGGATTTGAATTTTGAGTCAGCCATTAAGAAGGGAGTGGTTTGTGAGCTGATAATAGAGCAAGCAGCATTTTTTTAAAAAATAAAATTGAGAATGACACTAAAATTGCATAGAGAAAACTGAGCGAAAAGAATGGGATAAAAGCAATAGCACAAGAAAAGAATTAATAGTTTTTGCTGTGGCAAAGCTGAACACATGAGAAGAGAATGCAAATTTCGAAATGAAAGGTGCCATAACTGTAAACAAAAAGGGCATTTGGAAAAAATGTGCAGAGAAACTGAAAAAAAGGCTAGTCAGGAGACGCATCGAAAGATAAAAACGAAGGAGGTTATAGCTGACAATATTTCTAAAATTAATAATACGAGAGCAAATGGGAAAAATAAATTTAGGTTACAGCTAGAAATCAGTAATACAGAAATAGAAATTGATAGTGAGTCAGGAACATCACTGATCTCAGAGAAGCTATGGGAACAGCTTAAGGAAAAAGGTACACACATATCAATTAAAAAGACATCTATCAAGGCTGTAGATGTAAGACAAAATGAATTAGGAATGATATAGTGCCTATAAAGTACAGAAATAAAAGGGTAAAATTTCCTATATATATAGAAATGAGAAAAATCAGTCTGTTAATAGAATGTGGAATTATTATTAATGTGAAGGCAATTTTTTGCAAAATTAGATCTAAATTCTGCATATCATCAGATCGAGGTGATGGATAAAATGGTTCAAATCTTAACATTAGCAACGCCTTTTGGGTTTTTGGGGTGTAACAGACTGCCATTTGCAATCTCCACAGTTCCCATTTTCCAAGCAAAAATTAACCACATAGCAGAAAGCTATTTTAAAACTAATTAAACAAAAGAGTAAAGAGGAAAGGTTAGTATAATTAATATCGGAAAGACTAATGATGGTTCAAAGGAATTTGCATGTACACAATTAAAAGTTTTATGATAATTTTGTTGCAGGAATAGCTCAAAGAAAATTCACTATTATCGGATATTAAACAATAAAATATATAAATAGTGTGTGCTAAAAAGAGCAAGAGCTTTTTCTTACCCTTCATGAAGGGTGCTGCCTGCTGTTGCTTCATGGGGATATTAGAAATAAGAACCCAGAGAAAAAGCTGCTGGAAAAAGTTGTAGCAACTTTCTGCCATGAGGGACGTCATCCCAGAGACTGGACCTCTGTATGTGCAAATAGCTGGATGGGGAACTGAACAGACCGGACATGGTCTTATTTTTATTTGAATGCATCTGATAAGGCTCCATGAGGATTGTTCAGAGTAGGACTGTGAGTATAAATGCTTTTAATTATTTACTCAGGCCTAAGAATAGAGAGGCAGGGATTAGTGGAGTATGTGTGAGGATATTATCATTTACCAAAATAGTAACTAAAATCAAAGACTAAATTGATCATATAGTAGATGCTGAAGTGTAGGAAGGGACATACATGTATATAATTATTAGATGGCATTTGTTAGTGTTCATATTACTTACGGAAATATAAGCAAGGTGGCAAAAAAGGTTATGCTAGCACAGAATGACAAGTGTATCTGCAAACCTTAATTAGCAACCGGAGATGGTGGGGTCAACAATATATATAAATAAGGTGTTATGTATGCAATTGTAAATAAATATAGTTATCTATGCTATTGACGATTTTTGTTGAACTTATAGTATAGTATTTTATTTGGCATTCAATTTTGTTTTGAATACACAACAATAAGTATCAATCAGAATAATCAAAACCAATTAAACAAATCTTGACATAGCTTCAGCAAAATAAGCTCTTATTTATATACTCATTAAATATCTATTCTATCATTCTGTTATTTACCAGAGTTCCCTGAAAAAAAATATCATATGCTGAAAGCAGAAAGGGTAAAAATAATAAGGTTGTGAAAGAATAAATATAAGGAAAGTGATTATACAGAAAGTGGGTTGTTTTTATGCTGGGTTTGGGAAAAGATAAGGGGGATTTAGATATAAAGGCCATGGAATTGAGAAAGATTATGTTGTGGAAATGGGATAGAGCAGGATATGGGAAAACATGGGGGGGGGATGGAAAGAGAAGGTAAAGTGGCTAACAGGTTTCTCTGGGCATAGTTACCAAGAGTTTCCCAACTCCGTATAAGAAGAAGTCACAGTGCATCACAGCAAGCCATACAAGATAATAAAAGCGAGCCATTAATAATAATTTTGTAGTACTTCATCAAATCCTTAATAATTCAATCAAATTATAATAAGTTGTCATCATCAATTGCTGACCTCAAGATTTAAAAAAAAATGTACTTAACCCTAAAATATATTTTATCAGAAAAAAGTATTTGCTACCATTCCTCTCTGAGGACAACAATCTAATAGTCTGCAATTGCATTAGAGACTTCCTAAAGAAAATTTTATCCAAAATATATGTCAAAAGAATGGCATCTTTTCATTGATGGCTCCAAATGGAGTTTGATATAGGTTCTTTTACATACTGGCAGCAAATATGACTAAATTCCTATTGATAATTGTATTAGTATGAAAGAAGTATAGTATACAATTTCTCTAATCTTAGAAATGATAATGTATCAAGAGCATCAGTGAATAATTATTATTGATATAAAAATAATAAATTTTATTTTTGATCAGCAAAATGGCTCCATTAAATATTCTCACTTTTCATGCGTTTGAGATAGCAGGGATAAACATGACAACTAGTTAAGAAAAGATTTGATCCTAATGAAAAGATATACTGATTGGGTAGCAAAATGCAGTCAGTGTATGTTTTATTCCTGAAAATAAATCATTTTAACATCATTACACAACAAGTTCAGCTTGATAAAATAGTATGTGAAGGCTATGAACAAAGATAGTTTGTGCTTTGCCTTAGATTAAGAACAGAAAAATTGGAAGCAGGATTTTTGGTAGTTCCAAAATAAGATAGTTCATAAATGCTTCACATTTCATATATTCATACTGACTCTATTGTTTGATCTTCATTTGTTTTGGTTATCAAAAATTTTCTTGGCAAATGTTAGAAAGACAACTACTCTGAATTAGTAGAGAAGGTGATCTCTAATTTTAATATGCTTGGACATAATATGAGACATTAAATTGTTTTCCAGAACGGTGATGATTTAAATGAAGAGCAAGAAGTTTTCCCCCAAAACATAAAACATATGGAAAAAGATACCAAAAAAAAGTGGAATTCTCATATAATGAAAGATTATGATGGAAACTTCAGGAGTAATTGGCAGATAAACCTAGTAGAAAATTCTATAAAAGAAGCTTCTTAGTTCTTGAATTGAAATAATGAGATTTAGTATTATAAATTTGTTTTAAATATAAAATGTTTGTTTTAATTGTGCAAGCACATTGATTTTATTAATAAATTAAAAGCAGTATCATCAAGATTTTATATTATTATGGATTTCAAATTTTAATGAATGACTAGTTGGAACAGCATATAATGTGCTCAAATCTGTAGCTGATAAGAGTAAATATGTGATGCCATTTTTGAAATCAGTATTTTAAATATACTCAGAAATAGGTTCAACTTTTAAAAATATCAAAATGTATGTTGGCCAATGTTATAAAAGACAAGAATTTTTTTTTTAGTAAGTTTGCATTGAAAATATGTTACCAACAAAATAATCATATTCACTATATTACATTTCAAAGAGAAAATAAAATTTTATCAAAATATTCTCCCAAATTTATGTTTTGGTAAATTTTTTTTTTTTTTTGTATTTACAGAGAATCCCCATATCCAAGGTTGGCAGTCATGTTTTTTGTTTAATTATATACTTTTAGGTGCATAATTATTCTGTAACCCTAATGAATATGTTTTACTTGTTAATATTAAAAAATATCAATAAATTGATTATAAATTCCTGTTAACTTTAAAAAATAGCAATAAATGTATGTATTATAAAATCCATTCACAAAAATAACACAAAACTACAACAATAAATTTTAAATAAATCAAATATAATAATTCAAACTGCAAGATATATAATTTTTACAAAGATTTATTTTTTAATAAAAAGTGACTAACATGGGATATTCATGTCAGTCACCTGAAATCTCTAATAGCCTTCAAAATCTGCTAACATGAATAACCCACGTTAGTCACTTTTTGTTAAAAAAAAATTCCTGAAAAATTATATTTCCTGAAGTTTGAATTATTAAATTTATTTTATTTAAAATTTACTGTTGTAGTTTTGTGTTTTTTCTGTAATACATTTATTGCTAATTTTTTAAAGTTAGAAGAAATTTATAATTGATTTATTTATATTTTTTAATATTAACAAGTAAAATATATTCATAAGAATTATGGGATAACTATGCCCTTGAAAATGTATAATTAAACAAAAATCATGACTATCAACCATGGGTTCAGGGAATCTCCATAAGTACCTTTTTTTTATGTATATAAAATTATCATTTTTTTTACAAATTTTCCTTCCCTATAAGATTGAAAAGCATTATCAGTATTTATACCTTTATATTCTTGATAAGAAGAATATAAATATAGAAAATAAGTTTCATGTATTTTTAATTTGATGTAAATTTAAAAACATTATACATAAAAGATTATCTTAATAATAATAATATATTAATTAATAGTGAAGCAGATGATCTGATGCTCAGATCCTGCTTCACAGCCCACTTACAGTCTCCTACCACCAAACCATGTTTAAACCCATCCTTACGCATGTATACATATTTACTAACATATATTTTCCTTTGCTTAAACATTTAAAACATAACTGACATAGATATTTTTATATCTTAACGTAAAATAATTTAATAAACAAATATTTAATATTATTTTAATGTGTATGCATGCGTAATGGATAAATATATATATTTTAGTGTGGGGAGACCGATAATAAATCGTACCAATAATTATATATATTATGTATTCAAAAGTCATATATGAAATTTATTATTTTTTTATATTTAATTTAGCAGTCAGAAAAAGATGCAATTCTTTTAAAAAGTTTCTCGAAAACAATTACCCGGAAAAGCCCATTAGTTAAAGGTAAAAGATTACAATTTTGTAATAGTAAAATAAATTCATTAGTGGAAATTTTGTCCACGCCAACTTGATTTAAAATCATAAGACTTATTTTAAAACAATCGTTCGAGAAACTTGTAACAGAATTGCATTGTTTCAAAAGTCTTACAAGACAAAAGAGATCCGGTCAGCAGATTTTTGCTTGGCTAAAGTGCACAAATTGCCTCAGGTCCAGTAGTTAGTTGCTATGCTACATCACCAAAAAAGGAGTATAAATACTGCTGGATTTGAATCCAAAAAAAGGGAGACAACCAAAATTAACAATGGCCAACAAAATCCACGCTAATTTTAATCTTCATCCAATGTGCCGTGAATAGGGGAAACTTCACCTTTTCCCCCTGTTCCAACATGCTTATTCCCATAAGAAAAGCTCCGGATCCCGTACCTATAAACTCTCAAATGTCTATTAATAATTAATCTTTAAAATGCTACCTGTGAAGCCTTATTCCAAAACTAAATCTAGTGTACTTACGCCGATGAACACTTCAAACATCAAGGACTGCTACTATTTACAAAAGGTAAAAGAACTTTAGCCGCTCTGATTCTATTAAATTCAGCCTTCTCTATAATAACAATAATCCTAACACTCTCATATAATATTGTATGTAAAATATTTATATCTTATGTAACTTTATTTCATCATAACTCTATATAACTTAATCTATCCTATCATTGAGTCTCTATTTAATATGTTTTCCCTTTTTTATTATTTCCATGCAGCAATCATATTTTATTTCATTAATATATATATTTTGTGTTTTAAAATGCCAGTAATATTTCAAACTC
Organism: Epiperipatus broadwayi; assembly: GCA_028023455.1. NCBI lineage: Eukaryota > Metazoa > Onychophora > Udeonychophora > Euonychophora > Peripatidae > Epiperipatus > Epiperipatus broadwayi. The sequence goes on from JAQFVV010006216.1 coordinate 2,662,725, forward strand.
GCAAGCATGTAATTCTTTTCTAGTTTTCTTACCCACCACTTACAGGGTAATTAATAACTCATTTTAATTAAAACAAGTCTTATTCGACTTATGCAAATGCTGGTGAGTTTGGAAAAACAAAATAATTATCCTATAAATTGTTGTAGGAAAACAGATCAATATCTGTTTTTCTAAAAATGTCTTTTTATCTTTTTTAAATGCGCTAATCCCAACCATAGATGTATTTTACATATGTAAAATCTAATTATTATCCCAGTTATTTCCACCACCCCATTTGTTCCCATATAAACCTATTTATTTATAATAATAGCATTATTTTAACCGAAATTTGTATTTATTAAATGGTGTGGGAAGTTATTAATAATTTAAAGTAAAGGGAAGGGGGAATCTATATGTCTTACATTTATGTAATTTAATTAATTTAAATCATCCATGCCTGTTTAGCGACTAGATCATACCATTACGCAGGATATTCTATAATTTATGGGTATTAAATAATTAAAATAGACTTTAAAGCTATATATTTTGTTATCCCAAGCGTTGCGTGCATATAGGCAACTTTGTTCCTATTTTATATATATTCGTGCTGCTCTCTTTTCTATGGAAGTATCGCAAAGTCGAGCCCCATCATCGTTCTCAGAGTCCAAGAACCAGGCTTAAACCACCCTGGGGACTCATTTGGTTGCTAATGCGTGCTTTATATGGGGATCGCTCTGGAAAAACCAGCCCAATAATTGCATCGCCGACCGCTCTTCGTCCATGAACCGATTCTGCTAACGTCGCAGACTTATATCGGTATACTTTTCAAAATGAATTCCATGAAGCATGTTCTGATCCGTGACTAGATCACATCAAATACGCAGTCATGCATGCACCGCCTTTTGTTGTATTTCTAGTAAACCCATGAACATCCCTAAGCTGTAATGTTGTGATTTTTGCTAAACAGATATCTATGTCCATTATTTAAAATGCACGTCATTGCGACGATCTTATTATTATTAATATAGATATTCATTAATTATCCCACACACGCCTGCCACTTTCTAAATCAAATTAATAACTATATTTTTGAACAAATATAATGTTTCATTATCAAGGTATGATTATCTTTCAAGTCGGTTAAATGCTTTTTTTTTTCTTTCTGGGGTGTAGTAGCACTTTAATATTATCTTTCTTAATAGCACTAAATATTAATATTCATCATTATAGTACATATTATTGGCATAGTCGCAATTATAAATAAAGTCATCTCTTAAATGTAATTCTTAATGTATAAATCAAACGTAATATTATTTCTCTATGATCCACTATTATGTAATCCTAATGAGGCCAATGATCAATCAATGATGATATGCGTTTACGTATGTTTTATTAAAATAATAAACCTTAAATATATATTATAACATTTCCTAAACATTGTATTTTCTTTTATTTAAGTTAATATTTTAGTAATAATTTATGCTTCTACTGACTAGATGATCTCCGCTAATATAATTAATATGATAGATAACGATCTTTAATTATTTCTAAATTGCATTTCATACTAAATATTCCACCACTAAACAAATTAGAGTCTTTTTGTGTCTTCAATGTGCGATGCCGGCGGTGAGAAATGAAATTAGATCGATATCATCGGGATTGTTGCTCATAAGTTGGTAGATCTGGGAAATAGGCAAATAGGGCAGAATTCATGAGTGTTCCTGACTTATGTATCTTGCGCATGATTGGATTCAAGGTACTTGTGCCTAGATGCTAGATCTTGTTACATGAACATACAAAACCGACCGGTACAATAGCAATATAAACATTAATAATCATTTTCTAAAACAAAATTAAAATAAATGACAAAAAAGAAAAAACTAACTTACAAGCATGGGGAGAACTGGAGTCATCAGTGAAGAACGTACACTCAAAGATTTAGTCAAACCAGGCTTACTTAGAGTGTCATTTTTATTATTCAATACCCTGCTTACAACACTTTGTAAGTCCCGGGATGCTTGAAAAGCTGGATAAGCATTAGGATCAAGAGCTTCCAAACTATAACATAAGAAAACCATAATTAAAATACATGTTTAAAAATTAATTGCAAATACTTATTCTAATTTTGACTATTAGCGTTAAATTTATTTACAATAAAAAAAAATTAAGATGAACTTCTTAAATAATTAAAATTGCAATAATAAAAGTATTGCAACAATTAGCTTTTAAAAATGTTAATAATAGTCTTGAAAAATCTTTTAAATTTAGTATGATTATAAAAAATGACTTTCCAATAATTGATGTTATTCATTTTGACAAATTATAATTTTAGAAGTAATGTTAAATATCAAAATTTAAATAAATAATATTTATATAAAAAAAAGTATTCTACAGTTTACTCTTTAACAATAAGTATGCTGAATGAAATATAAAGAAGATTTCATAACTCAAAAAAAAAATCTCTTATGATAACTAATGAAATATATTTCATTTACAATCTATAGAAAATTAACTATTTGCCTTCAACTAAACCATGATTAATATTGTAACACTACTGAAGGATTCACTAATGAATAATAATAAATAATAACTTTTTGGTGTTATTTATGTTTTACATATACACTTTATTTATAAGTCAAACTCAGATATGTAATAATTTTAAAATTCATTGTTCTGAGATTTAATGTTATGAATTTCATATATATGTAAGTATAAAGCTGATGCAAAATATATTGAGTATGTATTGTTTTTACAATAAAAACATAAATTCATTCACTTTAATCCCATTCCATTGTTAGTTCTAATTATTAATTTTACAAATTTTTCCTAATCCAAAAAAAAAATGTAAATTTATATAAATGGTTTTTCTCTACTACTTATTTCAGCAATACATTTCTAGAAAATTCTAAATATTTGCATTTTAATGAGTCTAATGATACTACTAATATTTTTTACTTTTGAGATAATAATTTTGAATATTTAAACATATCTTCAATTTACTATAAATTTAATGACACAATGATTTTATTATTTGAAAATAAATGTGTGAACATCTTCATATATAAAGGTCAGCTTCATGTCTTCATTCAATATGCTATTGAAAATGAATTTCAAATAATGGATATTATCCTCCATCCCTCTTTATCTATATGGCATCTAATAGTATTTATAAAAATAGATTGTTTTTTATTTTAAACAAATGAAAATCAATTATCACTAATACTAAGACTACGCCTGCTATAGAATTATGGTGCGATTACAAATTCTTTAAATAGAATCAAAAATGAAACTATACCCTCCAACAATTAAAGCAGCCTAATTAATAATGACTAAAAGTGAGAAAGAATGGATCAATATTTTAAAAAATTTCAGAGTGAATAAAATAATATCTTAAAATATATATAAACTAGATGTCCAATATGATATTAAAACTGATTAAGGAAAGAAAAACCTAATTTTGTTAAATAAGGATATGGAAAATAAGGTTTAAAAAAAAAAACCCAATAAACTATAAAATTAAATATCCATACTAGAAAAAAAATAATTTTTTTCTACATAAAGATTTACTAAGAATTAAAGTATACTTGCAAATAAAAATGAAACTGAAATATATTAGTGTTACAATAAAGTGTATTTGTGAATATATGTATATCTATGGATACTGTTTATTGTAAATAAAGATATTTACTGCTATAATTATTATCACACAACAAGTTTTCCTTCACCGTATTCACTCTAGAAAATTTACATAATTAGCATGCATTGAAATTTATTAATTACATAATAATTAATTCTAATTATGCATAAGTTGCACAATATAAAACTGCAGATATAGTTACATGTGTGTATGCAGAAATTCTGTTAAAATGTATATTTGAGATATGAACTGTTTAAACTTGATGTATAAAAATATTTACACAAGCATCGTCCAAAAATGTTCTATGAATATAGAAATCTTCTCAAAAGATTGATGTTTAATTTCATTCAGTTATATTTATTGTCATTGTTATTGTTATTATTGTTATTATTATTATTTTATAAGAATAATAAATTCTTGTTAAGCTTTATTTGTTATTGTTTGTTTATTATGAATATGACTCAGCTGGAATTTTGAGATATCCCCTGGGTACACATTATATTGCCACATTTGATAGAAGAACCTCTGCAAATAATGCTAGATTGGTACAGATGATGAAGAATCTGCAAGCAACAGAAGATTGCCACAGTTTATATCAGCATCTGTAAAAATAATAATATGTTGATGCAGGTAATGATTGAAAGATTTGCAACATCTTATACGTAAAATAAATTGCAGTACAATGGCATTATAAAATAATGTCATGAAGGAATTTGAAGTCAATAAAACAGTAGGTGGTGCATATAAAGAAGGCAGCAATGCTGACATGATTGGCAGGCAAGGACATTTTGTGAAGAGATTTTGTGAGCTGAAACATCTGGAAACAGTAACATACCTGGACATTCAAGAAAAATTAAGTGCATACTTTCAATCAGTGATATCAAAGTATCAAGAATATGATGCAGTACTGAAAGAGTTAGCAAAAGAGTGCAAATCTAATACTGAGTTAGATGAAATGTTCTTCAATAAATTGCTACAAGGAATGACTATGGCAAGTTCTCCTTGGCGAATCAGTATTAATATATAAGCAGGCTGTTGATAAATGCATAACCCATAAATAAGATGTGGCAAATACTGCAGAATTTTAACACCACAAAGATGTCATTTAAAATGACTGTGAGTAAAATTGACATTGAAACACCAAGTGTTGAAGCCTTATGAAAGTCTTTATATGCTTTTGTTGAATGAAAAGAGTCATGTGAAAAACACCTGTAAATTTAAACATGAAAGATGCCATATGTGAGAAAACCATACACTTATCATGTATTTGTCATGCAAAGAGTTAAAATAGAAAGGGAAATTTACACATGGATAATAAATCACAGGAAAAAGCTAAAAGAAAAACTGATATAGAAACAATAAACAATATGGATAATAAACATATTTTGCTAAATTATTCAAGTTACTATAAGTCTGTGCACAAATGGATAAAATGAGTGCAAGGTTAAATGCTCATAATACATTTGGTCCACTATGAGAAAATTAAGTTTTTAGTAGGTATAATTAATGGCAAGGAAAAATACCCTAAAATGGATAAAGAGAGGGAGGTAAACAATGCCACAAAACCAAAGAATGTTAAGGACCTGCATGCATTTCTGGGTTTGCTAAATTTCTGTAAGAGCCTTTTGAAAGAAAAGCATACATTACCACACCTTTATACCAATTAATGCAGAACATGAAAATACTTTCAATAGAACAAGGGATCTACTAGCTTCTGAATAATTACTTGTTCACTATTGTAATGACAAGGAGATCATTATTACCATTGACATCTCAGATTATGTCATAAAAGCAGTTACATCTCATCACTGTTATAAAGTTGCTTATACCTCCTGAACATTGATAGCTGCGAAGAAAAATTACAATCAGCTGAATAAAGAAGCTCTGGTGATAATTTTTGGATGCGAGTTCAATATTTATTCTAACCACCATCCATTAATGGATATATTTGGTAACGTGAAGAGAACTCCACAACACACCAATCAAAGAATAATTTGCTGAATAAATTTGTTAGCCACACATTATTTTGAGTAATCAGTAAAAAAAATTATTCTTGCGGATGCCCTATCAAGGTTACCGCTTCAGTGTGAGTGCGAGTGTAAGATACAGAAAATAATTATGTAGAGTCAATGGAAAACAATATATTAGATACCATAATCATTGATAAACAAACCAAACAGGTTACTAGCTACCAAACCTTGTGAAAGCGGATAAAATATGCTTGGCCTAGTAAACACCCAGATTATGTGTCAAAGACTATTTGGAACACCTGCAAGTGAATGTCTATTTCTAAAAATTGTAATGGCAAACTATGTACTTATACTCTCAGAAGACAGAAAGCAATTATTAGCATTCTTACATGGAGGGAACCCAGGAATTGTAAGAATGGAAGTTAGCACAGTCTTATGTGTGGTAGCCAAACATGAATAGCGAGATTATGCAGACAGTTAAACATTATGAAGATTGCCTGTCTACTGATAAAATGTTCCTAAAAAAAATTAAAAGTTCAGATTAAAGCAAACTAATTGTAACAAACTTCATTTAAATCATGCTGGTCTATTTAATGGAAATATCTTCTTGAAACTTAGATTCATACTCTAAGTGAACAGAATATAAAAGACAAGGATAGAAAATATTATGAAAGCCTTGAGGGAAATATTCACATATCAAGGATACCCTGAAACTGTAGTCACTGATAAAGGAGCTGGCTTTGCATCTACTTTGTTAAAAGACTTTTTTTTACTAAGAGAAATACATCATATGTTGACAGTACCATATCACCAAAAGTTTAATGGCTTCATTGAGAAAGCCATATAGTATTTGAAAAATGTGTTAAATACGACTTCGTACAATGCTATTAGCGAAGCTTTGATGAACATACCATATTTGAAAAATGGGTTAAATAAAATGTCACACAGGGACATTAGCAAAGCTTTGACCAACATTACGTTTTACCCAAATTTTACCCCTTTTACTTCTACTAAAAGAACCCAGCTGATATGTCAATGTGTTAGAAATACCGAAAATTATCAGTACTAATGCCTACTAAAGTATATCAAAGAAATTCTATGTGAATAAAGAAAATTTCAAACTTGATAAAAGTATCAGGATACAGAATATTTTGAAAAGAAAATGATTTCCAGGAGTAACATCTAGAATTATCTAAAAGCAATTATGAGAAGTTCAGACTCCTAATGGCAAACACATGAGAAGACCCAAAAATCATGTGAGAAATCATTACCTAAATTGATAGAGGAAATAAATGTTAGCTCCTGCTTTATGCTAACTGCAGATAATACTCTTATAAAACAGGATAACCTTACAGATGCAACCATCCACATTAGTTTGAACCAGGGAGAAGAATTTACACATGTAGAATAACTCATCTGATAAGTTAGAAACTTCACCAGTAATAGGTTCCCTCTTCCAAAAAGTCTCTCATTAGAAAAAGAGAAAAATACCAAGCAGCAGAAAAAAAGATATCTACATCTAATTAAGCCTGTCGGGCTCATTCGAAACCTACAAGATTGCAAGATTATTTTATATAATAAAGCTTGATTTTTCTAGAGAGAAGGGGGAGGTACTGAAATGTTTTGCAGTGTCACAATATAGTGTATGTGTGAATATATATATATATAGATAGATAGATAGATATGGTTTATTGTAAATAAAGATATTTATTATTATAATTATTATCGCATAACACTTGGATAAGTTATCTCTTACCATATTCCCTCCAGAAAAGTGATATAATTAATATTGAACTTTTATTAATTACATGTTAATTAATTCTAATTATGCGTAAGTCACACAATATAAATCTGCAGATATAGTTACATGAGTGTTTGCAGAAGCTTTGTGAAAATGGATATTAGAGATATGAACAGTTTAAACTTGTGTGTATAGAAATGTTTATACACCCATGTCCAAAAATGTTCTACGAATATAGATTATCTTCTGAGAAGATTTATGTTTAATTTCCTTCCGTATACATGTGTTCGAACCCACTAAGGCAAGGGCACTATACACTGAACGTAATGATATGAAACAAAAAATTAAAGAGGTGTGCTTTATTGCAAATGACAATTGTACAATAAACCGGAAAGAATCATGCTTTGCAATTTCCAGAAAATGGTCATTATAAAATTTGCATAAATTTTACATAAACCACAGCTAAACTTCAGTTAAAAGAAGGCTATGATTATGGAAACTCAAGGTCTCTGAAAGCGCTTAGCCATATAACTTTGTAATAAGATTGAGACAAGCTTCACTTTTTTGTGTAAAGCACAATCTAAATTACTTACTACTCAAAGGTGAAGTAGAAAACTAGTATTTTATTTCGATTATTTTTATTATTATTATTTATTATGAGTATAAAAAATTCTTGCTTAGTTTCACTTGTTTGTTTATTATGGAAGCGACCAGGCTGGTATTTTGAGATACCTCCGGACTCCACAGCAAAAATACTAGAATTATACAATATTCTTTCACATATGTGAATTAAAAAACTTATTAATAAAAATATTTAAGGAAATATACTGAGATAAGCACAAGTAAAATAATGGGGGTGTAGAAGATATATTGATGCTACTTTTACTATGACTTATAGCAACTATCTATTCAGAGAGCAATTGAAAAGAATGAACTAAAACCAGAATATCTTACATCAGAAATAGATAAAAATATTTAAAAAAATTAAACAACAAAAAAGCTAATGGTCTTTATAGAATAATGGTTGAAATTATAAAAGATATTGGACAATATAGAAATGAAATCATGCAACAACTTTGAAAAATAATTTGAAGATCCAAAAAATGGTAGGATAATAGTGTTACTCAATCTTTGTGCTGCTCAATGATAATGGCAATCTAATATAACAATATTAATTTCAAACTCAATTAAAATAACATAATTAATGAATTATAAAAGAAGTCATTTTTATCCAAATATCGGATAAACTGTCAGAATATTTTTCTATGCCTCCAGAAGAGTCACAAGAAAAACAAATAAATGAATATTCAGTGGATTCAACAGAATACACTTTTAAAATATATATGTGCTTTAGGACTATTAAAAAGTTTTATAATAAAGTAGACAAAACTATGAAGATAATATTCTTGAATCAGAGATATCTCTGAATCTAATCCTCAATTCTATGAAAATCAAAATAAACTAAATTTTTATTAATAGCTTTCAAATAGATGTAGGTATTAAACTTTACTTCATTCTTTTTAATACCTATAGTAAGATCGCATGCATAATGTCCTTAAAGGCAGAAGATAAAATAAAAATAAGAAAGAAACAGATAAATAATTTTAAATATGCTAATAACACTTTGATATTTATTACTAAACTTAACAAATTTTATAGCAAAATTACTACAGAAAAACAAACAGTATCAACTAGAAATCAAGATTATCATTATAATAATAATTGTTTTATAACTTTTAAAATGGTACATTAATTTGAATATCTGGATTACACTATATCTAATAATGTAAGCTAGAAATATGCAAAAGAATTCCAATAGCAAAAACAATGATGACAAAAATTTAACTGATCAATTACTTTATTTTCCCAATTGTTTTGCTGTGAAACATGGACTCTCAAAAAACCAGAGAGAAAAAAATAGATGCACATGAGATGTGGAGTTATTGAAGAATGCATCTAATTTCTTTCATCACTCACAAGATCTTAAGGTCAATGAAAAACTATCAGTGCTAATTAGGAGATAGGTGATGGTAAATTTTGAATCACAGTGAGTAAACTCAATATAACAAAAAAGGTAATCAGTGAAAAATATAACTTTTTTCCGATGTGACAGAGAGGTTTGATAAGACATATATTTCCAAAAGAAGAGTTCATCACAATATTTCATTACATTTTTTTTGAGAATATATTTCCCATTATCACATAAATTATAATCAAAATTTATCAAAAAAAAAAGGTTTTCATGAACAAGTTTTTATAACTGACCATATAGAAATCTAGATTGCTTAATAACTTTCTTGTTAAATTTATGACGTCATAATCTGGTTATCAAAAATTGAATAGTATCAGGATAAACAGTTGAATAGTATTTTTCAACAGCTATATAATATTAATTTTTCTTTCTAATGTACCACTTTACATTTTCTGACATGGCTATAAAAATTTAACTAAATCATATTTAAAATAATTTTTTATATGATCTGAATTGCAAGAATATTATAAATATTCCATATGGAAATTACAAACTAAAATAAATCTAAAAGTAACATTTACACAAAACTATAAAAAATGAATAAAACAACATAGAAAAAAAAAAAAAATAGTCATTCATAAATAAACAGAATAAATACAGTCTTAATGACACTTCCAAACAAAAACTATCTGCAAAATATAATGCAAAATAACCAAATATACAACATATTATTAGAAAATAAAAAACTAAACAGTATTTACAATCCATTGTTATCATATAAAGATGACCATGTAATAATAAATTAATATTAACCCCTATAAGATTTTTCAGATTGTCAAATAACAAGTATATATATGTCAATATATATTTCATTTAATTTCATTTGTTAGCATATGAGATAATTTTATCCCAAACCCATTCAGTAATCAATATATTACAGTTCATATATTTATCTCTCCTATTAATTTGGTATTCTTATCTGATAGTCTTCCAATTAACCTCTTCTATCAGTATATTAATTGTCTGAGCAAATGAGTTTCTTAATCTTAACATAGGATTAAGAATTTCCATTTATTTTTTTGAAACAGAATAATATTAAAAACAATTACTATCAAAACATAACAAACATTGCACTCACATATGCTTAGCTCCAGCATTAATTCGTAAATCATGCTTAATAAGACGAACAACCATTTTAAGATCATTTGCTGTGCACCTGCAAATAAATATGTATTATAGTCAAAAAAAATAAAATTTAAATGAAATGATTTTCAGCATTTATACTTGAAACAATTTGATATTAAATTTTATTATACATAAAAATTAATTTCTATCAGCCTAGTTGCTTTTGGCTAATACAGAACCTTTTAATTCAATTACAAATACATTTTTTAAAATATTCATTATTTCTAATATGCTTTTGCAAAGTTTATAAATGAAAAGTCAAATACTGAACTCATAACTATAAATATAAATAAAAGATACAAACAATATATTGAGAGCAAAGCTTTATTAGTGCAGACAATTATGAAGTGCTAAGCATGCTCTTAACTGGATTCAGTCATAGACATAACACTTCCTAATTGTCTGCACTAGTAAAGCTTTGTTGTTGTTTGTATATTTTATTTATATTACAGTTTTGGAGATAGTGTTTAAAACTGTTATATTTTACATAACTATAAAAAATGAACTAACTTTAAGAAAGAAGTATCCAAATAGAAATAGTTAATTACCTAATAGGATAAGACATTGGTTCACTAAACGTGGCTCAGTTGTCATGGGCCTCTTATGTTATCAGTCATCTCACACTAACAGTGACAAAAATGAGATTGTACATTACATTCCCATAACTTAATTATAATTTTTATTTTTTACTTTTTACCCTTTTTACCCCTACCACAAGCTTAGCAGACTGAGAATATCCTTAATTGATACATGATGCAATAGATTCAATGATAAACTGCTTTGGAAATAGATTTGAGACAAGAATTTCAACTCAATAAATGATTATTTGTTTGTGCAGACCTATTTAGAAATACCTATCATTATCAAGAAAGTGGAAAACCTAGAAAAGGTAGTCTAAAATAGCCTGTCTCACATAATCTGACTAAGTTACTATAGCTGATGGATTGCTCATCAACATAAAATACAATTTTGAAATTAGTAATGATAAAGATAATGATGGGAAATCAGCAAGAAATAGTAACATTTTTTTAAATATATATATATAGGTATATGTAATCTGTGATTTTTATTTGATATGAAGTTTTCAAGACATATGGAGGGCATATTTGTACCTAAGGAATTTATCAAGACATGTATTTGGTCTGGTTAAACTGATCTTCTAAAAAAAGAAAGATGAATTCATCAAATTTAAATAAATCAACAATATAATATAAAATATCTTTATATAACAGCAATAATGTATATAACAATAATCATATTCAAGATCATCTAATTCATTAAGTATATGACTGGAAGTTTTTTGGCAGGATAAACTATCAAGAATATAAGGAGTTTGATTTGCTATGAAAAGTAATTTTATATATTCTGTTCTTGGGATTCCTATTTTATCAATGCATATGCTCCAATGTTAGATTCAAATAGATCGGAGAAATAAAGCTCAATGTCATTAAAAAATCATTTTTTTTCTTCTTGAAGACTTTAATATAAGTATCTTAAAGTAGAGACATTAAATTTTAACTCAAAGTTATTATAAATACTGGCACTGTCTCTGTGGACTCAAATGGTCTGCTGACATTAAAGTTTTTCATAACATAGAACTTATATTTATCCTTGCTCAAACAATGGTATCTTATGAACTATATTATAATTAAGAGTTAAAATGTAAAATAAGCTCATATTAAATAAGCACTTATTATTTGCAGCTAGATGGACAAATCATAAACTTATACATCCTAAGATTAAAATAATAGTTGCATTAAAAAAGATCCCACTACAAACATACTGGAAGAAATTATTATGTTAATTTTTTAAAAGCAACTATTACATGTGCTAAATTTTAACAGCTATTAGACATTGCATTTGTCATTTTAGATTTTTAAGCTTATCATAATACTAAGGCATAGAATTCTCCTCCTAAGAAGAGACTAGGTCTCTGACAAATGATTCTATTATTAACTCACTTGATTAAAAGAAAACATATAGATCTTTAGTTTATTACAATGATAACTGAATGTGGAGATTCATAAGCAATACAGAAATTGAAAAAAAAAAAAGCTAAATATGTTTGTTGCTCATAATAATACTTTGAAAATGATATATTCACCTGAAAAACAATATCACTATCTAAAAAAATTGTAGACATGACTCTTTTATATAATAATAAAAATAATTTTACAGATGGTAAAATTATTTTAATCTTCTGAATTGAAATGATAAAATTGAGATAAAAAAGATGTTTAATTTTAAAAAGTTAAAATAGCACTTTATAATATTGCAGATGCAGAGATATAGATTCTGATAAAATACCTGGAGAAGTTTTAAATATGATAAAATGTATAGAGCCGTAAAGCTACGCCAGCTGATTTTAAAGGTTATTTCTACTGTTCCAATTTACAGAAAAAATAACAAGGATAAAAAAGACTATAATAATTATTATGTAATATCAATATCTATTCTAGCAAAGATACTTTCAAAGATTTTGTTGAAGAGATGAATGGCACCACAGATTTGGTATGATTATATTGAAAGCACTAGAAACATGATTTTTGTCATCATAAAAATATTAAAAAGATATTAGGAGAAAAAGTATGATTTATATATTAGTTTTATTAATTTGGGTAAAATGATCAATACATTTAATCAAAAGATTTATGACATTATTTATTCTTATCATACAGATTCTGTATGAAGGAATGAAAGCAAAAGCTACTATTGCTAATAAAAAATATGAAGCCTTTGAAATCCAAAATTAATGTTAAATAACAATGTATACTAATTCAAGCTTTATTTTATATTTTTATGGTAGTGGTCTTTGAAACAGTTTATTAAAGATTTCACAATGCAGACATCTAGTTGTAATATATATTTGATAATGGAGATTTTAGTTTGAATCAATTGAAATTTGAAGACAAAAAATGTATATTCTCATTTTCTAGATTTACAGTAAGCAGACCATTGTACAATTCCTACCAATTAAAAATATGATCTACAGAATTTTTTTAATGCAAACTATAAAAATTCTGGTTTAATAAGTATTGTTCAAAAACCTAATACTTAAAAAAAAATTAAGTATTACTGAGATTAGATGTTATTAATTTCAGGATATGCATCAATTCATAGTAGAAAGGCAAACTCGGATGTTACGAGTGCAACAGAGACTCATATGTGCTGCTATTGTATTTAATAAGTTGAAAGATATGATATCTTATCACAGGCAAAAATTCACTATACGCATTACCACACCGCAAGCTAGAGTAATCAATGGATGCCAGAAAGCTTGTGCATAAAATCCCCATCCACAAGCCTTCTGGCATCCATTGATTACTCTAGCTTGCGGTGTGGCAATACCTATAATGAGTTTTTGCCTGTTTTAATAATAGTTGTAAGCAAGCATAAGAAGTGGTGATCATGTGATGTTTATATCTTATCACAATGATATAATTAACATAATTAAATTACTTGTATTTAAAATTGTATTTAACCTAACTTATTATAAAGAAATAATCACTGACCCACTAAAGATATACTGAAAAAATTTCTTCATGAGAATTTTCTATAAGATTCCAGAGATCAAAAAATCAATCAAAATATTTTTCAGATTGTTAGAAGTGATGCTACTAAATCTGCTATTTTAAAAACATATCTTCATTAAATTGAGAATGTGAACCAAATGAATGATAGTAAATGTATTTTATGGTGAACTTGAAAATAGTTTTTGTGACAAAACAAATTTACTTTCATTATAAAAATTACCTAAAATTTCTCTAAAAGATGCAATATTGATTACTTTTTTTCATTAGAAAAATGAGTGAGTATAGAATGTAAAAAAAGAACTACTGTAAAGAAAAATGCTAGTGTTGCAAAAAGTAAAATTTGCTGAAAAATAGTTAAAAAATAGCATCACTTAATATTAATAACCAGTCTAAAGATTTAGCATGTGATATATATGGTGTATTTGTGTTTCACAGATTACAATTCTTACAATCATCGCAAAAGTCATCTTTAATTTTTTATATGTTGTTTTTTTTAATCATTGTTTTTTAATTTCAACTGAAATTACAATGACCATATTAAAGATGAATCTGCTGAAACCAACACCAACAAAAATATCTCTTCTAGATTAATGTTAACTAAAAAATAGTAATAAATTTCTTCACACAAGGACTTCAGAAACCTCAATTTAATTAACTTTTGTTTCAATGCAACTACTTAAGAAGACTTTCACAAACAGACGAGACTACAAAAAAGATTGTTCCTGAAATTCTTATAAAACAATGAAGAATATGCTACCTCAGCTTCTTTGAAAGGAAAATAAACTAAATTTAATTATTACTTAAAATAATTTTCATGATTTTGAAATACAGAATATCATATCTAAGATCCTCTGTAAACTGATATCTTTATTAATAAATAATATAACTGTTAAATAATATTAATATTCTCTCTCCAAATAATAATATACCCAAAAGAATCCCAAATAAGGAGGTATTTTTCTAAAAAAAAAAATATTATTAAATGTAAAAACTTTAATATAATATGTGACATGTAATGACACACTTAACATGCAAAAAGAAATGATTCCAACATTTCCATAAACTGAATATTTCTGATTGCAATCAGAAGTACATATCCATTTGATAAAGATATAATCAAGGAATTTTGAAAAAGTAGAAAATTCTCTAACAAACTATATAGCAATTAATAATTTTAAACAATCCTAGTCTAACATTAAGTGTCAAACTTAACACTAAATAAAAATTGCATAATATCATAAAACTTTCTCCAATATATTCTGTGTTGTCTATCTTTGAGATAAAATCAAACCAAATAAAATTCTATTACCTTCTCCCTTCATCATCAATCCATTTATAAACTAAATCATCAAAATCATTGAGGTTTACACTTTTTTAATTATGGAAGCATATTAGGACGGATTATCAATCTATTCCCATATAGTCTACTCACTTTGCAATATCAATCTTTACATCTGTATCATCTATTTCATCAATAGAACAAAAATGACTCCAATACTTTATTGACTATCTTAAACATTAACTTTTAATGAAACTATGCCATATCTGATGATAAAAAAACTGCCATTTTTTCCAGTTAACTTCTTAACATTCATTAAAAAAAATAATAATAAAACAACTCTGCAAATAGCCCAATTTATTATTTATTAATAATGCCAATTCATATCCTAAGTTTTTCCAAATAATACTTACTCTTAGAAATAATTCATCTTTATCAATGATTGATCATATATTTCTTTTAGATTAGATGCTGTCAATGCATCTCTAAAACACATTCATTTTTCAGACTGATGCTGTAAAATAATCTGGGTATTCAATAACTATTATTATATTTTCAAGTTAATAAAAAAATTCTCTAAATTTATAATAAACCATTGTTCAATTTCCAGACTGCTCATACCTGATATGCAAATAATATCACATTTACTATATGTGAGCTTGTTTCTTTATCATAGTGACTATATGCAAAAGAATGTACAGGTGTGTTTCTGCTCTGCAATTAATAAAAACTTCTTGGATAAGCACAAATCTGTTTACACTTCAAATAAACAGTTTATCAATTTCTTAAATAGACAAAAATACTATTCATAAACATATTTCTACACAAAAATATAAAAATATTATAAGATACTCAAATAGACTATATATGGCTATTGGGAATTTCACTAGACAATTATATATCTTGATCACAATATTTATGAATATTTTAGAAATAAATTTACACAATCATAGAGCAGTTTTAAAAACTGTCTAATCACCTTTGAATAAGCAGCATCTCCCATATCCACTTTGAACAATGGTAGTTAGCAGATCAATCACACTAGCATATATGATAATAATTTATAAACAGATAAAAATAAACAATTCTACTTTAACTTCCTGCCAATAATTCACATATCAATATAACAATATATGATATAATTATAAGCACTTAATATTTTATAAAACACCATGAATAGAACAAATTATGAATTAATATTATAATTTTTCTTTTGCAAATGTTATTAAGTTTTTATTATAATTAAACCTTAAAAATTAAAATAACAGGCACACAGGACACCATAATTATGATGATTCTGACAAACCTTTTTATCAAATATGCTAATAACTAATGCTCATATTTTACAATTCAATAATAATGATTTATCCATATTTTACTTTTAGATGAAAAAAAATATTATCATACAAATATTTAAGATAAAGCTGATACTTATAATTAGTTTTTTAAAAAAATATTTTCTGAAAAATATTGCTATAATAATTCTATAGAAAATTTACTATATGAGCACATACATATATATAGTATTTTTGTATTGGACTATTTCCATATCTAATATGAATACTGAATATCTTTAGAAAAATTTAACTTTTACTTAAATATTTCAAATACATTCAACTGTTATTAATATCACATCAAAAACATTAGTATATGCATCACTTAATCACCATTTCCTATGCTTGCTCATAACTGTTATCAAAACAGGCAGAACTTTCTATACGTATTGCCACTCAGTGCAAGCCAGAGTAATCAATAGAGAATTTTGCCTGTTTTGATAACAGTTATGAACAAGCATAGGAAATGGTGATTATGTGATGTTTATTGGCTTAAAACCAGTCCTGCCTAATGGCTATGGTTATTAAAGAATCAAAGTCACCAAAATGTATAGATACTGAACTGAGTTCAGACTTATATGACTATATAAGCTAATGAGCTTGGATTGAAAATATTATGGTGTTTTTAATTTAAGACTCGCAGTTTTGTAGTTAAGTAGAGATAAAAGATGACTACTGGATGGTTGCATTAGGGCTCCTCACTGATGAAGGCCACAAGCCAGAAACTAGTCTGAGGATATTGGATGAGTAGGCACTAGATGGAAATTTTATGCACAAGCCTTCTGGCATCCATTGATTACTCTGGCTTGCACTGAGTGGCAATAAGTATAGAGAGTTTTGCCTGTTTTGATACCAGTTATGAGCAAGCGTAAGAAATGTGATGTTTATTGACTTAAAACCAATCCTGCCTAATAGGATAGTGGTATCTATGGTTATTAAAGAATCAAAGTCACCAAAATATATAGATACTGAACTGAGTTCAGACCTATATAACTATATAAGCTAATGAGCTTGGATTAAAAATATTATAGTGTTTTCAAGACTCATAGTTTTGTAGTTAAGTAGAGATAAAATGTGGCTGCTGGAGGGTTGCATTAGACCCTAAGATCTAGGTGCAGTGCTCTCAGATCCAAGGCCCCTCACTGATGAAGGCCACAAGCCAGAAACAAGTCTGGGGATATTGGATAAGTAGGCATTACATGGGGATTTTATGCACAAACCTTCTGGCATCCATTGATTACTCTTGCTTGCACTAAGTCGCAATATTTATAGAGAAATAATACTTATTTTGACATTAGTATATGCACAATGTTTCGAAAGGTATTATTCTCCCCTCCTCTTCAGTTGTTGCTGGCCTGACCAGTGACAGTACTAACATGGAATTTGAACCTGGACCCTTAGATTCTTGAGTATTGAATTTTAAGGTAACACTCTAACCAACTGAGCCATCCAGCCAAAGGTAACAATCAGTAGAAATTTCATATACTTATCTATGAGGTTCCTCCTGATTTCTCCGCTTTTTCCTAAGAGCAAAGTTGATTAGTGGTTTCCATACATTATGTATAGTCATACTAGGTTGGCTTATGGGATTTTCTGCCATTGTCATGTCATAGATAAGTTGTGCATATACTAACATGTTTGATGTGCTATTACTAATAGTTGAATATATTTGGAATATTTAAATAAAAGTTAAATTTTTGATGTGCTATTACTAACAGTTGAATATATTTGGATTATTTAAATAAAAGTTAAATTTTTGTCAAGACATTCAATACTCATATTAGATGATGGAAATAGTCAAATATAAAAATACAACTAGAATATCATCATCACAAACCTTCAGGAAAATATATATAGTATGTTTTTGGATATAATTCACCAATAAAAAACATTATGCATATATGGGTGGGTATGTGTTAAAACTCAATGCTTTTGACCCAACGAGCGTAAAAGTGGTTTGCTCTGAGCAGGCTAATAGGATGCGTAAATTCAAGGAAGCATAGTTCATTGCTAACAAGCCCCACACTATAAACAAAAAAAATCTTATGTCCCTTGTCAAAGGAATGGAATATATAAATAGGACATTTACATAATATGCACCTTATTTAAATGTGGTATTGTTTTCCGCAGAAAAAGACAAGCGATATGATTCTTACCATGAATATCAAAAGCATGCTCATAAAATTATAACAATAGTAAAAACTGTATTACCTTTTTTTTTTTGGTTAAATGTTCAAAATGTTTATATATATAAATTACAGTAAACACAAGAAAACAGAAATAATATATTTTTTTGAATTACAACATATAAAACAATAAAAGCTGATTAATTTACTTCTTTGCAATTTTAGTAAGAATGCGTAGTTGATCTTCTTCCTTAGTTTCCTTTGACAAATTCTCCAAATATTCATCTACCTGAAATAATAACAAACTCTATTTGTAAATATTATGCAATTTATTATACAAGAAAAATAGAAGTATATGGAATAATTACATGTTATAAAATGTCAATTATTTTATGAATAATTTGTAATACAATTATTTAAATACTGATTTAAAAATACAAATTGGATTCAAAAAATAAGCCAAAATATAATCAAAGAGATGATATCATTGAAGTTATAGATTCAGAAATCTTAAAAAGATCACACTGGAAACTGCAAGTAAATAAAAATCTTAACTACTGTAGATAATCTGTTAAAGAATAGTGATATTCTAAATACATTTAAACAGTTCTTCTTGTCTGACAAAACACATTGAAGATATTTTGTTGTTAGAGACAAATACATTGCAGCATTTCTAATATAATAAAACAATAAAAATATATATAAGCATACAGACACTTAGATTTCCTGATTTTCTTAAGAAAAAAATATAAATATCAAAGATATTTGCAAAACGAAAAATTTACTTTCATTATAGAAAGATTTTCCCAATAATTATAAAATATTTCATTGTCTATGCTCTTTAATTGCAAGATCAAATTTAACACAAAATACGTAAGCAATCAATAAAAAAAGTCAAAAAAAAGAATCTCAATTTGGTCAATTGAATGGAACTGTTCTGCTCAATCTGATATTTGCATGTTCAAATATTACATGACTTCCTTAGGATAGCAGTTTATTCTTGTTTTTAATTATTTGATATTGGAGAACTATCACTCTAAATCACATAAATAGAATAAATTCACACTTTCATATGAATTCAATTTTCTTTTTTCTTCCAAAAAGAATTTTTTCAAAAATTTCTCTGAAATTAAATTTTCCTAAAATTATTATGTTTTCAAGTATAATGGATTATTCTATCAATTTTGGTTCTTTCACAAAATTGTGCATCTTAAAGAAAAATCATTATGTATGATTAAACCACAATTACTTAAAGGCATTTTTAACTTGTTAGGAATTTCAAAAAGAAATTGTAAAGATATTCAATCACATTAACAAAACCAGCAATTTGACTTTATACTTAACTGCAATATATCCATCTAATATTTGTCTTCTATTATCAATCAAGAAATAACTCCAGAATTTGACTAAAACATAATGATTAGACATAAATTCAGTATCATTTGTACATAATACTTCTCTCAACAGTAACTATGCATATCTTACACTAGTGAATATAACTGCTTAGACATGTTTATTTTTTTTGATTGTCATAGATTATTCTGAGAATCATTTTTCTTCAAAATATATGCCTAATGGATGATCAGCTACATGACTAAACTATTTTCGTTAATGTTGTTTGTTATATTTTCAATGCTTTCTCTGAATATATGGTATTAATATTGCCTTTAAATGATTATTGACAAAAGTCCTAAGCTTATTTTGAAATTAATTAGCAATAAATGCCCAACACTTTTATTTTTAATTGTAAATATTTATAATTAATAATAATTTACTTAAAACAGAATAGTTAATTGTATTGTTTATAAAGTATGCTGATGATAATGATGACAAGAGTAATAAATGAATAGTTCATTACTCAAGAATTCAAAAAATGTTTTGAGTTCCAATACTTCTGGTACATGAATCTATGAATTCTAGAGCAATTAAGCATTCAATTATGTATATTTGACAATACAGGGACCACTTACTTCATAAATTGTAAGATTGCTCTTCTTAGCAGGCTGACAGACTTTTGATTGTTCAAAAAATGTTTTTATTGTTTCTGCAACATCCCCCTGAAAGCAAAGAGGTAAAATTATAGATATAAAATATACATCACATGATCACCATTTCTATACGTATTGAATGGCAATATGTATAGAGAGTTTTGCCTGTTTTAATAGAATATACACATATCAAACAATGCACAATATCTAATAATAAAACACCATTAAACAAATTGAATAGTTAATGTTAAATGTTGTAAATAAATATTATTTAAATGCATATCAGACTAAAAATAGCAGAAAAGTTTCATCTGGGATTTAAATTTTCATATGAAAGTTTAATCTGCTAGACATTAGTAATCTTTCATATTAGGCACAGAATGTAAAGATATTTTAAAATGTGCTGCAACACAAATACTGTTTACATAAATATAATATGCAGCACCAGATTCAATCATGGACAATAAAAATAATCCCTTCATTTTTAGTTTAATAACCAGTTTACAATAAAAAATAAATAATAATGAAACTCATTAAATATATAGAGTATAAATCAATGCTTGATATCCCAAAGTGTTTAGCAGCTTTTTAATAACATTATTGTTTGGAAAAATTATTGGATTAAGTATACATAGTTATAATAATAATTAAGATCATTCACTGTCTCTTTCCTGTCTTTACATATAGGGAAACATGAAACAACATTTGACATTTTTTACTCATGAAAATATTTGTCGGCATATATATAAAAATAAAATAAAATATCCATTATAGAATAATTATTGTAATAAAATAATAAAGTATAATAATATATGTTGTAAATAACTATAATAAAATGCATAAGTACTTTCAACCTTCTTCAGGTGAAAACCATAAATTTAAATAGTTTTTAATTGAGGAAGATTATGAAAATAACTAAAAGTACTTCTGGATTTTGTTATAGTTATTTATAAGATATATTATTATTATTATTATTATACTTTATTATTTTATGTGTGGGCATAAATACAAATGCATCTATTTTTTCTTTGAACTAATTATATTGTTTTATGCTTTTATCCAATTTATTAATGTGTTTCTATAATAATTATATTATTTCATATAAATAAACTTGTTTTTAAATAAGTGTTTGATTAATAACACCTTACATAAATTCAACATTTTTTTCCAAAATCTGGTCTCTTGGTCTATTATTCAAACATTCATATCTGCTTTTTTTTTTTAAGGTTATCAATCAACTTTTTACTTTTCTTATCTCTCTTTTACAAGCCCTTCAAAGTGTTTTTGATATTTTCACTACTTCTATCTATTCTTGATACAAATTCTCAATAAATTTCCTCAATATATACATGCTTTTCCTTAGCTACTTAATATATTATTTAAATGCATATCAAATTAAAAAATAGCAGAAAAGCTTTATTTGGGATTTATTTTTCCAACTTATATTTTTCGGTATCTTTTAAATACAGTTTCGTTTAAATTATCAATTCTACAGCCAATAATATTTTCACTTTCTGATAAATCTACACTCCAAATAAAGCATTTATAAAATATTTATTTTAAAAAAATAACTTTAATGACATCCAAAAAAAATTTTCAACCATTATTTTTTTAAAAAAGAACTTTATAATAATCCTTACAATACATCCTTAAAAGTACTAATTCCTGTATAACTTCCTGTCTAACTGGCAGTTTTAATCTTTTATCATCTCTATTTGTTGCATTTATTTTCAATCTAACTTTTTCACTAATTTTATTAATTCTATTTGATATTTTGTTAAACTTACTCTTAGACTCTGATAACATTATCACATCATTATGACTTTCCATCTTAGCAATGTAATTCCATTTTATCACAACATCAATCATTTAGTCATTCATCTAAATATTAAATAAAATAGATAATAAAAATATCTCTGTCCTATACTATTTCTTAATTACATTTCTTTTGATAGAAACTATTTAAAGTTACAAATGTGTTTTGAATCATAAAAAATTTTCTAATGGCCATCCTTTATTCAATCTTAATCTTACTATAAATACCCAACACAATAATCCAAATGACTCGCTCAAATTCTTTTCAAGATATCTCACTGTAATTTCATCACATGATTGGCTGCTCTTTCTAAACCCACACTGTTTTTCAAATAGAAATACATTACAATATATATATATATATTTTATAACTTTCAACAATATTATCAGTTACACACAGAATTAAACTTATTGTACTAGAATCCTCATATTCTATTGCATCAGTCTTTTATTGTATGATAATCATGACTTTTTAAAAAAATCTATTCATTATTCTCCTGAGACATAAAATATGTAATAAATGTATATACCTAATTCTCATAACATATGTATAAACATGAACATTATAATTCTGGATAAATTCTATATATGTCATATTTCTATAAGTACACAAACTTGATATTTGATGTGTTTACAAATGTTCTGATTTAATTTAAAAGTATGTAGACATGTAGACATACAAAACGCAATTAATATCAAAGTATCTATAACCAAATGTTAAGATGAAAGGTAAGATTAAGCTCATTCAAAGCAATTAATAATAAGATTATTAGAATACATTCTCTTTTTTTTTCATTTAATAATTTAAATAAAAATCTCAGCTATGATGAAAATGCAAGGTAAAAACATATGATCTAGTAATAGAAATAATATAAATCCGGCATAGAAATTTTATATAAGTGAAATTTTGAGCATAACATTTTTTTTTTTAATTTCACAAGCAACCAAGCCTCTCCAGCAAAGAATTATATATATTAAAGAATTTGATATACTTATCTATAAGTCTGTAATATCTTTCAATTTATATATATATGTTTGTTTAAATATTTTCATAAATAAAAAGTAAAATTTTGAATAAGAAATTCTATGAATAAGGCTAAAAACATTTTGATCCAAAGTATTGTGATACCTATATCCTCTTGAAATAAAAGTTGGTTTGCCATATTCTACCATTATATATTTTAAAGCTGGAAGAACTTTTCCTATCCAAGAACAGAATAAGAGTTCTCTGTCATTTTAAAGTAATCCTAAATCCCTTCCTTGAAGTTTAAACTTTCTTAGACTGCAAGAATGTAAAGTCAATCCTTACAACTACTTATAATTTATGAAAAATGCACACTTTGAAAAAGTGTACTGTGATTATACTGAAATGTTGCTCTTTATTATTCTAATTTCATAGAATTACTTTTATGCACTTTGATAATAAAAAAAAAAAGTTCCTAATCAACTTCAAAATATACACTAGAGAAATATGAGCTGTTAGCATTGTCTTTAAAGAGTATTTAAAATATTGATACTATTATTAAAAATAGTTCTTAACCAAGTTTCCTATTCAAAAAGCAGATGGAAGCATTTATAACAAAGCAAATAGATAAATATGTTGATGAATAGGCAAACATATAAACTGTAAATAAAGTAATGATAATTAATTCTATATAAATATGTTAGCCTAACACACTATTATATTATTTATAAAAAGTCTTTTTCCTAAACAAAAGAAATCACAAATAAAATAAATCAAATATCAAAAACAACTACTCAGAACAATAATTGAAGAGATTCCAAATTAATATAAATTTCAAAATAATCATGATAAAATAAACTAAGTAACAAAAAATCTAAAAAGAAATTAATGTATTTGTCCCTAGGTGACCCTAGTACTCAAATATACATTCAAAAACTAGAAAATAGATCAAAAAGATAAAACAACTAAAGAAATGAATGAAAAAAACTGGCAATAAATACCACTGATTTAAATCATTGGAAAGAATTTTAAACAATCAAACATAAAAGAAAAGAAAATTAGTAAGAGATTTTTAAGTTTATATAAATATATAATCAAACTTAAAAAAATTATATTGTATAAAAAATATATATCTGGTTGATATTATAACTGATAAATTAAATATTTATATATAATATTAAAAAAATGTTGATAAATATTTAAAATATATATATTATAAAATTCTCTTAATTAGAAATTAATAGATGTATTGAAGAATTTTAAAGAAAGAAAGAGGCATCTGTTTTATTTCAGAATTAAAAATTTGAATAAATAAAATAAAAATAAAATATAGATATAATGAACATAAATTAATAGAAAAATTAGAAAAAAATCAATAAATATAGATTATTTCAATTTAATAATGGCTCTTTGAATCTTATACAAATAATAAATCTACTAAAGAAGATAATAACTGAAACACAGGCTTATTATATATAATATATAGGGTAGATGAGCACAGACTTTCACATGACTCACCACTCTCCACTCCATCTCATAACATTGATACACTTGAACACATATATGTTGAAAAGACAATCACCAATACACATATTTCATGCTAAACCAGCAATCATCAGTTGGTCCAGATTATCATCGCTACACATATATGCTATAAGTGCTTAGATATATATTAAGATAGCCAATCTTCATACTTTAATGGACAGGCTTCAATCTACTCCACACTTCAACTCTTCAACCATCCATCCAATTGAAAATCTGATGATTGAATGCTCAAAGGCCACCCTGAGGCCAAGATACTTGTCACAACCATGTTGACCTAAGGTCAATCTGACCCCTCATGTGTATCAGTGTTATGAGATGGAGTGGAGAGTGGTGGGTCATGTGAAAGTCTGTGCTCATATACCCTATATATTATAAATATAGACACAGGTATATAAGCCTGTGTTTCAGTTATTACATATAAGAGATGTCTCCCCATCCGTTGTATTAAACGGATTATGTCCTGTACATGAGAAGTCAGATTGACCTTAGGTCAACATCGATGTGACAAGAATCTCGGCCTCAGGGTGGCCTTTGAGCATTCCATCATCAGATTTTCAATTGGGTGGATGGTTGAAGAGTTGGAATGTGGAGTAGATTGAAGCCTGTCCATTAAAGTATGAAGAGTGGCTATCTTAATATATATCTGAGCACTTATAGCATATATGTGTAGAGATGATAATCTGGACCAACTGATGATTGTTGGATTAGCATGAAATACGTATATTGGTGATTATCTTTTCCACATATATGTGTTCAAGTGTATCAGTGTTATGAGATGGAGTGGAGAGTGGTCGTGGGAAAATCTGTGCTCATATACCCTATATATTATATATAAAGAAGATAAATAAGAATCATCTTATTGTCGGTTTCTTGGCAGATCATGAGAATGTGTTATTAAATTATTAATAGGTTTAATACACTTTTCATGCAACTGATTAAATTTAGGTCTTTTTTTTCCTTACTTTTTGTTAGAAATTATCAAAAGAGAATGAAATACATATTTCAAATGCTATTAGAACTTATGAAAAAAAATAGTTATAATCATCTGAAAGCAAAGATTATAAATTAAAAAGGATGAAGAAAGTAAAAATTTAGCATAAGTTGATCTAGCTTGTGATTGCTGGAAAATTATATTCCAAAACAAATTTTCCTATCAACCATGAAACAAAAAACTAAAAAACTTTTTTCATTTTTAAATGAAAAAAAGGATAAAATAATGCATAATAAACAAGCATGATTTTTTTAAAAATAGAAGCAATTTTTTTCATTTGTAAATTTTTAAAATCCTAAACTTAATTAGATTTAAAAATTAATTTTAAAAAGACACCCTACATTTTGCAAAAGAAATTTAAGAGTGCCTTAAATTTAAAGATAAATAATTAATGGTGGAAAAAATAAAATGACATTTAATTGTCATTTCCTTTTAAAATTAATGTGAAAAGTGAATGTTAAGTTGTTGTTTTTCCCCACCACCTTGTTTTTATTATCATTATTTTTCAACATAAAACTTGAACCTTTATGCTTATTTAATCTGTATCTGTATTTATGTTTTTTTAGCAAATAAATAAAAGATTAATATTCATACTTAGCTTATGTGATTATTGTAAATATTAAAAAATAAATATCATAGTATTATAGAATTACAATATCAATTAATTATTATTAACATTATTTCTATGGAAATTTAGCTTCAATTGGTAACAAAACCAATCTTTTATCTTTCTAGAATTAATAAAGCATGAAAAATAAATCTTATACCAATCTTCTAAATTTATACTAATAAAGGTAAAGGTCCAAAATTATTGTATAATCCTGATTTAACAGCATAATTAATATATTAAAATGGTAAATTAAAATTGGATTGATCAGAGCTTGTTTTTGTATTTTTTGTCTACTTATTTTAATAGCACAAACAAAAGTGTGTGTATTCAATTTTAAAAAAATCTGGAAAAAGATAAACTAATAAAACTAAATATGTTTTTACTTTATTACATTACACTATTTTGTCTAGCAAACTAAATCTTTTATCATATATTTAATAAATGACTTAAGAAAACTGAAGAAAAAGCAATAGAGAAGATTGTTGAACAGGAATTATTTTCTAAAAATAGAACATTAAAAAATAATTATCTGATGGACAGTTAAAAATTATAAATAACAATATCAATTATATTTTTTTCATTATAAAAACTATTGGATTTCAAAAATTCATTCATATTCTCTAATCTTAGTATTATAATTACCAATTTCCAGAAGAAATGATTTGGAAATATATATATAATGAAACAGTCAGTTAACCATGTCAGTTTACCCGTCAATTTTGTAATGATCAGTCCAGCATGTACAACTGCCAATTTTTGTTAACAGTCTACCTACATTGGATAAATCAAACCAATACAATTTCGTAATGGTCAATACATAAGAAAGAAAGAAAAGTGAATGCTCAGGGTTTTAATATTATAACTAAGCAAATAAAAAAACCCAACCACAAACATATAGTTAGATATCAAAGGGAATTTTATTGTACCCAACTATATTTAAAAACTAATTGTTTATATGATTTAAGATATCATTTTAACTAGCTATACTAAATAAATAACTAAATTTATGCAAATAAACAATTTCACTAAATAATTAATTTAAAGATTCTATGGTAATATTTTAATAATCTACAAAACACATACACTGTGCAAGTTGCAGATACTATACGCCTGAAAAATATTAATCACTCAGTTAAGGCTGAGCGCTTTCGAGGTTCCATGCCTCATAATCATAGCCATATTGAAAACTGCAGTATTGTTTGTCTTAGACTCAGTACATGCAAATTAAATGCAAATGAGTTAAGTGGTCCATTTTTTTAGAAATATCAAAGCAGGTGTCATGTCTGTTTATTGTGCTATAATTACTGTTGATAAAATATGCCTCTTTTATTTTTCTTTTACAGTTGTTTGTTTCTATACATACAATTTTGGGGGTGAAGAGAATGAAATCATGGCTAGTCTTTTTTAGATGTTCAAGAAATGTAGAAGTGTTGTCATTCTTCTTTCTTCTGTGCTCTTTTATATGCGTACATGTGTTGAGAAGCTGTTGTTAATTAGATTACAAATCTCAGGAATTCCTTTTAATGAATATAAATATTACCAAAATCACACTTTTCTTTATGTTTGCCGTAATATCATATAAATACAATTTATCCAAACTTCAAACACTTTTTAGCAAACTTTATTTGTACATACACCTACGTTTCGACTGACCTGCAGTCTTCTTCAGAGCAAGGTTATTCTGATCTTCTAAATAAAATAATGAAAAAACGATTTTTCATTATTTTATTTAGAAGATCAGAATAACCTTACTCTGAAGAAGACTGTAGGTCAGTCGAAACGTAGGTGTATGTAAAAAAACGATTTTTCATTATTTTATTTAGAAGATCAGAATAACCTTGCTCTGAAGAAGACTGTAGGTCAGTCGAAACGTAGGTGTATGTACAAATAAAGTTTGCTAAAAAGTGTTTGAAGTTTGGATAAATTGTATTTAAATGAATATAAAATACATATACTTGTAATATGATGATAGCAATATATATATGCTCAAGTTGCAATTTTTGAGTATCCATATATATTCAATGGACCATTAGTAAGAGTGGATTTCCATTCTTGCTATTAAAAGGTGAGAAGGTTGCCTTGACAGCAGTGAGAAATATTGATTACTATCTTTATTGTGAATATTTAGGTGGTTACTGTTTGGTTTCTGGTGGTTATATATATAAAAAAATAAACAGAAGGTTAATCTAAATAAACAAATACAAAAATCAAGTTAATTTTTAAAAAAATAATTATACTTTATTTACATTAAAATAATAAAAAAATCAACAGAAGGTTAGTCTAAATAAACAAATACAAAAATCAAGTTATTTTTTAAAAAAATAATTATACTTTATTTACATTAAAATAATAATAAATAAATAAAATTAATAAATAAATAATGACATGTTTTCTTGAATATTATTTCAAATACAAAAACAAAATCTAAAAATTATGTGTATCTTTATATCCTATTTATATATTAGTTGTTCAAATACATGTGTTGTTGCACAATACTAACATTGTTAAAGAAGATTGTTTTTAAAACAGGCATAAAATTTGCTTTAATAAAATATAATTACAATTACATTACTTAGCATGTTGTCCTTTAATTTTTAATAACTATTAATTAAATATATCAATCTTTAATTATCTCCATCTTCTGTAAACAAGACATTACATTATTCTTAGTGGCTGCTCTTATTCACTATATTATTATTTCATCATATAATATTTAAAATAAACATCCTATAACATTTAACTCCTCTAATATATTGTAATTACAATTACATGATTTTAAAATTTGCATTCATATGCAAGTATAAACTCTAGCAATAAATAAATACCAAATACCTTGGAAAAATTTCAAAGGTAAATAAAACATATTATTATTTCAAATAAATCATCCTAAATATTAATTATAAACTTATAACAACTTTACTTTAAGAGTAAACATTCATACAATTAAATGATATTTATATACAAGATCATTTTCCTTATAAAATATTATAAAAAATATATATAATAAATAAAAATCTATCAACAACTAACTATATTTCTTTTTAAAAAAAAAAAAAAAATTCCAAAAAGTATTACATTAAAATAAAGTTCTTTAAAACAATCTATAGTTTCTGTTTAATTCCCTCAATGATTTTAAAGAATCCATCAATGACACATTTTCCAAAAAACTTCATTAGCACAGGAAGTAAATAAATTGTTTATTCTTTATATGATTTGTTTTTCTCCTTTCATAATGTTTAACACAGATGATATAGTGTGTCAGAATTTCTTTTATGAACTTTGAAGAAAATTAATTTGATAGCATTCTTCGTTCCCAAAATCTAAAATATATTGCTTCTATCACATAATTTTTTAGAATAAAATCACAGGAATGAAAAGCATAAGAATGTTGGATAAATTAATAAACAAATGAATGGAGAAATGAATGAATAAGCATGTATAAAAAAAAAAATCATCGTATAGATTTTTTTCTTCAATGTCATATTTAATTCATCAGATTGAACAGCATTTTCATAGTAATGCACTAAAGTTCTTTTTTTCACTTGGTATTCTCTGCAGATGCCCATCGTTTAAAAAAAAAAAAAACTTGTACAACCATCAATATGCATGCTAGAATTTCTTTTTAAATATCACAACATCTTTTACAATTAAAATATTTTAAATCAAATAATTATTTACAATTTATGATATTAAGTAAATATTTTAAAATAATATTATAAAGATTTATAAATTTAAAATACAGAAATCACTTATGTTAAAATAAAACATTTTTCTTTTATTTGTTTAGCATTATATTTTAAATGATCTCTTTAATAAATGAATATTAAACAGAAGTTGACATATTAATATTTTTTAAAATAATGTTTTAAATTTAAAATAGAAAAGAATAAATATGCATGCACACACATACATTCAAAATAATAAACTAACGCTATATTCAAAATTATTTTAAATTCTATATCAATGGCATCATTAAAAAAATGCCCTATACGGTTTGGTGCAGGTATAGTGGCAGATTGGCAGACTCTTGAGCTTAACATCCATGGATCATGCCCAGTTCTTTAGTTTTTGATATTGGAAATTCTTATAAATCTTTGATGAATAAAGTCATTCGATTATTTGTTTATTATTAAAAAAGTATAAAACTGAAATGGAATTAGGTTGGATATGTTGCTAGAAACTATGACAATAGATGAAAGGTTAAAATCTTCAATTAGATTCCATAGATCAAAAAAATATATACCTGTGAGTTATAAGAATGAGATAGAATATTTGTTAGAATAATGTGGATAAAAAAAGATTGAAGAAACCGAATTAAACTTAGAAACAACTTCATTCTGCAATAAACCGATAATGATAATGATGACTGACATTTCACTTATAGATTCTGATATTCTGGAAAAGCTAATTGAATAGATGTTGAAAATGAACAGGATAATGAAGCTATTAAAACTGACTGAAATAAAAAAAGTTGATCACACTAGTAAAGAAGTCAATAAAAAATTAGTAAACAAATTTATTTACCAACTCTGTGATAGACAAATTTAACAATTAATTATACTAATTGGGGAAAAAAAATTGCATCACCTATCTTTTAAATTAAATAATTATGGATGTGAAGCATTTAACATTGCCAAGATCCTTAAAACTTCAATCGTCTTGATAATTCATTTACTGAATGATTCAATAAAAAAGAGTAAAACCACTATGCACTGATTATATACGCATTAAGAAAAGCCAACAATGTATAATTTAATTGATTTTTGTCCCAATAATAAGATGGAACCTTTCTTATATAAATATATAACAAAAGAATATTAAGTGAAAGCAGAAAACAAAATTTAAAACCTTGAATGTTTCCCTGAAAATTTGTTGGTGATGGTGTTTTAGTTGTATTTATATAATGAGCTATTTCCATCATTTAATATAAGTATTGAATGTCTTTAGAAAAATTAAACTTTATTTAAATATTCCAAATATATTCAACTATTAGTAATAGCACACAGATTAGTATATGCATGTTTCAAAAGGTATTATTCTCCCCTCTTCTTCAGATGTTGCTGGCCTGACCATTGACAGTACTAGCATGGAAATCGAGCCTGGACCCTTAGATTCTTCAATATTCAATTACTGACCATTGCCTTTGGCAGGATGGCTCAGTTATGTAGAGTGTTTCCTTAAAATTCAATAGTCAAATATCTGAGAGTCCAGGTTTGATTCCGATACTAGTGTTAACACTGGTCAAGCCAGCAACACCTGAGAAAGAGGGAAGAATAATACCTCTCAAAACATTTTGCATATACTATCCTAAAACAAAGGCAAAACTCTCCATACAATAGTGACACTCAGTGCAAGCTAGAGTAATCAATAGATGCAGGAAGGTTTGTGCATAAAATCCCTATCTAATGCCTACTCATTCAATATCCAAGATTAGGTTCTAGCTTATGGCTTTCATCAGTGAGGAGCCTTGGATCTGGAAGCACTGCATCTAGATCTTAGGATCCATGCAACACTCCAGAAGCCAACTTTATCATATTAGCTACCAATAAAGCTTTGGACCTCCAAAATGAAAACACAATATTTTTTTCAATTCAAGCTCATTAACTTGCATAGTCGTATAGATCTGAACTCAGTTCAGCAACCAAACTTTTTGGTGTCTTTGGTTCTTTAATAACAAGAGTCACCATAATCCTATTGGGCAGGGTTGGTATCAAACCACTAAACATCATATGATCACCATTCTTTATGCTTACACAAGCTGTTTACACAGATGCAAAACTATCCATACAGTAGTGCCATTCAGTGGAAACCAGAATAATCAATGACTGCAAAAAGGTTTGTGCATAAAATTTCTATCTCGTGCCTATTCATCCAATATTCCCCAAACTAGTTACTAGCTTGTGATTTTCATTGGATGAACCTTGGATCTGAGCACACTGCACCTAGATCTTAGGATCTAATGCAACCTTCCAGCAGTCACATTTTACAGATTAGCTAACTATAAAGCTTTGAATCCAAAATAAAAACACAATATTTTTTTCAATTCAAGGTCATTAGTTTGTATACCAATGCTCTTCATGGATGAAGCTAAGCAGTAGATAGAGATTTATGCACAAACCTTATTGCATCCATTGATTATTCTGGTTTGCAGTGGGTGGCACTATGGTATGGAGAGTTTTTGCCCCTGTGTAAACAGGTTGTGTAAGCATAAAGGCTGGTGATCATGTGATGTTTAGTTGAACCTAAGGGCTATTATTAACAGTTAAATGTATTTTGAATATTTATGGTTATCATCACATGCGAGACAATTTTTAAAACATTATCCATCTCAGCATGTAGCGCAGGAATTGCCAGGGAGGGGGATCTAATGGTTTTGCCGATTCGAAGGATCATCCATCACAACATATACAATATTTTTAAAAACAAAATTATTTAATAAAATCTAATATTTCCTTTTTTCAATTAACTTCTGATCAAAAAAAAAAAACTTTTCAACACTATTTTAAAACAATTTACAAAACACAATTCGATTTGAAAATGCCCTTCTAATCAAGCCAAACTTATGCTTTGAAAATCTCGTAGCTGTCCCTGTGCAATATATATTTTATGCATGATTTCTAACACTTTTGAAATTTGTTTAACCTTAAAAATATGTGTATGGAAGCTTTGTCTTACAATTAATACTATCTAAAACTATGTCAGGTCGTATAAAAAATAATTACTTCGAATGCACATGCAAATACTTAGGACAACTTGAATTCTACACATCTCATATCATACTGTAGCAATCTGTGAAGTGTGTGATAATACCACGAAGCACAAAAGCTGCTTAGGGGTCAATATGAACAGAACTGTTCTATAGGCCACGTGAGCAGTACATTTCTGTGCTTTTGCATGGAAACAGCAAAATCAGGCAGTGTGCGGGGGTTAATTGACAACAACCCTATTTATAGATACATTTGTCTAAAGACAGTCAATACCACCTGTATTAGATGATGGAAATAGTTCATTATATAAATACAACTAAAAACATTGAATGTTTGCAACACATACTATATGCCAAAATATTATATCAGAAAGAATCATAAACATATAAATTACAAACAGTTTTTAAATGCTCACTGCAAACACTACAAAAGTCTTAGAACTAAACCATTCCAAAATCATAATCTAAACCAATAACTTATATTTTTTCATATGAAATTGGCATAAAATCTATACACAAAAAATAGTCATGAAAGATAGTTTAATCTGTATGCTTCTACTGCTATAGATTTGGATATGTGGCAGCTAATGATTTAATAGATTAAGCCTCACCTAGGTTACTCAAAAAAAAAAAAATCTAGTCTTAAGCGATGGCAAATGAAAAAGAGTAATTCTGAATATCAAAAAAATATAATCATAATTTCCATCCCATTCAATATAATTACTAAATCATTTTATTTATCTACTTATTTCTGTATAATATCTTTATTTATCTTTATATTTAGAATCAAATCTATATCTGAATTAAATATACAAAATTAAATGTACAAAGTTATTCATTTCTATATAATTAATACAAATACAAGTTTATAAGTAGGTCATGTGACATCTGACTTGATTTTTTTGTAATTAATATGTATGTTAGTGTATATATTGTAATGATAAGAAAAGTAGAACTGCTTTAAAGTAACCAAGAGATATAGGCAGAGGGGGTTTGAACTTCAGCTACTTCTCCAGATTGCTACCAAGCAACTTACTCTCCAAACCTCACGAGGAATTCTTTAATGTATGCCCAGTGATCAGAGAGAGATGAGATCCAAAAAAGGGAATTTTAACAGATGATAATCGGGTTTATAAATATATATATAATGACACAGACAATCAATATGGTTATAATAATAGTGAATGAAAATTTATTATTTACATTAGTAAAATAATTTAAAGATTAGAGAAAAATGCTGCAAGCTATTTCCCTTGCAACAGTATACATATACATAAGTTAGATCCAATAATTTGAATAAACAATTAAATTAGTACTTATAAAACGATAATATGCCAAGCCAACAACTAGATTACTTTAATTTGAAAGAGATGGAGTGATTTATAGCACTAGGGTGAAATTACAAAGTACAGATAACTAGTTAAGCAAATTGAATACAATTTAGGGCACATTTGAGTATTGCCATACTTTAACTCTTAAAACTAAAATGAAAAACCCCCAATGGACATTTTACAGATTTACACAATTGATCATATAAAAATAAGGTTTTAAATGTATAATGAAAAATAAACTATCATTATCCTTAATGATTAAATTTACGAGTTTAAAAGGTGAGTCTCGAGGTATGATAACTTCATTTGATGCTAACTTGAGGCTGGATAGCACTCCATCTCTAAACAAGAGTTAGAGAAAATGGAACTCATTCGCCATAACATGAACCAAGCTCAGAAACAGAGTATAATTGCTTGTGTCCAAATATATATATATGAAGATTGTGGGATCCAATCTATCAACCAATTGCGATCCCAAGGAGATGTTAGTTCACGAAGAAATGGTGATGGGAGCCATGAATATGTGCCAAGACACCCATGATTCACCAAGCAGCACAATATAATAGAAAATGCAGTCAAATGACTGTTAAACTTAAAACAATTACGAACCTATATATATAACAATATGATTCAAAATTTTACAAGACTGAGAAAATATCCACTATTAACCCTTATGTAGTACAAACTCTGATTGGTTGAATGAGTTAAAACTAAACTTTTGATTGGTCAATTACAGAATCAGCAGTAAAAATATATTCATCTTTTAATATTATATTCGTTTTAATTTTGATGTAAAAAGCAAATTAATAATTTGTCAGAATATAAAAGTGAACAAAAGTGTTTTCAAAAATAAATTTCTATTTATAATTATAAAAATATTTTACAGTGGAGAACCTCAAAAAAACATTCGTAACCTATTAGAAAATGTTGAATACGTCAGTGACTTTTTTCTCAATTTACATTCGTGTAAAAGTAAATAATTTTTATTAAAATCTTAACTATTTTTCTAAAATAATTTTATTTTCAGCATATTTTAGCAAAATAATTTATAATATGTAAAAAAAAAAAAATTAAAACATTCATTTTCATTTTCAAAATCAAATCAAAAAAGTTGGAGTGGTGAAAAATTATTGACAGCACTCCGTAATCTTCAAAATGAGAACCAACCAATCAGCATCTAGGAAAGCCTGCCTTTTTCCATTGTTGTAGCACCAAATTTAAATATTATTGATTTTTTTACTTTTAAAATAATTCTAGAGAGGGCAGCATCTTATAGAACTTTTTAAGTTTTAAAATGAGGGTAAATTTGTTACAATAATGTAAAAATAGCTGGTTTTAGAGCAAGTTAAGCCGTGTTCAACTTGACTCATGTTTTTCTTTAAAAGGGTTAAGATAATTATTACTTTCCTCTTTTTTTAACTAATATAAAATATACGAAAGATGGGCATATTAATAATTGATTATTTAACTAGTTTGTTCACAGAGCTAACAAATATTTCAATTATTACATATAACAATTATTACAAGCATTTAATTTATTTACATTCTACAGAAACATATATATATTGTAATGGACCAACGAATAGATAAACAGATAGCCGACCGCATTGTGGCATCAAAATGTAATGGAATATGAATAAATGATGAAAATCATAATGGAAAATAAATCGATGAAAAAAGGCCTTAAACATAGGCGTCAAGAAAAAAAAATGTAATGGACCAACGATGTACTATCAACAGTCTTTGAAGAATAAGCTATATGTATTTAGGTTAAATACTCATCCATTCCTCTAAAGATCTGACAGATACTGACAGCCAAAAGAATGATTAGCATTCACAATTTTGAGATAGATAAAAGAATTCAATCACTGCTCTTAAAGTATACAATGTTCCATGAACACTCAGATGATCATCACATTTCAGTCTCTCTAATCTACTGCAACCCATAATAGTTTTCTGCAAACACAATTGCACTGCCCTGCTTACATCTAAGTCTTAGGGGCTACTATTTAAAAAATATTGCCTTGCTCATCTTTGAGTCTTAGAGGTAATATTATACATATATCAAAAGAAATATTGCCTTGCTCTCTTTGGAGTCTCAGAGGCAAAATCATGGCAGGACTACTATTAACTGCTTCATGATAAATAATAACATAATTTGGGCTGAAGCAGTGAATAAGATCAATCAGTCATGAGTGGCATGAATACATCACATCCTCAAGACAATGACAAAAATTCCCCATCCATCATCAACACTTGCAATAGAACCAACCAAACTCCAACAAACAAATATCCAATCTAACCTTCAAAACCCTAGACTTTCTACAATACAAATTTTCCAAATATGGATAAAATTACTACTCTACAATTTAACACCATCAATGTAATTCTAAATTAAAACTAAGCTCCAAAAATGTAACAGACCATCGACCCATCTCTAACTATTTAATCAAATCCATCCCATCACACTTGCCGAAACAAGAATCCGGCCATCCATGGAAAATTGGAATAATCCAATAACACTACAACTAAGATGGATCTTTACTATCATTCAACCCCTATTGATTTGACAATATGCACAGGATCCACCCAATTTTCATGTCAATCCATTAGATTCCCTAGAATTCAAACTCAGTCGTGATCTGAGTAATTACTCTCTGTTCAGGTATAAATTATAAGAATATATCTAGCCAATATGGGCAATGACTTGATGTTATGGTTTATATAGTACACTTATTGGATACATATTACATATATATTTCCATATCAAGAGATACGTGAATTCAATAATGTATTCTCAACAAATTATAGATAATCCTTGATGTAAAATCAATTAAAATCAACAAATTTATTTTATCTTAACATAACACATTTCAATACTTAAATATACATTTTTAAAACACCATAAATATGATTCCTACACTTCTACTCAATCTCATTAAAATAATAACACAAAAAATGAAAAATACATAAAATAATAATATCATCAACTATAGGTCATTCTTGGTATACATAGGTCTCTACCTTTCATGTCATCATATTAAAAAAAAAATAATTTATAATCTTTAATACCAATCTAAACAAATGACATTGTTTGTTATTTATTTATTTATTTATTTTTTAAAAAAATAAGATATCATCATATCAATATACAAATTATTATTTTATACATATAATTGAACTAATGGGTTTGTATGTTACTATTATAAATCATGAGAACTGGAATTGCCATCAATTGATTTTATAAGTAATTGTTAGTATGTGTCTTGTTAATAAAGGGTCATATAGATTTTATTAAAAATTAATTTTGTTACTAAATGTTATGTTGTTAATGAGTCAAAAATAAATCTTACCTTCATTTATATTCATTTCATCATAGTCTAGTCCTTCTCTTTTTTTTTTAACAGAACCATTTATATTTTTTCTTATTTCAAAAAATACATTTTATATCATGAAATGCAGCTCAAAAAATCCAATGTGGAAGTAAAAAAAAATAAATAAATACATAAATGAAGAAGAGAAAAACCTTAAAATTTTATAGCATCAGTATGTTAACCATAATGAACAAACAGTTACATATCAACATAAAATTATGAACGATTTAGTAAACATCTTGATCAAACATGAGCATCTTCTTTACATGGAAAAATTCATGGTAGATTGACAATTTTCAGCATCTTTTATTTACTTCATTATCCAAAGTAGTGTCTTCTATGATCTATCCAACTCCCACAAGTTGACCAAGTAGTTTGGATAATCTTTGATTTTTCCATTTTCATCATTGATCTATACAACTTCACATAATATATGGTTGCCATTTTATATATATATATGGGTGTGATGGTGAGAATTCACACTTATGGATCATGTTCCTCGCCCTCTTCAAAACCCATATGAGTTGCCTTGACCTTTCACAATGACTTTTAGCACACCTGCATCATTTTTCCATTAGTATATATATATACATAAAATTCTTTCCTTATATCAGCAGTAGAAACGTTTTAGCTATAATAAACAAAACACGATTAAAGTCAATTTTTTTCTTTTGATGTTAAACGTTATTAAATTTAAAACTTCCAACAGTTCTAGTATTATCAAACGCTTGATTATGTGAATGAGTATTTTATTACATATTTTTTATAGCAAATAGTTCAATATAATTATCAATAAAATAAAAAAATCTTGGTTCCTATTATGCTTTAATCAACAGGTTATAATTTGTTTATTTTTTTTAATTTTCATAGTTTATACAAAAGTTCAATCCCAATGGATGTATAGTGATATTCCTTCGTTTCAGTTTTTTTTTTTTTTACATATATAGATCAAATCAAAAAAAAACTTACAGTTCCATGCATCTTTGTTCTTTCTTTAAAATGCTGAAAACATTTTACCAAAATACGATAGTCAAATTATCTGAATTGCTGTCATTAACGAATATAAAAAAACAAAAAAATCTTGCATATAACCTTCTCTATATGTTTTTTTTAACTTTCCAGCCATTAGAGAACAAACAAAAAAAGTTATTGTTATGGTTACATTGTACTCATCAGGTTTTCTCTCCCCTTCGCATTACAATACTAAGCTATAAAATAGTTTTTTTTTTTAGTTTTATTCTTTATAAAACTTGCTCAATTGTTCTGTCAAATTTGTTATTTTAAAATATTAATAAAATTAAATTTAATAACAAAATTTTTGATTTTGTTTCAAGCATTTCCAGTTCATTAAACTGCAATATAATTTTTATTCATAGCATTATATATCATCAATTCGATCTGTTCAATAGATGTATTAATTTTATAAATCAACATAGCCATGTATATATTTATGTTCAAATGCATTTAATGGTAAGGATAGGAATGAGATTTATAGTGATCCTTCAATATATATATATATATTAGGAGTAAACCCCAGGTTGACTTAAGAAGTGTATAACATGGTACAGGCTTGGATCTTTTCTTTTTAAAATACAAAATAAAATATTTATCAAAAATAATCACATATCTTTTGTTTCTAACTATAACTTAAAGAGATATTGCATTATTTCCAAAAAGACAAAATGCACTTCTTGAGTTTGCTCTCTTTTTAACAGAAATATATGAATAGAACAAATACGCTATGAGAGAATTGGACAGAGTGATTTTCTTTTATTCAAAGAAGTTTGTTATAAAATTTAAATATTCTCATATTCATTATAGCAGATCAAATAAGTAAAGTAAAAAATAAATAAATTTAAATTTATTATTTCTCCATTCCCTCTTCTTAGATAGTTTATATAGCTATATTCCAGGTTATGAAAAAGAAATCATCTCATTTCTTTCCAAGAGAAAATAAACATAAGTATATATATCTAGGGAGTATAATGGTGATTGAATAAAATGAACGATTTATTTATACACAAATACGAGTAAGAACTGCCATTATACATTATCAAAAAAAAATAACGCAATTGAAATATTATACCAGACTATATAATTTAAGCACATATATACAATTATAACACATAAATGATGTAAATTTACGATTTAAATTAATATGAATAAAATGCAAGTGAAAGTTAAAGTTAGCGGTAACTGATGGTGTGTGGTGATATATAGCAGGTTGATACAGCAATGTAGGAATGATCCGTCATAAGTATGGCTTTCTAGGTTACCAGGTTCATAGCCCATTTTGATAGTAGTTGTTCACAGGTAGGTAGCAGGCATTGGTCAGGCAATTCTCCCATGTTCTCCAGTTGACTAATTTGTTCCGACTCTGGCCCAAGGATGGACGGAAGAGTGGAGACAAAGCCTCTACTTATGCATTTTTATAGCACTGTACATTTCAAAAATTTCAGATAAGTAAAACACCAACTGATGATGGTTCACAGTACAGCGTAGCAGAGGGATCTTCATGACAATCTTCAGTAAGGTTTTTCCACAAAGATTTTCTTCAGGAAAAATTTTGTTTTAAACATAAAATGTCTTTAACAAGAGCTTCAGCACAGGATAAGAGAGAGAACAAAAGAAAAGTTTACTAATTAATAGTGACCAATACCTATTGTTTAGTTCCCCTTATTATCTTACATTTTAATTAATTTTTCTTTAATTGTTTTTCCAAATCTAATTCCTTCCCTAATGGGATCTATATCTTTGGAATTGACGTTTATCTATCAATACAATCTTTTCGGTTTATACATTAAAATTATAATTTTGTCAAAACGTATTTTAACAAAACCAAACAAAATAACAGTTTAAACTTTCTATTTCTCTTTCATTGCCTTTTAAGCAATTTTAATGTACAAGTACTTTCGATTATATAATTATTGTGCCTTTGTCATCATTTAGTTTAAAGCACATTCCTGTGGTTGGACTTAGGGTCTTTAACTAGTCCGCAGTGAATGGTGAAGCCAGCATATGCATAACTGTATATATATATATAAAATCAAAACTATCCCAAATCCAAAATTAAACCAGACCAGCACAAAAATAATATTAAAACACAACCTAAGGTTTCACTGCTACAAGCAGACTTCTCAAGTGTAAAGAACTACCAAAAACTACACAATATACATAATAATAAAAACTACCCACAAATCCATTCACTTCCCATCCACCCTTAATATTAAAAGAACTCTTAAATAAGTTAATTGCTTCAGAGTAATAAATTTTCAATAATAAAGACTTTTAATTCTTCTTTTGATTTCATTTCTCTCAAAGAAGACAACCTTAGCTTCATCAAAATCAATAGTGTGGCTGTATCTTTTTCATGGGCATACAAAGCAGAACTAAGATATCTATTTTTAACTCTACTTTTATAAAGATTACTTGAGTGTTGGATACTCTGATAAATTTGTTAAAAGTATTTTATTTAATAGTAATATTTGTAAGGATGTAAAGGTTAAAGAAAAATATGATTTTATTTCTTTGCCATTTAAATTGTCTTATAAAATTGTGTGTAGAAATAGTAAATTGTTTGGAAATAAGAAAATTGCTTGGAAAAGGGGTGTTACATTGAATAATTTATTAAATAATACAAAAGAAGTTTTTGATAGAAAGCCTATTCCTGGTGTAGTATATTTTATCCCTTGTTTATTTTTTAAAAATAGATATCTTAGTTCTGCTTTGTATGTCCATGAAAAAGATACAGGCCACACTATTGATTTTGATAAAGCTAAGGTCTTTGAGAGAAATGAAATCAAAAGAAGAATTAAAAGAGTCTTTATTGTTGAAAATTTATTATTCTGAAGCAATTAACTTATTTAAGAATTCTTTTAATATTAAGGGTGGATGGAAAGTGAATGGATTTGTGGGTAGTTTTTAATATTATATATATTGTGTAGTTTTTGATAGTTCTTTACACTTGAGAAGTCTGCTTGTAGCAGTGAAACCTTAGGTTGTGTTTTAATATTATTTTTATGCTGGTCTGGTTTAATTTTGGATTTGGGGTAGTTTTGATTTTATATTGACTAGTTTAGCTTTATGCTTGTAATGTTTATATATATATATATCCACTGCTTCATATTCCTAGAATCCAATAAAAAAATTACTAAACTTACATGACTGGATAGTGAAACAGAGTGATACAGGAGGAGCACCAAAATTGCATCATTTATATATCACAGTATAATAATAATTAAACTTTTACATATGAGTATTGAGTCATGTCCTTTTTCAATAAGTGTAGTACCTGGGCCTTCTTTGTTATTCTTAGGATATATCATCCTAATTAGATAATTTTCTTAGAAGTGGACCTTCCTCTTTGGGGCTTGTTGTCACCTCTCTCCCTTGGTGTCTTAGTTATTATGCCCCAGTATAGCTTTAAGGATCTTGCATTGAATGGTCCGGTAGTCTCTTTCTCATTTTTTTGCTAGAAAGGCATTGTGTCTCAATGTCTATTTTTTTCTGCATTATTGTCTCTACTTTTAATTTTTTTTACCAGTACTTAAGTTGAAATTTCATGCTACCTGTCTTTTATCAGGTGATTGTTTTTTACTTTATCTCTGTTTTATTGGGGAATCTCACTCATGGTTTGCATTAATAGTCTGTGGTCTATTTACTTGAATAATTGGCTTTGACAGTAGGGTTTTGGTGGCACTTGATAAGACCATTTGCTGTACATGGTCTGTCATGATACATTTGGAAATGTATCATGACTAACAAATAGATATCTAAATTTCTTGAAAATAGGGTGAGGTCCATACTGCTCCTCCACCTGAATTCCTTCTGGCCTTTTGTTTCATTTTCTGTAGCTGGTGGATTGGATGCACCTTTTATGGAGCTGATGCTGGTAGCAGCAGGAGCTTTCCCATTGCAGAAATGCAGTTCATCTTCATAGAATACAAATGTCTTATCCCTATAATTTATCTCCGAGTCATGTTTCTCCAAAAAATCAGACCCTAATAATACCTCCTGGATTAGACTGAGCACTGTCTGAAATGTGTGGTTCACTTTTGTGGCTCCTAATTTTATATCAAGCACATCTGATACATTCCTATCCTGGCCTTTTCTCCATTCACTAAAATTACTTGAGTAGCCCATACTGGGAAAGTTGGGAGTGTCTATGCTCCTTGTGTCATATCCCACCATTCTTTTGAAACCAGTGACTCCTGGATTCTGGTGTATTGCTGAGATGTTTTCTAGTATTGCTTGAATCATTGGACACTCTTGGTACTGTGACCTGTGATCCGGTTCATCCTGTTTATATATGAGTACAGATGCCACTCTCTCATCTTCCCAAGCACTTTCTTCTTACTCATCCTAAAGCTCCACTTGAGGCATATATATTACCGGAATATTATCTGTCTTGGATATTGGTTTATTCTGATGTTTGATCATATAACAGTTTTTGGATAGCGGCCATTTGTATTTTAGACATCTCAATTTTTCTTCCCTTGTCTGTATGTTTTTTATTTAGGTTGTCGAAATCTATTGCAGTCAGTAATTCTGCCATTTCTTCCATTCAACAGTTCTGACAGCATATATATATATATACTGTAACAGTTTATCCCTGGCGTAAACACGTATATATGTGATATACGTTTATTACATATTTCAAATCTAAGTTTCTGCTCTTTTTATTTAATGAAAATTATAATGCGAACATATATATATGTAGTTGGTTCTGCAATGTACTCTAATTACTCGCCCAGCATATTTATGGATGTCAATTCGACTCCAAGCGCCAATCTTACTTACGAATAAATAAGAATTATGCTGGGAGAGAATGAGTATCTATTTCTGGTGATTAGAGCTTATACCTCTGGTTAGCTCACTCAGGGGTAGTGGTTGTTGACCGTGGGAAAGAGGTGGAGGGAACATATAAAATGCGCATGGAGGGCATGAACGATTCGTTTTGCTTTCTTACTTTTGTTCTTAATGCTATTCTAAGAAATTAACACTAACACACACAATTATATTTATAACCCTACTTAATATTTAATGATACAAAGAAAATAATAAAAGCCCAATAGAACCCCATAATTGGATATTGGTTTGTGCCCGAATACTTAAATAACCCGCATGTAAATACACACTCGCGTAAGTTCATAAATGTAACACACAAAACATATATATCATAGCATGAAAAATAATTGCAATCAGACATTGTCTATTTAGGCATATCTTTATACAGGGCATTATTTCAACTGTCTCTTTATTTACTTTTAACCCTTTTACACATTATTTTAATAAGATGTGCTTTCATTCAAGAGGTTACTGTCATTTACAAAAATATTTGGATTACCTCCTTTATCTCACCCGGGTGTAGATTACTGGTAATTTTCCACTGGCTTTGTGCTGCGCTGTTACGAGTAAATGATTTCTTTCTTTGGTAGGATTCCGTAAGGCAATGAGTGGCGTCTGGTGAATGCTGTTCTTTTCATAGCTTTAGGAAGGGCTTCGCTCCTACATTGACAGTGACAATAGTATCTCCGCAGGATTGATGGCATAGCCTGGCCCATTCTGTTCTTCTACCCCAGCCTGTTCATGATTATTAGATATATAACTTTTTTTTTCTTTTACTAATTTTTCTACGATCCTGCTCATGGCAGTCATAGTTCTAGAAGTCCTCTTCAAAGTTCAGCTTTCCAACTCCAATTAATCATGCTATTGTTCTCTTCTTTTTAATTAAACCACGTGGTTTGCAAAATGAAAATCTTTTCAATAACTTTTCTTTGTTTTTTTTTTATCTATGCTCAGGAATTTCAATTTTACCTTGAGATCTACACTCGACTGTTCATTGTCTCTTATTTTTAACATTTTATTTTATTAATTAAAATGGCTTTGTCTCGAGATAGCAATCTGCAACTT
This sequence comes from Epiperipatus broadwayi, assembly GCA_028023455.1. Taxonomy (NCBI): domain Eukaryota; kingdom Metazoa; phylum Onychophora; class Udeonychophora; order Euonychophora; family Peripatidae; genus Epiperipatus; species Epiperipatus broadwayi. The sequence continues at coordinate 2,707,717 of JAQFVV010006216.1, forward strand.
TTCAGGTCCTTTCTTTGCAATTTATTTATCTTTTATAATTTGTAAAATCCTTCCTTTAGTCAACCATCTTGGAATATTTCTTTTTAAATTAAAATAGCTTTATTCCTTTTATGAAACTATTACATTTACTCACTCATGCAGCAATATAAACACGCGTATAAATAAATATCAGAGCACAAACCATATAATCCCCGTCCCTCTTATGTTTCAATCTGTTTTTTATTTACTTACTTAAAATATATATATATACACCCGCATACAAGACCACAACGAGAAAGAAAAATAACAATTTACTTAATATTACACTTGATTTAATTATATATGTATGCTCGGTAGTATTGCCCTATGACTTAGAACAGGGTTTGAAATCAGCCCTGTTATAATATATATATATATATATATTCAATACATACACACCCATGAAAGCAACTCAGCCAATTCAATACAAACAATCTTCAATTTGTTATCAAGACATCATTTTATTAATAGAAAAAGGTGGATACCCAGTTTTGTCTATGGTCTAAGATGATTATATAGACAGGTACATTCTGTGGATTTGTGCCACCTGGGTGCAAAATTATATTGCTGCTCTTACATAAAAATTTATAATAATAATCAATAATACGTAATACAAAAATGCAAATAATCAAACTGCACTGAAATTACTTATTATTAATTTAATAGAGTTGGTTTTGTTCAAAGCTAGACTAGTTTACATATAAATCAATGCAGCCCACACTTATTCAGCACTCACAATCTTCAATCTGCAGTCAAAGCAACCTTTTATTAATGAAAAAAGACAGATATACACTTTTCTCTATGGCTTAAAATGAATATATAAATATTAGACTAAGATTTTTAATTTATAAAATGTTTTCCCTGCTTAACAGGATTTATTTAAACTTTTATGAATTTAAACTTTTATAAATTAAAGGCCTCAATGTATTTCAATCAAGTGTCAAACTTTAGAGCCTATGTAACATCTGAGACTTTTGTCACTAATAAAATAAAAGTTTCTTGATGTTGAATAAATGTGGGTTGCTTTCATGTATTTATATTTATAAACCAAGCTAGCTTTGAGCAAAACCATTTCTAATATCTTAATAATAAGTAATTTCAGTACAGTTTGAAAGTTAAAAATGACTATTTATTAGTCTGCTTTCAGAACAGATTTTCCTTGTCTGTTAAACTTCTCAATGTATTAAAAATCTCAATCTGTTTCAATCATGCATGATTTTTAATATCTACTTAATCATCTTAGACCATAGAAAAGTTATGGCTATTCATCCCTTTTCATTGATAAAAGATTGCCTTGACTGCAGATTGAAGATTTTGACGTTGAATAAGCATGGGCTCCTTTCATATATTTATATTTATAAACTAATCTAGTTTTGAGCAAAACCAGATTTACTATATAGATAGACAGATAAACAGACATAGACAGACAGATATACAAATAGATAGATAGATAATTTGTTTTATGTGTATAATTTGATAATGTGAATTTAGATATCTGAACATATACAGCTCTGAAAAAGACTATCATATATCAATAACTGTTCCCATAAATATAAAATTAAATAAGGAAATTGCATGAAAATAGGTATATAAGAGAAGTGGTTTATTATTTGTATTGAATAAAATACAACATAAGAAAAGAAGGGTAATATAAAAAACATTTCACATACTTATGAGTTAAATGCCAATAAAGTCAAAATTATAAAGATTTTATTGCCACTTTAAAAAGAAATCAAATTTAAAGAAGATATTTTGCAAAATAATCATATTTCAGCTACTGATACATTTTTGGAATATTATTTGAAATTCAACATTAACTATGTTTCCTTACTCATCAAAAAATTTAAAGCTTCAGATATATCTCTGCCATTACCAGTCATTATATGATTTATGAAATTTGTCTTTATACTTACATTTAAAAATAAAAGAGCAAAATAATAATTACCTGATTATGTATATATCATATTATCAGTCCATCGTAAAAGATAAAACAATTTGTCTTAAAAAAGTTAGATAAATTGATTGAGGAAATGACAAAGGTGACTTATCCTCAACTCTGAATATCTAATAATGCATTATTCATAATTTGTTTCATAAAATGTAAATTTACTTTTAGTAATAAAAAATTGTAGTATATTGAAAACATTAAAATGTAAAGAAATAGAAAAGTTATTGGCAAAGTTATAAATCAAATGTCTAATTGATAAAGATGTAACTAATGGTTATAAAATAGCAATGTTAATATTTAAAAAAAGGATATAAAGCAGACATTAGAAATTGCAGACATCAATTGTATACAAAAATTTTATCAAAATAATTACAACTCATTTACAGCCAACCTTGTATTGGATTCAAACAAATGAACAAATTTGATTTAAAAGTGATTTACCATAGTGAATCACATCCAGATATTAACAGAAGTTATAGCAAGTGCCAATGAATATGAATTTTCATTATGCTTTAGCTTTGTAACTTATGAAAAGGAGTTTAATTTATCAGCATTACCATAGTGATTACTCAAAATATAGATCCAGAATATTTGTCATATTCCAAAGAATATTTATCAAAATGCAACAGCAATGATTAGCTTACATGGTGCTACTAAGAAGATTAACATTGAAAAGTGTGTGTTTACAGAGTGATTTCATATCTTCAAAGCTTTTTAGACCAGTTTTACAATAAATATTTTGTGATTAAAATGGAAAGCTATGAGAGTAAAAGTAAATGAAGATTATTTAAGTCATCAAGATTTTGCAGATTATGAGGATGTTAGTTTTTTAAAAAAAAAATAATGCTTCAGAGCTTTGGGAAATATTGCAAAAGATATCAGATGAAAGTAAGAAAGTAAATCTAAAGATAAAAACTAAAAAGATTAAAGTAATGATAAATAAATTTTAAAAAAACTAAACATTAATAATCATAAATTAAAAGAATGACAATTAAAAATATTTTGATCAGATTAGTAATCATAGAATTAAACTTTGAGAGTGCTTGTGATAGATGTAATTTAAAATTAAAAGAAAATATGTCTATATGTTTGAAAGTTTTTAACAGATGTCTTTTACAATTCTCATTTGTGGATCTTAGACTTAGACACTTAACAGAAAAGCAGTACAGAGATTTTAGACCACTCAAGAAAGTATAGAGATATATGATGAGAACAAACAGCTACCATTGACATCATTGAAAGAATTAAGATATTAAAATGAAGTTGGTCTAGACCAGTGGTCTTCAACCTTTTCATACCTGCGGACCTGTGAAAATAAGGATAATGTTTCGCGGACCAGCAGAAGTCTATAGATAAATTTTCTTAAAGATGTAAACTGCTTAGCCTTAGATGAGCATAATTGTTATAATTGATCAAAACAACAATGTTAAATATACAAGATGAAGTTATATATATATATATGGTGTTTATATAATAAAAAACTTTTTTTTTTAATTCTAAATTTTTTTAGAAAAGTAATAAAAAATTTAATTCTACCCCCCCCCCCCGCCCACCATAAACATCTGTGATAACTAGAAAAACAAATTAATTTGTGTATGATTGATTAGGTTTTGTTTTCATTCTGTTTCTTTTTTTTTAATTGGGTAAAAATGAGATGACAAAATAAATAAAAATTGTTTATATTAATTAAAAATTTAAACTCATATTATTTTGTTATTACAAACTTTCCTGCCAGTCTAGCGAAGACCAATAGAAAACTTCTGTGGCTCGGCACCGGTTCATGAACCTAGGGTTGAAGATCACTGGTCTAGACATATTGTTGAGAGGGAAAATAATAATAGATAGATAATTAAAATATTACACTGAACTCAAAAAGATTGTAAAAGATAGAAAGAGTTTACATGTAAAATGATTGGATGAAATAAGGAAGTTTGTTAATGTGATATTGAAAAGAGAAACTGAATAAAACTTAAAGAGATCTTCATTCTGCTCAGAATCAACAGCAGTTGAAAATGATGATAATAATGAATTCAAAAAAGTTTTTAAAAAACCCAAAATATTTACTCATATTGACAATAAAAGAAAAAAAATTAACTGTGCAAAAGTTTACAAATTATAATACTAAAACTACATTTATGAGAAAAAATAATAACATTAAAAATAAATCATCAAGACACATTGGTAAATAAAACAATTTTACTGTAAATCCTTTACTTCATAATTAAAAATTTAATATAGCAATTTCTTAAAAAAAAAAAACTTAGAACTATTAGAAAATACCAAGAAGCTTCTAATATTATGCAATTTTATTCCTGCTCCCTTACATATATTTCACATTTATTTTATAAAAACCATAACTAAATAAAAAAAACTACAAAAGTGTGTTATCTAATTCATAAATAAGCTAAATACTTAATCTGCAGTAGAAACATTTGTGATTTTAATTTGGCTCCGATTTATTTCAATGAAGTTATAAATTTATCCATACACACCTAATCAAGCAATAACTTTTTTTTATAATTTTTTAGTTAATAAAATTAAAAAATTGTACATTAATGACTTATATAAGTCCTCCAAATCATTACTAGCAGTTGAAACCTAAGTTAAGATATGTTCTTGATCAATATTAAAAACTATTTCAAATTGTATTAATTTTTTAATTTCTAAAGTCAAGATCTCTTTGTGACCCAGAAAAAATGTCCAAGATTTGTTATACTTAAACTAAAATCCTAGATTAGGGAAACTAATGTATCTTAAATGTTATAAGTTTGAGCAAATTCATAATAAAGAATTATAAATTTTAAAAAAAATTGTAAAACTGTAGTAATTTTTGAATATTAATGATCAATCAATAACTAATTGACTGTGCAAGCTTTAGTAGAATGGAAGTCCCTGGATTGAAACTCAATTCTATTGCTTCTGATGTTTGAATATCATATGACATCCTGAGTGACAAAATCATTTGATTATTAATAACTAATTTGCTTTAAAAATATATTTCAATAATAAAACGAGAGAGAAAAAAGTCTACTAGTTTTTAGTGTCAAGATAATGTTTAAAAAAACATTTAAAACTTTTCTTTTTACTCTTGGCAATTGAAAATCTAATCAAAAGAATTTGCAAAGAAAACATAATCTTAATTATTTCTGAAATAATAATACAGCAAAAAAAATTATGAAAGATTTCTCATATTAACATAAAAACAATAAATAAGGTGTTTGCAAATAAAATCCTGTAGAGTTTGCATATATAAAATAATACAATTAATTATAATTAAGAAATCTAATTCAAATTACCTGTTCTAAATCTGTAATCATTGCTTCTTGTTTAACTGTAAACATCTACAATTAAAACGTATGTCATTTATCTTTTTTAAATTATTTAAAAATAAATTAGCAAGTTATACATTGTTTCTTATAATAATGAAAATCAGAAAAATATATTAAGAACCCATTTCCCCCCCCCCCCACCATCCCCTATTTAAATGATATTAATGAATTAAAATAATATAAAATTCACCTGTCCAAATAATTTGATAAGTTGTTTATTATTAAGATTATACACCCTCTTTACTATTCCAGGTAGCAGTAGCTTCAGCAATAAATAAACATCACCTCCAAATCCATCTGAAAAAAATAAAATCAGTAAAAATAACTGTAATTTGTTTATTGTAAAATATAACCATTTAATTTATAGAATATATGTATAACAATGAAAATTATTTACATACATATTTTAAAAAATACATTTAAATTGGTGTTCATTCAATTAATTGCAACAATACTTATGACTAAATGATAGACGGTGACACTAATGAAAGTAGATGATAGATTCAGAAAAATAATCAATATGGGAACAAAATTTCAATCATTTATGATAATATACTGGTATATATTGTCAAAAGTAAAATCTACCAACTTAATATATCATAATAATATCAAAAATTAAATTATCTCTACATGACAAAAGCTAAAAAAAAAAAAAATAACTTAAAACATATAATGCTACTCAAATTTTCCAAAAAAATAAAAAATAAAACAGCAATGTAAAATTCAAATATCCTATAACAAATATGCATTACACATAATGTTGCATTATTGTAATTTATAACTATCAGGAAAGTCAGATTGTATAAATATAAATTTGTATTAAGATGTGATGAAAAAAAATATCAACAACCTTAAATATGCAAATGATATGATTCTTTTTGGAAAGTTAAATAATAGATTGAAAAGATATGATTATGGTTAAATATGAAAAAGACAAAGATTATAATAACAGAGTTAATCACTGATTTTAACACTGATAACCAATTTTATAGAAATAATTGTCAATATTTATCTCTTTGGACCATTCAACAAATTCAACAGTCAAGAAATTTATCACAGACTAATATTGGCAAAATTGGAATGATGATCAAAGAAAACATTTTTAGAGGTATGGATATATCTATAAAAATGAAGACCAGCATTATTCAAGTTACAGTGTTTTTGATTCTCTATTGATGTAATAATTAGTCACTGAAAATGAGGAAAAAAAAATGTTTTAGAATTGTGATAATTGCAAAGATTTTTGACAATATGGATATTTAATCAAAACAAATTTAAATTCTAGCTTGAAACACAAATGATCGGATTCTGTTTTCATGAGATGATTATTCATAAGAAAGTATATAATGCTTAGAAAGGTTGTCAGTAAAGGATGAAATGGCTTTCTTGCAATCAAATAAATGAATTACCATCATCATAGTAATACTTTCAAGCAGCACCAAACAAATAATATGCATTCTGGAGAAATTCTATTCATATAATTGAAAATCAATACTGACATAATGGTGCCTAATAATAATAATAATGTATAAGAAAAAAATATATTTATTTATGTAATTAATTCTTTAAGATAAAAATTAAAATCAGGACATATATACCAATAATTTGTAACTGAATTATAATTGATAATATCCTCTTACTAATATTTTTTTTCTGAGATTGAATACATACTTGAATACCAAATCATTCGTGTATAAGAAATAGATTGATCAATCGCACTTCACAATAACGAGAATTCACATATAATAAAATTTTGCAGTAGAGTAGATGTTTAATACTTATAAACTATATTTGCAATCCATATGTATTTGTTGTCTTGTAGCCTATGTAAACTTCAGAAAGAAATGAATACACAAAATTAATTAAATCCAAAGATTAAGGTAATATAATGAAACAACACATTTATCAAGTAGTCAAAACATAGTTTCTACTTGAGAAAAAATAGTAATCAAAAATAAAGCTTTCTAAATCTTCTACACTAATAAGATTTAAAATTCCAACAAAAAAATCATGCACCCACAGTAATACTTTATAAAAATATATCAATATAATACAAAAAATAATATTATTCATAATATGCATAATATATAAGCAGATATAAGAAGATATAATATTTTGAGTTTATAATTTGTACACTCATTTCTTTTTTGCTGACAAGTATTATTGTTTTCATTGTTACTAAAACTTTATAACAAAGTTCTAAAAATAATGCTTTCTAAATTCCAAATTAAGAATTTTGTTCTTAAAAAAAAAATGTGTAAAATATATATATATCAAAATATTATGTAACTAAAAAGATTATGAAGTGCTATGTTTTAGAAACATAATTAAAATAACTCTATAATGCTAAAGTTAATAATAATAAATTTTAAAAGTTCAACAATATAAAAAGTAAATAATTTATACATATATATATAATTTAATTATGATGTAAATGAGGTTTAAGATTAAAGAATTTTCTAAAATAGATTATTTAGCAAAAAATAATAATAATAATAATAATAATAATAATAATAATAATAATGATGATGATGATGATGATGATGATGATGATGATGATGATGATGATAATAATAATAATAATAACAACAACAACAACAATAACAATAACAAAATCATTGTACACATTTTGAAGACTTATTTATGGGGAAAATTTATAAAAATATACATTATGTCTAGGTATTTAAAATAATTCTCATAAGATTTTAGATGATATATATATATAAAAATTGTATTTAAGTTTCAAATCTTGAATAATTACTGGACATACAATAAGAAAATGAAAATGTAAACTGTATTAAATTCTTAATCAGTTAAACATAAAAGAAATATTTGATAAATCTATGATATAGTTTTTTACAATTCTTAATTTTAATTAATTAAATAATTATAATTTTTGTTAACAATGAACATCCGAGGAATTCTTGTGTGTTTAAGAAATCAAGTCAACAAATTATCATGGCATGGCATTATATGCACATATCTCGTTAAGTGTCTTAGGATTTTTAAAAATGGATATCTATTAACATGTACTAAAATTATTCAAGAGAATATAAGTAAATATGTACCAATATAATAGGGTGAAGATTATTTGTGATTTTTTTTTTAAAATAATAAATAATAATTTTAAGCATGATTACAAACTTCCCAATCTTTTGTTCAATAAATCTTTTATTGAACAATGTACAAAATAAAGAGGCAAAGAGTTTCTTTGTAATTTCTGATAGTAATTAGAAACTTGTTGATTTCAATTATTAATTTTTGTTTTATTAGTAGCAGTAATATTAAATAAATAATTCTCAAATTATGTAAAATGTTTGAAATTTTTTTAATAAAAATGAATAATCATTTTGAAATAATAAAGCATTATTCTTATAATAAATCTATTATTACATCAGCATTAGAATGTGTACATCATAACAAAACACCTACGCATATTCAATGGTATATTCATTATTTCAATGATGAAATTGCTTCTATCATTATGTCTAGGCATTATACATATTTCTAATTATATCATCTCATACCAGAAGAAAAAACACAAATCTTTGTAGAAAATCATTCTTTATTAAGAAAGTAATATATGTAAAAAAATATTTTGTAAATAAAGCTTCTATTTAATGTGCACTAAAAAGCCAAAATTAATTGTTGTCATCAACTATAATTTGAATTTTTATATTTAACTAAAATAAAAGTGTGGAGCATTCAGAAAATTAATTTAATCACTAATTATAAAAATCTGGGATTGAATTAATTAATTTCTGAAATCCTCACATTGTCATTTCTTAAATATGAAAACCCAAATTGTAATTAAAGAAAACAATTATTTTTGACTTTTTGGTATACATTAAATAAAAGCATTATTTATAAAATATTATATATATATGATTTTTAATCTTTTAATATATGAATATTGTTTGTAATTATTTCTATTCAAATTTTTAATGAAATATAAATACAATGTCACAATCTGTCTAAAATTTGAAAGGATATTTGTGCATATTAAAAATCAATTCCATACTGTTTTAATTATGAAAGAAGCATTTTAAATAAGAAACTTTTACAATCAAGAAAAAATAAAATTTCCTCTTACAATCAAGAGAAATTAAGATTTGTTTTGGTTTGTATTTTAAGAGACCATAAATGCTTTTTAGTGTAAACTGTTTTTAAAAAAATATATTGTCCTCTCATGTGCATCACTGAAAATCTACTGAATGGATATCAACATATTTGAAATTCAGTCTGCCAATGCCATTACACTGAACAAATGATTGGACAACTCAGAAAAATATTTCATTGAAAGACTGCATTGTAAACAAACTTTGAAAGAAATCCATTTGATTGAATTGTATTAAAAATCAATTACAGAATATCTAGACAAAGAAATAGTTTTTAAGTTAAACAATCGTATAAAAAAATTATCTTATCTAATAAATTTACTAAACTAAGAAATAAAAGCATCATGAATAATAATAATAATAATAATAATAATAATAATAATAATAATAATAATAATAATAATAATAATAATAATAATAATAATAATAATAATAATAATAATAATAATAATAATAATAATAATAATAATAATAATAATAATAATAATAATAATAATAATAATAATAATAATAATAATAATAATAATAATAATAATAATAATAATAATAATAATAATAATAATAATAATAATAATAATAATAATAATAATAATAATAATAATAATAATAATAATAATAATAATAATAATAATAATAATAATAATAATAATAATAATAATAATAATAATAATAATAATAATAATAATAATAATAATAATAATAATAATAATAATAATAATAATAATAATAATAATAATAATAATAATAATAATAATAATAATAATAATAATAATAATAATAATAATTCAATTCAATTCAATTCAATTCTTTATTTATTTAATGTACATATCAACAGCATTTAACCAATTATAGATTGCACAGTAATACAAATCTAAATAAGCATTAAAAAAAAAAAATAATAATAATAATAAAATAAATAATACCAATAAAATAGAAAATCAATAAAATGCACAAATAAATAAAAAGGCAATATATCAAATGAAATTAAGGATAATATTTTTTTATGAGGACTTGAGTGAATTGTTTAAAATCCAAATTAAAAACATCATCATTACCAAAATCTTTGTTATAAGTTCTAGGTAAACGAAATAAAAGGGAAAATCTTAATACATCAGATTTACAATTTTTCAGTTCAAAAACATTATGAGTAACGAAGTATTATAATTTTTTTTTTAATACCTAAGTTAGAAAGCAAATTAGATACAGAAATATTCTGGGAGATGAATTTATGAAGAAGTTTGAGATCTCTTGTTTTTCGTCTCAGTAGTAAATCAATATAGTGTTCATTACTTAAACTATTTAATTTTGCAAATTTGTCAAAAACAGACTGAATTCTTATGATATCTGTCCTGTTATGAGGATGATGATAATAATAATAATAATAATAATAATAATAATAATAATAATAATAATAATAATAATAATAATAATAATAATAATAATAATAATAATAATAATAATAATAATAATAATAATAATAATAATAATAATAATAATAATAATAATAATAATAATAATAATAATAATAATAATAATAATAATAATAATAATAATAATAATAATAATAATAATAATAATAATAATAATAATAATAATAATAATAATAATAATAATAATAATAATAATAATAATAATAATAATAATAATAATAATAATAATAATAATAATAATAATAATAATAATAATAATAATAATAATAATAATAATAATAATAATAATAATAATAATAATAATAATAATAATAATA
>JAQFVV010006216.1:2719376-2801876 GCA_028023455.1 Epiperipatus broadwayi
TCAAATAAGGATATATCTCCTCCCAAAGAAGTCTAAATTGTAGCTGAATACACTAGACTAAATAGTGGAAAACGATTACAAGCTTTTCTAGGACTTGTAAATTATTTCAAAAAAATTTTGAAGGACAAAGCTCATATAGCCAGACCCTTAGATGATTTATTAAGAAAAAATCAGAAAATGGAACTGGGAATTGGTATAAAAGCAGCATTTTTATATATTAAATGACTACTACTTCAAATGAATTACTGGTTCATTATTACAGCAATTTTGGAAATTAAGCTTTCAATGGATGTATCTGAATTGGAGTTGCTGCAGTAATATGTCATTCAACATATACAGGTGAATGATCTATTGCTGATGCTTCATGCACCTTATCTAAAGCTGAAAAAAAGTCAGCTGGATAAGGAAGCTCTCACTATATTATTTGGAGTAAATTTACAAATATTTATATGGAAGCAGATTTACCATTGTAACTGATCATAAACCTTTACTGGAAATATTTTGAAGCTAACAAGTTTCAGAGTACTTTAGGGCCTCACATGCTGAGATGGCTAAACATATTCTCTGGTTTTGACTGTACAGAAGAAAATAGACTGGGAAAGCAAATTGGACATGCTGACACCCTATCCTGTTTGTCAGATGAGACAAAGAGATGAAAAAGAAATTGAAATTAATTACATAGATGTGCTTAAACTTACAAGTTCTTAACAGCAAAACAACAGCTGGCAAGACAGAAGAAGATGGTTATCAATGGATTATAAGCCAAATATGAGCAGAATGGCCTAAGAAGTGTCAAAAATTCTCCATTAAAAATTATGAAGCGCCCATGATAAATTATGTTTGCAAAGTCTATACTCTGATGAGTGATCCTGTACTAATACCAGTTAAGGATAGAGATTTAATTTTATAATTAATGTATGAAGGTTACTCAGGTGTAGTCAGAGCAAAAACTTTAACCCGTGGCTATGTACGATGGCTGAACATTAATGGTGATATCGAAAATATTAAAAATTGTGGTAACTGTCAATCATGTGCTAGAGTGCCATCTAAAAATTTTGAGACATGGTCCAAAGCATTAAGATCAATCAAGCTAGCACATTTAATGAACATTTCTTCTTTTGTGGATGTTAATGCATATTCTGAATAAACAGAATACAGATTAATTAAAAACATTAGTTCCAATGAGACAATATCATGGCTTCCTGAAACTTTAGTTTTTCACATAAAACAGGATTCACAAAGAGCAAATTCGAAGAGTGACTGAAAGAATGGGGGATAACACACACACTCACTCCTTCCTACCACTCTCAATCAAATGGATTAGCAGAAAAAACTTCAAATTTAAAATTATCAATAAATTGTGAAAAATTAAAATACAGAATGCAGTTTATACCACATTCCTGTATCAGCAATCGATTCCTGCTACTAAATCAGAAAAATCACCTGCAGAATTATATTTAAGCACAGGCTGCATACCATATTATCAAATGTAATACTGAGTGATGATTACAGTACACAAGAACCTACTATGTGTAAATTCATGACAGGTGAACGAGTGGAAGCAAAAAAATAGCATAAATTTTGGATGAAAGCAATACTAAATTAACAACTGTCGAAACAAGAGATTGTTGGTACAAACAAAAGCAAACTATTATGTAAGCACAAATCAATTGTGAAAAGATAAGAGTGTAGATTTAATACTGGTAATATTTAAATAAACTAATTCTAGTCTGGAAGATCAAACAGAGATACCTAAACAAGAACTCAAACTGGAAAAGTAAGAATGTGTACCAGAAGATATTACCACAACAGAAGCTGATGTAGATGTTAAAAGAAAAAAAAAATTACCTTCATGATTTTAACCTGTCTTCAGAAAAAAACTAAATGTCTGAAGTTGGGGAAAATGTATTATGTTTGTAAGTATATGATAAAATACATGCACATATAAAGCTAAAAAAAATAATTATAAACTTTTGAGTGTTATATATGTGCATGTATGTAGAAATACATACACGTATAAAGTTAGAAAAATAGAGTATAAAATAAGTAAAATTAAAACTTATCAAATCAGTATATAAAAATTCAGTTTTACAAAGAGAGTAACAACCATAGGCGCAAAATAAAGGAGGCATATTTCATAAATAATGACAACCAATCAATTAATAGAGAGGACACCTGTTTTGCCATTTCCAAAAGATGGACAAACTAAGTCAAACAATATTTTAAATAATATATCGAAACATCTAATTAACATAAATTTGAATACTCCCCCTCATCACTATCAACCGTTTTATTATTATTTTGCACAGCTATGATTATGAAGCCATAGAACTTTGAAAGCGCTAAGCTTTAAATAAATTTAACAACATATAACTTCTTTAACGAGCGTTATAAGTGCATAAGTATTGATAAAAAGATTAATTATAACCTAAGCAAACTTTAATTAAATTCTTTAAAAAATCAAAAAAAAAATGGAAATTCCATCAAAAACTAATTAATTAATAACAACTAAAAAGATTGTAGTCATGCTGATGCATCTAGACATAAAATGATGCATCTAGACATAAAAACATATTAAACAATGTCAGCAGGATCTGAATGATCAACTAAATAGAAAAGGAATTCTAGTGATTTATTAAAAAGTGAGCACATAGTCTAGAGAAGAAACCAAGGAGCACTCACTCATGGAAGCTGCATGCTTGCACATGGACTTGCAACCCCTTGGTGTTGGATATCATTGAGTATTGTCTTAGATATCTTCTATCTAGGAACTTTAATAGATTGCACTGACTTTCATTAAGATTTTTTATGCCTTCGAGTTTTGTAAGTAGTTAAGTTGTAAATAATTTAATAATACATATATATATTCTTCTATATTTTGCATAGTTTATGTATTAAATAATAGTCCAAAGTTGTAGTGTTATCAGTTTTACCATGTGACAATTTACATAAATATATGTCTGCTTGGAAGAACAGGAATTGCTCCCAGAAATAGCAAAAAGGAAAAGCTTATTTAATCCCATTCATACAATCCGTGATATCTACTATAAATAGTGGATTCAGTTTAATTGAAGGCTATTATAGGATAGCCTCAAAAAAAAAAGCAGTGCTGTTGTCTACAAATTGGTTGAGTTTGCGTTCCCAGAGAACTTAGTATAGAAAAACAGCTTCTCTATATCTTATAGCCAACAGCCTCCATTTACTGTATCTGTAATTCAAAAATTATGGAAAGTGTTGTCCATCTGGTAACCAAGATGTTATATCAGCCTAGAATTGAGACTTCAATGTTTTACAATAAATATATGCTACTTTATAAAAAATCACAATCAAAATCTGTCATCATTTGCATAGACGAAAGTACTAATAAAAATAAATTATTGGAAAAATAGATATACTTTGCATGTTAGTCAAGTACTCAACTAAAAAATTAAAAGAAAAAAAAATCTATTTCATCTTAGTTATTTCACTTCAATTTGTTTTACTTTATTTTTATTTTTTTAAAAAAAGGAAAATTTCTTGTAATAACTGGAGGAAAACAACTTTAGAAGTAAAGCAGCTAACCAAGAACTTGGTTAACAAATGGAAATAAATTTGGGAAAATTGTCTTAAAGTTTGAAAATATCTAGAGAAAAAAATTTTGATGCAGACTTTCAAAAAAATTAAGTAATGTTTCTTTATCCTAAAAACTTTTGTTTGCAATTTAAGAGTAATCAGAAAATAATAATAGTAATAATATCTTTGTAATATGGATAATTATTATTAGGAATTGAAATATTATTTCTATATTAGAATATACAATACACATGTGTGCACTCATTATACCTATGTTCAAAATTTAACTATATACATTTTATTAAAATAATGATCTTGGCCTGTATTTTAGTTAATGTAAGTAATAACTGGAACATTTTGTATTATAAGACAAGCACATGTGCATATCAGTGACGAAGCATGACTTTTTTAGGAACAGAAGCACTTTTTTTTGTTTTTATTTAGCTTGCCACAACAATTTTTACATAAAAGAGCCTAATATATGTATATATTACACATATCTAAAAAAATATGAAACTCTCTTATCTGTAAATCAGAGAATATATTATCAATATATATTTATCTTCCAAATCCTTTTAACATTCTTATTAAGTTTTAATTGTAAATTAGATCTTAGCATTGTTTGAACTTCTTACAATTAACCGAGAATGTGTTAGACAAGTTCATTCTTTGCATATATAAAAACAATTCAACTGTTGGTAAAAAAAAAAAAAAAAAATTGAAAGTCAACAGTAATTCCATACAAAAAAATAATGAATTTGAATTGCTCATTCTAATCAGACTGCGATTAGTTTAAATATAGATAATATATTATCAATATATTTTTATCTTCCAAATCCTTTTAACATTCTTAAAAGTTTTAATTGTAAATTAGATCTTAACATTGCTTGAACTTCTTATAATTAACCGAGAATGCGTTAGTCAAGTTCATTCTTTGTGTATATAAAAACAATTCATCTGTTGGTAAAAAAATTGAAAGTGAATTTTTTAAATTGAATTTTAATTAAAGCTTTTGAAAGTTTTAGTGAATTTTTTTATGGAAGCACTCATTCCGTTCAATATATGGATGCTTCGTACCTAACATCTGTTAAATTTATATAAATTTCTCAACTATATAATTTAAATAATGCTACATGTATAGTTTGTTAATCTATGGAAATATCTGATAGTGTTAAATGAGAATAGATTCAGACCTACCATCTTCTTGTTAAATTAATTGATCTATAAATTTATTCATCATTATTTGAAGATATTCCACTGAAGTTATTTAATACTAGAATATTGTTTTATATTTATCTCTAATCTTAGTTACATTTATAAAATTGATTGCCATCCCAAACTAACTCTAAACTACGAAAGTGTGGATTATGTGTGTAGACACCTACATGTAATTCTCTTTGGAATTATTTAGATTGTAGAAAAGATAACAACTCATCTTTAAAATCCACTTACTTTATATTTTAAAATGAATACTAATTAACTGATGACCAGTCTCCTATAATACCATACAGCCCTAAGTATTTGATCAGCACTGATATAATGATTGCAATACTTTTTGATATTAGTTTTTTAGTTATTTTAGTAATTATATATGTACATATACCAAAAATAAAGATTGCTCTTATATAATAATGTGCCTTGTACTTGGCATTAGCTTGCTAATAATTAGCATAAGATTTCATAATACTATATCTCTTCTAAATTGTCATGAAGAATGATTGTTGATAAATAATTGCTGGAAATATTGGGTCATTATATTTGTTTCTCATAATAAATTGATGGTAATCTGATTTCTCTATCCTTATTCAATTAAAAAAATATTTGCTCATTACTATTTCCGATATCCCTACATAAAGTCCATCTTTCAATTGTTACTATATATATATGATTAAAAGCCAGTCAACAATTAGACAATTCCAAAATCAATTACAATCAACAATTTCAAACCATCAAAATAATCTCCTTTTAACAATATTATATTTATAATATTCCAAAATATATATATATATCGAAAATTATTACAGTATTAATATTTAAGAATTTTATTCCAAATACTTAAATTAAACAGTACTATTTCATTTTTAAGGACAAACCAGTCACTTGTTACTATCAGCAGTAGAACAATAAAATAAATATCTATATTATCAATTTCCATATCAGAAAACAATAGATTTCTCTAATGATGTGCCACTTTGTTTTGTATACAAAAAAAATTATCAGAAAAATTTTAAAGAAAAATGCTATTATAAAATCCAACATGGAAAGACATGAAGTTTCAGATTTGATAGAATAAGTAACAATACTAAATATTAGGCACAAAACAATTCTTTTAACTCTTACTATTGATTTCTAAATTTAAAATTATTTATTTAATATTCAGTTAAAAATCAATAAATAAATGATTCAGGATTTTCATTTACTTTGAATTATTATGTGCCCTTCATTTTAATGGCAACTGTGTCTAAGTTAAATAATACTTGACTGGAGGCATTTTTAACACAAATATCTCAAAAGATAAAGCATTCACAAATTTATAAATATACAATTAAGGTTATTATAATAAACAAGTTGAAAATGTTTGAATACCAATCATAAATATATATTAATACTTCTGCATAGTGGCAAATTATGCATAAGCCTTGATAAAAAAAATCTTATTAATTTATTTTTGTATTTAGTTAGTTTTTTTACATACTACTTTGTCTTTGATTGGTTATTTCTTAGTGGTATTTATATGCACTTTTTTTTCCTTTACATAAAGTTATTTGATGTATTTATTTATGGAAATATTTTTATTCCACATTAATACTTAATACAGTAAACATAATGGTCTAATTTTGATATTATGTCTGTGGGGACAAAAATGGCAAATATTTTTATGAAAAAAATATGGATATGGTGTCTGATATCTTGTATGAAGAAATATTTAACCAGGGTCCAAATAAGTCATGATATTCTTCAAAAGATAGTGATTTTGTTTCATATGTTTAAAGGTGGTAATAAAAGTATTGGAAAAGATAAACTATTAGCATTTATACATACTATACAATCACATTTCTCTCTCAAAAAGTAGCTGGTCCAATAAAAATAAAAAAATAAAAATTAATTAAGATCAAATAGTAAGCCGATGTGCAGTATTAAGTATTTTTTCAAAAAGAAAGTGCAACAATTGAATCCTTAATCCTAGAGAAACTAAAGAAGTATTATATTTGATAATTGCATATTTAAAAGAAAAATCTATTCAACTTTTACTTTACCTATCACTCTGTCACTAAATTCTTGCCTGCCAGAATTTTTTTTTTAATCGACAAGAATTGCCTAAGTCAGAGTTGAATTGATTAGCAATTGAAGTTAAACTAGATAATGAAAAAGAGGATTTATTATGCTGCTAAAAATATTTTGTTCTCAACAAATTTTACAGAAGTCTTTTTGATATCATTTCTTGATATAACATTCTTTTAGAACAAAGATATTTAGCATTTCTTAATATTCTCCAATACAAAGACTTTTCATATTAAGACTTAAAACAAATATGATTGCATATATTACTTGTAATGATATTATTAAAAAAGAAGTACTTCAAGACTATTGACTTGTTTAAAGCAACTAAAAATTGGATGTTTCACAGACAAATACTCTATTTGTAAATGTAAATATTGCAGATTATGTAATAACAATGAACATGTATGTCCAAAAGTTGAAAATTACAAATTTATTCTTGATAGTGATAGTGAATATGAAAAAAAATGAAAATTAAACAATAAGATTGTTTGAAAATAAAAAAAGTGAATTTGAAATTGATTTTATACATCTGAAGCATTTTTCCGTATCTTGAAGTTTCAAAAATACATTTTACAATCTTCCTCTTAAAGACCTGGATCTACAATTCTTGACCAATTTCTTTACAAAAAAAAACTGTGGGCCATATGTATTTTCTTATTAAATAACCTACAACAACTTACATTTATTAATATAGTACTTTATAACAAAATGCAGGTTCCAGTCAATACTATCACTTAGACCATAAAAATTTTGTAATTATTAAAGAAATAAAAAAATTAATCATTATTTCAGAAACATTTATACAAAAATTTTACCATTAATAAGCTTGTCTGGAGAATCCCTTTTTAATAATGGAAGGATCTCAACTATTATTCACATTTTCTATAATGCGAAATTGAATCAACCAATCTGTGACATTTTGCTGATGCTTCTTTGTATGATCCCAGTGATTTTTTTAAAAAAAATCCCCAATTTTTTACATCTAAAATAGGTGACATTTTTAAATTCTGATTGTGTATTTTCCAGTACAGTATTATTATCTAAAGAAGTTTTTTTTTTTTAAAAAAAAAAAAAAAAAAAAACATCATAAAAGAAACTTGTGTGAAAGATATTATGTTGAGAACATGAAAAATTGTGCATCATATACACAAAAATTTGGAAATAATGTACATTAAGAAAAATTATATCAAATTGAAATTATTGGAAGAAACAATATATTATTTGACTAAAAAATGAAAAACTTGCATAACTGGGATGTTTAAAAGACTGCTATCTTTGGTGTAAAAACCATGTTAGACAATCAGAATGTTACTTCACATTAATCTTAGTAACAATTCAGTATCTGAGTGGTCAAAGTTATTCATTTCAAACTATTAATTTATGAGATATTTTCGGAGTAGATCACTTTTGAGGAATATGATCATGTCTGATAATAAGCTGATATTGATATCAAAAAGATCACCTTGAAAATATTCAGCAAGTGAAACTAGAATTTTAATATTCTGAAGATTGTCAACTGTTGTTACATAAAACACAGGCATTTAATTACTTAATGGAGCACCTTTTTGATTATCTACTTATTAATAGACAATTTGGTTAAGCCTCCTTGCAAAAAACTGAAACTAATCCATTTTGAGGAATTTATTCCCTAAAATCTTTGCTGAATCCTACATGAATTTATTAAGCCAACATTGATTACTTACACATCAAAGTGTTATGCATTTTGTATAAGAAATATACATGTAGTGATTTTTTATGAACCAGCATTATATTATAAAATGTATTTATTTGATTTGATCACATTTTAAATTTGATTCTCAGGAATTATATAGCTTGTGAATCTATAAATACTAATTCAAATTGTGATCCTGCTATTGATTTTGACAACTATTTCTTTAATAGATCTATAGCTATAAGAAGCCTATAAAAACTTCACATGAAATTAAAATATTAAGGAAGAAAGGGGGGTTACTGGTCTATTTTTACTCTTATTGAATACTGGAATAAAAAATTTGTTCACTATATCCCAGAGAATCTTGATCTTATTAAAGACTATCTTAAGAGGATTATTGGAAATTCAGATTTACTCATTCTTTGACCAAATCTACTTGCATGTACCTAGAAGTCATAATCTTCCATTAGTATTTATTTGATCTTCACATAAACTTTTGCACTTCCCCATCACCAGCTACAGAAACAATTGAAATGAATAAATTTATAACAGGTTATAAAAACAATTCTGCTTTATTTTAAAACCAAAACGATCTGGATAAATGGCACAAAAATATATAAAGCAGATAAACGAGAATGTTTTCTGGTGCAATATGAAGAAAGAAAGCTATCAAAACTGAATTAAATTGAAGAGATGGCTTTAAATTTATGAGATTCATTTAAGACACCAATGATTCAGTCTAGATCCCATGATTCACTATTCAACCAAAATATGATTTAAAATAGAAACACCTTATAATCACTATCCTGTATTATGCATAATATATATAATATAATCTCATTGAGATAATATTATGAAATGATAATAGATGGACAATTGAGATCTTAAACTATATTTCAAGAGATTGTAAAACACCCAGAAAGAGACCATATGTGAGATAAATGGATGAAATAAGAAAGTGTGGAGGAGTGGTGCGGAAAAGAGAAGCTAAAGTTCGGAGTTGGATTGAACTTGGAGAGACCTTCATCCTGCAGTGGATTGATAATGGTTGATGATGAACTCATTGAAAATAAAAGGCTGATATAAAAAACAATTATAGCTTTTAATATCACAACTTTCAAATATCTTACTTAGTTACATAGTCACAAATATAATATCTCTAAATAAAGAAATAAACAGATGTTATATTTATTAAGCTAATGGAAAAAATATATAAAATGACTCAAAATTGACACTTAAGATCAATATCATGATCTATCAAGGAATGTTCTTAAACATTCTTTTGCATAATTCC
Source organism: Epiperipatus broadwayi (assembly GCA_028023455.1). NCBI lineage: Eukaryota > Metazoa > Onychophora > Udeonychophora > Euonychophora > Peripatidae > Epiperipatus > Epiperipatus broadwayi. The sequence goes on from JAQFVV010006216.1 coordinate 2,729,177, forward strand.
AAAACATTTGTTTTAAGTTCATTAAAAACAGTGCAGAGCAACACAATGCAGCGCAACACAAAAGTGACAATTAAGATTAATATCATCCTCTTATATAATCACAAGACATGAACATTCTCTAAATAAAATAAGTTCCACTCTGTATTGCCTTTAATATATAAACCAAATATATATTGAGAGATGTGTCTCATGGCATAGAACAACATAGTAGAGTGTATGCATGTATAAATATAAAGTTGAAAGGAAAAGTAGAAATAAACACAACGAAAAAAAAATTGTAGATATTTTTATATTATACTAGAATAACAGTAAAGAATTAAATAATTTAAATTTAAAAAAATTTATTATAAATTAAACATTTAAAAATATCTAATTAATATATTAATTCTGATTTTGAAATTAAAATCAAACATGTTTTTATATTACATTAGATATACTGGTAATTATAGAATTCCACTATCTGTTTTAATTAAAGCTTGTATAACATATTTTGATAACAATCCTACAAAGTTCTTTTTTGAAAGGATTAAGGTGAATTGAAAAGTCATTAACTTTGTTTCAGTCAAGAGAAAAAAAAAATACTTTTGTTCTTTTAATTCCACCATGACTATAAAAAGGTTGGAAAAAAATTAGAGGAAAGTTTTTACAGATTATGACATAATGACTATGAAGTTATAACTGAAAGCAAGAGACAATGGATCCAGATATGCCTACTAGAGCAATGATAATTTAAATTTACATAAAAGATGGCATAAACTAAATGGATATCACTGAATATCAATCAGTTACATAGATTATACCTTTCCCAAAAATGATCAGCTAATCTACGATTTTAGACGGAACTAGATTAACTAACAGATTGCCATGTGATAAAGTTTTGTCAATATGCAAAGAACAAAGATACTATGTCATGTATATAAAGTACTTACAGATATAAGATGGTTTTAAAGGTAAATAATTTCAGCTAAAACTAAAATATTGAAAAAAATATTAAATGACCATTTCCAGTTATGTTTATTAAAAATAAAACTCAAAAACTTTACTGAAAATGATTGTTAAAATCTCTAATAAAAGTAAAACATCTAAAAACAAAGGATTTAATTCATGAATGATTTTATTCTGAAAACCTTGTTTAAATGAAGAAATAAAAAGCCAAAGGTTTTTTTTTAGGAAAAGAACTTTCCAAACTGAATCTCATGAAAAAAAATTTTTAAAAAATTTTTTTTTACTATTAGAAATAATGAATAACTGATTCATACTATCATGTGAATTTTATGTATATTTTTGACATTGAATTAATTATGCATTGTGAACATCTTTTATGAGAATAAGTTTATTCACCAATTGAATATCATTAAGATAGAAATGCCTGGGTGTGCTCTGATCAGAATGGGTACCCAACCCAAACATATATTAAATTGATCATTATTTATGTAGCTTTAAAAATAATTTGACAATTCAAATGTTTATATTATACAGGCACATCTGTGTGTAGATGTTTTAGGTAAATCTATTGAGAAATTTGTAAATCACAATGTGATCTTATTTATTTGTATATTAATCAAAATAATAATGCCAAATTTATATTTATGGCATACTCAGCAGACCTTAATTTCATTGTTTCTAATAAATAAATTTGTATTTCATTGTCAAAATTACTCCACTGAATTTATTGAATCCCAATATAAATTGTTGTATTATCTCTTACTCATAGTAACAGTTGTAGAGCTTTTGTTCATTGATCTGGTTTCATGCATGTCTGTTATCTATAAGGGGTTTATGTTTAGTGTTATGGACATCCAGTTGATTTCATTAATTCTCTAATGCTGAATGACACAAAGGAGATAGCCTTCAAAGTTTATGTGCTACATTTCATTTTATTTATTTAGAAATTAAGTTTATAGTTGGGCAGTACATTAATGGTATTAAATGGCCAGAGCATTGATGATGATCAGTATGTTTTAGTATCACAGCATTATTTTTTATATTCTTGTGGATAAGCATTTTAAGTATGTGCATCCAAATTATTGTTGCATGGCTACTCTAAGTTTGACAAGGGCTAAATAGTCTGGTCTATAGTATACCCATTTCAAATTCAATCCTCAAGATTGATTTTATTGCTGATCATTCATGACCATAAATAGCATTCTTGTCTGTAATGCTGGTGAACTTAGAGTTTGTTCTGCGTTACTCACGCTCATTATATGTAAATTTAAATTAATTCATTAACTGGGGTTGATGATGATGAGTATCATCTCAGGTTCACCTGAGATCCATATTGTTACAAATGGCTACCCAACTAAGGGCCTGATGATCATGAAGTACTAAGAGCTATTATTAAAAAAATTGCCACTCAACTTAATCTCAAATATAACATCTGAAAAAATAAAAATACACCTGGGTCTCTTTTTACGCGAACTTGTTTAACACGATTTTGAAGTTACGCGATTCATGTTTCATGGGAAGTTGATTTCTAATAATGCGCTATTACTTTAAATAATAAATTTCGTGCACTTATGTTATATTGAAAGTAATAGCACATTATTGGAATTCGACTTTCATCTTAGTAATTTCAATATTTTCAGTGCTTTATAATAGTAAGATTTTATGCAATAATGAAATTAAAATCATGATTTCCACATTTTATGTATACACATATTAAATTTTACAAGATTATAATGTAAATTTGTTCAAACATTGTGCGTGTTAATTTTGCATTTTAAATCACATTCTGTTTTTGCTTTTTAAAAAAAAAACGTAATCAATTATTATTTTCTTATTAATGACACTAATCATTAGCGTGCTCTTAAATTCCAATGAGAGCTAAATGGTTGTATGTCTGGATATCGCAAGCTTTGTAAACAATTAATAAAATCATTGTCTCAAAGATTAATTACTAATTACGTTGTCACCAGAAAATCATAATAATTAAAACATGTATAAAAAAATTTAAATTACTGTACTGTAAATTATGCATAAAAATATATTATTTTGAATAAAATTAAATATTATAGTTAAAAAAAGTTTGTCTTGTATCAATTTTTTTCAAATTTGAAATTTTTTATTAGTCATATTTTATTTCCTTATTTTTTTTTTTGCGCAAATTTTAAAGTAATTTTACGTTGGTGCTTTGCTTTTATGCGAATTTTGAAAAATCACAGACTGCATCCCCCCTTTTTCAATGTAAGTTACATCTATTATTGCACGATTTCATTTGCGCACGTTTTCTGAGGAACCTATCTATCGCGTAAAACGAGACCCAGGTGTATGTATTTTATACAAAATATTAAAAATTACTGTGAAATATATCACAAGAGTGATTGATTATAAATCAAAAGTTTTAATGCATATTTAACAAGTTCATGTTTAAAGTTTAAAAAAAAATCTATAATTTTGGAGATTTGACTCTTGGAGTTAGTTTAGCTGCACTTTCAGTTTTAAGGAGAATGGGTTTTATCATTGTCTTGAGACTACAAACTTTTCATGCAATTCCAGTGTTCTTTCTCAGGCATTGCTCCAACCTATTTTCTAATTTCCTATTGTTTATAATGGTTGTTAATGTAGTCCTGCCATGAACCCTAATCTCCAAGAAAAAGAGTAAAACAGTTCTATATTTTCCAATCCCCAATACTCAAAGGAGAAATGTACAAAGACTTCTGCATTATTATTTTGCATTGTTAGCTTAGTGTCTGTTAAGACAGCCCTCTTGGTGTCCATGCTATTTTGGGTATTTATAGTCCAGTCATTAAATTCTTTACTTATCTCAAAATTTCAGGCCACTCATTTTATTAGCTATCAAATGTGTCAAATCTAAAAAAATTGTTGAGTATATAGTTTGGAGTATGAACTTTGTTAATTATACATGTATATTATGTAAAATAATATTAGGTTAGTGTTTCATTTATTTTCCTCATGAGGGTTATGAGATGGTTATATCTCAATAGTGTGTGCATGTATGTATATAAAATTAAACAAAAAAGTAGAAATAAACAATAAAATTTTTGGTAGATATTAAGGATAAAATAATTTTGAATTTAAAAAAAAATTATTATAAATTAACATTTAAAAAGATCTAATTAATATTTTATTAATCCTGATCTTGAAATTTAAATAATATGTGCATATTACAATAGATATACTGGTAATTATAAAATTCTATCATCTATTTTGATTAAAGAAAATTTTTTAATTAAATTGTGTATAACATATTTTGATAAAAAATCCTACAAAGTTGTTTTTGAAAAAATTAAGTCAATTGAAAAGAGTCATTAACTTTCTTTTCAATCAAGATAAAGAAAACTTACTTTTAATTACTGTGGAAAGGTTTAAAATTCCACTGATTATAAAAAGGTTGAAAAGATTAGGTTGTACAAATTATGACAGCATGATTACTATAAAGTTATAACTGAAGGCAAGAGACAGTGAATCCATTTGCTGCTACTAGTGCAATGATAGTAATTTGAATTCACATGGAAGCAAGGTTCAGCTTTTGTGGATCATAGCCCATATGAATGAATCTCACTAAATACCAAGTTACTCAGACTGTACCTTTCCCAAACATAAGCCAGTCTATGGTTTTAGAAACCAGAATACCAACAGATTACCATGCTGTAAAATTTTATCAATATGCAAAGAAGCACAGACAAAGGTACTGTATTGTGTAGTGTATATAAACTACTTACATATATCAGCTGGCTTTAAAGATAAATAATTTTTGACTAAATTATTTAAGTAAAACTAGAATAATGAAAAAATAACAAGTGACCATTTCCAATTATATTTATTGAAAGTGAAACTCAAAAACTTTCTTTAGTTGTGAAAATGATTGTTAAAATCTCTAATTTGAAAGTAAAATGACTAAAAATTCATAAAAGATTTTATTTTGAAATTATAAAAAAAAGCAAACTCAGAAAATCTTATTGTAAATGAAGAAACAAAAAACCAAAAGGTTTTTTTAAGAACTTCATGATTTTTTTTAATGAAAAACTTTTTACCATTAAAAATAATGAATTAATAACTTTGATTTATATTATGTAAATTTTATTTATATTTTTGACAATGAAGTGTCTTGTAAAAATATTTTATGAGAATACGTTTATTCACTAACTAATGGAATATCATTAGGATATAAATGCCTGTGTTCTCACATCACCTAAACATATATTAAATTGATCATTTATTTATCATGAAAAAAATGTTTGATACAGTACATCTGTGCTTATTTATACAGATGTGTAAACATCTAAAAATCCCTGTAAATTGTTAAATTATAAAAATGAATCTCATAGATTTATAACAATTTAAATGTTTATATTATATAGGCACATCTGTGTGCAAATATGTATTTTATGCAAACCTATTGATATTTATAAATCACAATGAGATCGCTTATTTCTTTGTGTATTAATTAAAATCAGAATGCTGAATTTATATTTATAGCATACTCAGCAGAACTTAAATTTCATTCTAATTAATAAATTTATATTTCATTTGGTAGTGTTCTGTTCTATGGTGTCAGCCACTTGATGACACTATTTCTAGCTAGATTGCTAGAAATATGCCATTTCCACAGCCGCAGCCAAGCAGATAGCTTTCTTTCTACAATAAAACACCAAAAGAGTCCATTTACTCAGCTGCCAGATACCACTGTGGCTTTTTTCTATGCTAAAAGCACAGAAAAATAACTTCATTGGCTGCTGTAGTTGCTTGGGTTACGTACTTTATCGTAATTCTGGGTTGTGTATTTTCACTAGTTTCATATGAGATGGTGAGTTGACTGCACCATGTCTAAATAATTTAACTTTTAAGGTCCACCTTTTTGTTTCATGTGAACTGACCTGCTGGTAGCTTCTAACAGTTTTAACAATGTTGTCACTGTTCCATCAGGACTGTGTTAGCATCACAAATTGAATTTTAGGGTGTGGCACAGCACAATTTCGAAAATCCTGATGAAAGTAACATATGCGAGAAATCGTCTGAGACAAGGAAACACCCAAAATGGCTAATGTGCAATATATTTTCTTTTCAATTGCATTCTAGACTTTTACACGTGTGCAATTTTATACAATAATTTCAATTCACACTTTTCTTATCTAATATATATATTTTTCCTTGTCTTACATTACAATAGTACTTGTTAAATAGACAATATGGCATACTATTTGATACCACACAAGAGGATACACACACTCAAAGTATCTATAATTCTTCAATATATTGTTGCAATTTTATGTTTGTGAACACTTCTATAATTTTTTTTTTTTTTTAAAATTCTCCATTATTTGACATAAAAACTTTTTTAAAATTTAAAAAATGAAAAAAAATTAAAGTTTGAGCCCCAACACTAAATGAATAATCATATATATTTTCTGGCAATGGTGGAAATTTATCTAACATTTTAATAAAATCAATACAGCTGATAAAGAAAATATTTCAGAAGAACCTTGTATATTATATCAATTCTTTTGATGGTCACAAAATTGTGCAAGAATTATGAAGTTATTTTTTTAAATTTCTTTCTTATTGAAAAATAGGCCCACATTCATTCTCTTTAATAGGATGTTATAGTTATGTTTTAATAAAATTATTAATTATACACGATATTATATAATCCTCCAGTAATTTTAAGCAACACGACAGTTTCAGAACTATTTGAAAATCTCAAGAGCATATTATTGAAGTAGCATAGTATTAAAAATTTATGAATAACATGTTTTTTTCTCAACTTTTCATGTGATTTTCATTTTTATATATATTTGACATAATTTACATGTCAATAATCAGAAATTGAAGTGATTAAATTTGGATTATACAAATAGTTTCCCAAGTTTTAAATAAATTTCGGAAATAATAGTTAACTGTGATTAACCAATAAGCAGGTTTTTATGAAGAGATTTTCCTGTTGTTTTCTAATATTTCATCAAACTTTATATATTGTTTCTGAAAAAGTTTTTTTCTGCCATCATTCTGTGTTCTTTCTTTCATTCTTTACAAAACTGACTTGTCATTTAGAATAGTATAAATCCTGTCATCAAAAGCCTCTCATACTATCAATTCTCTGCATTAATTGTGATAATTTATGTCTTTGTGCAATTATATTTCTATTCTTTAATAATACGCCTAGTAGTTCTGACTCCAATCTTTTTTCTTTATACAATTATGTATAAGTATGAAAATATAGAAAGCCCTTGGTCTAAAAAATAAGCAAAGATGATGACAAATCTAACATATATTTCTTATAATACTTCTTTCTTATATACTTCAATGCAAACAAATTTTCTTAAAAAACTTCATTTTCCTTACAGCTTTGACTGTAAAGCAGAGGAAGTTTGATAAGCTCTGATGAAGACTGCTGGATAGTCGAAACTGTAAGGAAAATAAAGAAGTTTTTTAAGAAAATGTGTTTGCATTGAAGTGTATAGGAAAGAAGTATTACAAGAAATATATATATGAAAATATGCGAAAAAAGTAAAAGAGAAGAATAAGACAAATCTAACACACTGAAAATCCTTAACTGTAATTCTTGCATGAAGCAGTATATTTCAAAATTGGATTTGATATGAGTTTAATTTGATAACTGACTGTACTATGTATGTTTGGAAAATTCTATTAAAAAACTATACACACACACACATGCATATATATATAAAAGAACTTAGAAATGGTTCTCTGAAAACAACATAACCTTACAAATTTCAGCAAGATTGATATATCTGACAAATAGCTCATTTAATTAGTTGAGATAATTATAATATTAATAACGGTAATGGAAGCAAAAGGCAATGGTCATGATAAAGTATTTAATTTTGTTTGATGGAAATTCCTCAGACTACAGCACTTGCAGTCAAGGAACTATCAAGATTTAAAATTGATATAGTTATGTTTAGTTTTATTAATGTTAAATATGTTTGAAATTTACATGTATATTCTATAACTGGGAATTCCTACACATATTAATGAAAATTATTTTGCATGATATATATGCTTATTTTTCCAGTGCTAATACCAAATCATTAGATTCACAAAGTTCAGAGAAAGCAGGCATCTATTTTTGTTGGATAATTTTATTATATTAATCCTGTAAAAGAGTCAATTTTTCTTTCTGGTCAATTTAATGCACATGTTGATAGGAGTAGGATCAATAAACTTTGGCCCAAAGTAAACGAAAATGATATAGGTTCTGTAAAGTTGACTAATTTACACAAAAAGATTATTTACTATAAACATTGTATTTTGGCAAACAAAATGCAAAAAACTAAATATATTATATTAAAAATAATAATTTGTTAAGCACATACTCATTGTGTATGTAATATATATTAAGGCTATATATAACCTTAAGACTACGTACCTAGATATGATGGTAGGGACCTCTACAAAACCTTAACACAAGATTAACAACTTTAAAAGACAAGTGGCCACCCTTATCTTTGACCTACTTTTTAATTATATAGGCAAATCTAAAGCATTTGGATTTGAGAGCGTAAGTCCACAATTTCTAGACAAGCCAACATACGCAAAATCTTTCGATTTACAGCAAGTCAGTGTGAAGCTCTTATAGATATCTTTTAAGACAATTTAAAGTTGTAATTAATAAATTGTTAAGCGCATACTCATTATGTATGTAATATGTATTGAGACTATAACCTCTAGCATCTAGGCATATAGTCTTATGGTTATAGCCTTAATATATATTACTTATGGATTATATTATAATTAGTAGTTAGAATGTATGCTTCAAGATTAAAGTGATAAATTGAATTTAAAAAAAAAAAACAGAATTTACCTCAAAAAATATTTGTTCTTTAAAAGCAACTGCTGCTTACAATAAATTCCAACAGTTATTAAATATTAAAATGGTCAATTTGGATTTTCAAGCTTGTCAACTCAAGATAAAGAATTATCTTTTAAAATATATTGTAGATGTAAGTTTATTCTTAAATTCACTTATTAGTAACTGGATTTTTAAAAAATATGTGGAAAATATATGTGGTCTTCATAAACAATAAAAAAATTTAATGGTGTAAGTTAATCACATGACAAAAACATTGGATTAAAGAATGACTAATAGATTAAAATTACAAAAAAAAGATATTCATTTATTGTGGTCATCCTGAAATTTTTTTAACAAAAATAACATATGAATCTGAAAAATTACGTCACAATCCTATTAAAAGTAATAAAGACAAATTTTTTATACAATAAATGATATTTTAAATAGTTAGAGAACAGTAATTAATTTATTGAGCACATAAAAAGCATATGTAAATACTTTAATCAGGCTTTAACCTGTATTCAATGTGCTTTAAAATTCATAATAATCAAGCAAATTTTGCCGATAGAGGGACCTGTACTTTAATCAACCTTTGAATAAAGATACAAGAATTCAGATATCTTTTAAACATATATTCATTCTATATACAATATTCATTTAAATTTGATGAAGATATCTAGCTTAATAAAATTAAACAATTTTTTGCATTAATGAAGTTAAACTTTTTTGTAATCTTAAAAATGAAAAAATTATAAATCAGTGCGATATACCTTGTAAAGTTTTAAAATAGGATGGCAATAAATTAGCTTAAAAATTAACTCAAATTTTTAAAAATTTATGGAAGTATGCAATTGTCTATCTGATCCTAATGATGGTTATGAAGTTCAATTTATTAAAATTAGAAAGTTAGAAAAAAATTGTAGAAATTATCATGAAATATTTGTTATCCTCTATAATAAAAGTCCTTTCAAGAATTTTATCAATAGGTTATTTCCAGTCTTAGATGAATAGTATCAAACTTTGTGTAATTTCTGTTGCCAAGCAAATGCGAAAAAAAAATGTCATGAAAAATTGTGAATTATATATATATACAGGATCTGAGCAATTTTGTGCAAATTTTGTTTCTGATACTTGAACATCTCATGGCCTCTTGAGAGATTAATCAATCAATTATTCATATTATTGTTGGCTTAATAAAGACGATTGTGCAATGTTTGCAATTATTGAATATTTCCAGAAGATTATTATATGGTTTCTACGTGAGGAATAAAGAGTGACTATTTTTAATAAAAAATATAAAAAACATTTAAAAACTCCGTTAAAAGGTAATACATATTAGCTCCAATTCAATTACATGATAATCTTTGACTAGTTTATAGTTGATTTTGTAAAACAGACATACAAGATGCAATTGTATTTATATATTGGATTATTTCCATATAACATCACATGATCACCATTTCTTATGCTTGCTCTTAACTGTTATTAAAACAGGCAAAACTCGCTATACGTATTGCCACTCAGTGCAAGCCAGAGTAAGCAATGGATGCCAGAAGGCTTGTGCATAAAATCCCCTTCTAGTGCCTAATCATCCAATATCCTCACACTAGTTTCTAGCTTGTGGCTTTTGTCAGTGAGGACCCTTGGATCTGAGAGAACTGCACCTAGATTTTAGGATCTAATGCAACCCTCCAGCAGCCACCTTTTATCTCTACTTAACTACAAAACTATGAGACTTAAATTGAAAACCCTATATTTTCAATCCAAGCTCACCAGCTTATATAGTCAAATAGGTCTCAACTCAGTTCAGGACCTATATATTTTAGTGTCTTTGGTTCTTTAATAACCATAGCCACCACTATCCTATTAACCTCACTGACAAAGATCACAAGACAGAAACTAATCTGAAAATATTGGATGAGTAGGCAACTAGATGGGGATTTTATGCACAAGCCTTCTGACATCCATTGATTATTCTGGCTTGCACTGAGTGGCAATATATACAGAGAGTTTTGCCTGATTATTTCCATCATCTAATATTAAGTATTGAATGTCTTTAGAAACATTTAACTTTATTTAAATAATCCAATCACCTTCAACTGTTAATAATAGCAAACAGGTTAGTATATACACAACATTTTGAAAGGTATCATTCTTCTCTCGTCTTTGGGTATTGCTGGTCTTACCAATGATAGTACTAGCATGGAAATGGAACCTGGAACTTTAGACTTTTGAATATTGAATTTTAAGTTAAAGCTCTAACCAACTGAGCCATCCTTCCAAAGGCTCAGTTGGTTCAGCATTACCTTAAAATTCAATATAAAAAATCTAAAAATCCAGGTTCAATTCCTTTGTTAGTAATGTCATTGGTAAGGGCAGCACCATCTAAAGAAAGAGGAGAATAATACCTTTAGAAATGTTGTACATATACTAACTGTGTACTATTACTAACAGTTGAATCTAATTGGAATAAAGTTATTTTTTTCTAAAGACATTCAATAATTAATATTAGATTAAGGAAATAGTCCAATATATAAATACAATTAAAATACCATCATCACAAACCTTCAGGAAAACATGAAGATGCAATATTGGTTTGATAATGCAGTTATTTAATTTGATTCTAATTAAAAGCAAAAACAAGAACTTCATCTCCTTTGTACCCAAAAATTACCAATTGAAAAATAATTCAAAGATTATTCTCAATGTTTTAACTGCAATCTATAAAAATTATAGTTTAGAAATAAATATTCCAAAATGAATGTTTTATCAGCCAATAAATGATGAAAATCTTCAGGAACATTTACTTGGATACAATTTAAGAATATGAATAAATATATCTCTTAATAATGTTACTATCTTAATTAGTTGAAGAGTTTGGATATTTCATTACAAAAATATAACTATTATAACTAAATTATTGATAGAGCTATTATTTTATCCAATTTATTGTATAAAAGTGAGATGTTTTGACTACCTGTTATTGTAAAATAAATGTACTGGAAAATTTTCATTTAAGGATGAATTAAAAAATTCTAAATATATGATAGCAAAACTAACAGCAAAGACTAATCAATATACTTAAAAAACATTACATGTTTTCCTCAGTTTACTCATATATTTTCAAGAACAGTTCTCTTCACTCTGTTCTAAAACTATCTAATGTAGGTATAAATAGAAGTGGATATTATATAGCACTACTTTCTAGAAACCATTGATTATTCAGGATTACAGTAAATGGATCTGAAATAAGATGACAAAAACTGTTTTTGTAAGATTATTATATATATTCTTGTTTTCTGGATATATTACTATTAAATCTACTATTTAATCTGTATTGGATTGGGCATGTGAAGCAAATAAATATTTATGGTAAACTCAATCATAGTTTTCAATGAGAAAGGTAATTCTCATTTACATTGCAAAGATTATCTGAAAAAAAAAAAGACTAAAAAGATGCTGCATTAATTGCTTTTACAAGATATTATAGCTAAAAGCATAGTATAATGGAGAGTCACAATTAAGTAAAATGTTGAAGTCTTTCAAAAAATAAAATTTTCCACAAAAGAATTAAAAGACAGCATTGTAAGATAACACTTAAATAGATGATTAAAAGACTAGCATGTTATCTATGTGGATGTGCTTCATGAATTTTATTGTAAAGTCATTGCAAACTCATTTTAAATTTTTGTATTTCTTTGTCTTATTATTTTTTTTGTTTTTTTTTTTAATTTTCTGAAATTACAATGATCATGATCATTGATAAGTGGATACTAATAATAATGATGAAGATAGACAAGCCAATTCTTTTTTCTTTTTTTTTTTAAATAAAATCTCTCAAATAAATATATTGTTAGAACAATAAATTAAGGTTAAAACTGTAGGTTTATAAAATTAAATGGTCTCTTATTAGTGCATTTTTGAACATACAGATTAGATGTATTCACACTCAAAACAACACTAAGTTTTGAATGTCAGGCTGTGAAAAAAAATATTACAATATAAACACAAATTGTTAAGCATATTACAGATTATTACATTCCAAGATTAAAATGACAATAGCATTAAAAATACTTCATATTAAAAATGTAGGAGAAAACTCAATATTTATTTTTTAGAAGCAATTACTACTCAAGCTAAATTGCTAATATATATCTTACTTGTGTAATTCTTTTAAAAAAATGTGTTGACTGTTTTTGAGTTTCATAAAAATAAAAAAAATATTTTCTGACAATGATTATATTCTTAGCAAATTGATTTTTTTTTAAAAAAAAAGTACATATGACATTGTCTGTTGAAAGAAAATAAAATGAATGACTAGTTCAGTAAGATTATTAGTGAATTGAAACTGCAGAAGAGATAATTATTTATTAATTATGCTCATATTAAATTTGTTTTTTGAAACAAAAATAATCTATAGGTCTAAAAAACAATATCATAATCTCATCACACAATGATGTTTTATACAGCATTTAATGATATATCCATCCTAACAATAAATTTAGTTTTGAAAACCCCCTTTATCATCTTAAAAATTATCTCCCACATTCTTAAAAATGAAAAAACTAGAAGTCTTAAGAGATACCTAGAAAAGTTATAAAATATACAGTTATACATTATCTTCAAAACTATGAGAATTTTTTAGGAAAATACAGAACTATATTCCATCACCTGATCTTAAGATTGCTTCTATAGTTCCAATTTATAAAAATTAATAGTATTAAAAATAAACTACAAAAATTATTGTGGAAAATCATCATAATCCACTGCAATAAAAGCAATTTAAAGATAAAGCAAGAGCAGCTCTCCAATCTAGGGTTTTCAAGCATATTTTCACGCATAAGCTTGAGTAATCATTATCAGATGCATATAAAATCTCTATCCCTAATGTTTATAAACACTAAGCCAGTTTCTTGCATTCGCCTCTATCATAAGATCTGGATTCAAAGTTGAAAGAAAGGTAGCCATGCATTCAGTAATCATCTTTAACTCCATTTTATTTGTCAGGCAAAAAATTTGAAATTCAAATCAATCAAAATTTTAAACCCAAAACAACAATCTGCTTGAACAATTACATAGAACTGAAATCATTTCCATAACTTATTCCCATAGTTAAGAATGTTAATAACAAAATTGGAAGTAATGCAGCTATCCTAGGGTTCACTGATAAAGGCAGAAGATAGAAATTTCTCTAAGGATGGTGATTCAAATACTAAGGATAGGGATTTTATATGAATATCGTAATCACTAACTTCTCAAACTTAAACTAAGTAGTTTTAGAATGGAGAGCTGTTTTTGTCCTATCACATTGCTTAAGCTAAAAATTTTATGATTTATTTATTATTAATTTCAATAGATTGCTTTCAGTAATATTAATATACATATGATTATTAGAGACTCAATGTGATTAGAAAACCAGAAATGTTATAGACATGGTTTTGTTCCCATGCAAATACAAAACAACAAGTATCATGACAAAATCTGAATTATTTATTCTTTTTATTAGTCAAAGTATTTGACTCAATTAATAAAAAACGTTATATAATATTTAAACATAGCTGATAATTGACAAAAGTTATATGATGTTATAAATGGAAACATTATTATTGTTGTTTTGCATTGTAACAATATATGTAAAATAAGAATGGGTATAAATGTATGTAAAGTTGAGGTCAAGTATCGTTACTAAATCAATGTTTCTCAATCTTTTTCTAATGGTAGCATTCCCAATTTGATAATTTTTTCTTACAGCACTCCTATTTCTTTAAATAATTTGTATATATATATAATTTGTTGTTTTATATAATTATAAATAATTTACAATATATATTAATTTAAAATGGATAAAGTTGTTCAATAAAATGATAAAAAATATTAAATAATTCATAATTTAAAATTGATAAATAATAATTAGAATAAAATTATATATAAATAATAAATTTAATGAAATATCTGAACTTTATACAACTCATAGATTTTCTTAATATTAAAATGAAATATTAAAAAAACATCCCCTCATTTCTTCTTCAATTGATTTTAAACTTAATTTTTTGTTATTTTTAATAATTGTTAATGCAAAAAAAATATGATTCACATAAATAATAGAAAATGACACCCATAAATGACTAAAGTTTTCTTTACAATATAAAAATATTCAGATCTTATGTCTATCCAGAATATATTAATTTCAATTACTTTGTTTTGATTTAAATTTCTCGTTTCTCAATTAAATCAATTCTTTCTGTTTTATTAAATTCTATTTGTATTTTTAATAATACATGCAAAAAATTTTATAATGTTGCAAATATTTCAGTTTCTATGAAATATCTTAGTGGCATTCTAGTGGGTAATGGCTCAAGAGTTTAAAACTATAATTAGGCAATTGATTATATAATACATGCTCACTATCAGTGGTAGTTTCTATTACTTGCCACTCTCTTAAGATAATTTTAATATGTAAATTTTACAATTACAATAACAAACTTTAATGAAATCTTCATATCATTATACATACTACTTAATTTCTTATTTCATAATGCACTCATAAAAGATATTTCAATATCATGATATGAAATTGCTACTAAAGAAATATATAGAATAAAAAGAAATAAGAAAATTAAATTAGTAAGAAAAATATAAGATATTAGTAATTAATAGTGAAACGGAATCTGAGATTCATATTGCGCTTCACAGCCCACCTCAAATCTTCCGCTACCAAGCTAAATTCAAACCCTATTCTTATGTATATATTCCGTTCACTAACACATTTGTTGTCTTTTTTTTTTATTATTATTAACTAACATACTTATTAACGAAGATATATGCATAGATATCTGAATTTAAACACACAAAATAAAATTAACAAATATAGCATTTAAAAATACGTATACGCAAGAGATAATGGAGGATTAATTATAACGGACTTATAATATCAAAATATATTATATTTTCTGTATTTTTTATTTATAAAAGTTACAGTAATTATTTATTGATTGCAACTCAGATCTATATAGATATTGTAGAGACAAACATACTGAGCAAATGATCATTAGAAAAAGTTCGTTATGTCATTCTATAAAATTTTGTTTTTAAATTATTTTTGCTATTAAACTCTACTTTTCTTTTAAATCCAATATGGAAGATGCGATTGTAATTAGTCAAAATTAATTAAAGATGAGAAACGTAATCTTGTATAATCTTCTAAAATAAATTTAATTAAAAGTTTCTCTAAAATCAAAATTAGAAACTAAACTTAATTGATTTACTTTTGTCACAAACATTTTTTTTATCAAATTAATTTCAGTTTGAATACTTATCTAACAATGACATCTTCCATCACAATGGGTAAAAGCTTGTATAGAAATTCTTTTTGAAATTAGATTAAAGAAAATGATTAGCAATGACCAATCAAGAAGGGATTCCACAAATACCAAGGCATGGGATAATTATGAATTAATTTAACAGAGGGACTAAGACAGTCAATGAGAGCAGTTGCAAAGTAATTTGCGTTCGTTTTAATTTCAATGTGTCGTGAGTAAATCCACTTCACCTTTCTCGCCATTCGAGATGGCCTTCCCTAAAATCTGTGCCCATGGATCCCGATACTCATAGACTATAACTATATGCCTGTTTTAAATAATGAACTTACTACCTGCCTGAATAACTATGCTCGTCAAGCTAGATCTAGTTCTCCGAGGGAAATCTGAAAATCATCAAAAGAATAGCCAAGTTTGTACAGAGGTAATCATTTCAAATGCTGCTAGACTCTTAAAGTTACCGTGAATAATTTTAACTTTCACCTATCTATTTCTTTAAACATTTTGTAAACCCTTTTATTTGTAAAATTTAATATTATGAATTAATTTGTAAAATTCTTACCTTTTAGTCAATTGTACCTTGTTCTCTCTATATAACTTAGCTGTAATCTCTCCTACATTAAACCTCCCTTGAACAATTATTATTTATTAATTTCACGTCTATGCGGCAATACTTTATTTTCATTATTATATTTTATATTATCATATACTAAATTATATGTTGATAACTTCCCCCAGAATCGCAAACGCTTACGCTATCTCTTTTAATAAAAGAAAACCTTCCTTACTTTTCAGAGGGTGACTAATCTAGTATTTTTAAAACAAAGTTATTATTATACCAGGTGCCTGCAAGTCTGGGGAAATAAAATCGGAATCTGATAATTACTGTACGTTATTTTCGAAAAAACTAAGCAAAAATCTGTTTTCTTAGAAATGTGCTTTTTTTATTAATTAAATAATAGCGCTAACTTCTAAAAACTTTAAATATATTTATATGAATTAAATTAATATTACTTTCTTGAAATCACTAACCGCCACCGACTATATATATATTTAATAATATGAAAAGTATTTATTTATTAAAGCATTCAAAACCAGAGATTTATATTAGTTATACGTTGTGGAAAGTTTATGTGTAATTTAAAGTAATATAAAGGGGGGGGGTGATCTTCTAGTTCTATAAGCTATTATATTAGCATTAAATGTAATTCTTCCATATCCACGTAGTAAATCAAATCATACCGGTACGCTGGGTCTTTATGAATAAAGATAGGTGATAATTCTTTATTTCTTAGTTAAGTTTATATATATATATGTTAATGCAAGCATTACGTGTATACCGGCCTTTAGTTTTATATATATATTTGTGCTTCATTCATTTTTACTTCCAATACCAAGAACAAGGTTTGGCAAACCCCTTTGGACTTCTTCAGTGCTAGATATTATTGCATAGCGTTTGCTCTGGCAAAAGTCCAGCCTACGGCAATTCAATAAAGTGCATTCTTCGTTGTTTATAACCCGACCCTGCCAACATTTGCAGAGAGTCGCCTTCTTTAACTGTAAATTGAAGCACCTTCTTGGATCTCAAAACAGATCTCTCCATTGCCATCATACACGTACCGCTCTCCCATATTTCATTCTCATTAAAGCCTATCAATGCTCCTAAACCATACTGTTATGATTATGCTAAATGGATTGCCATTTTTTATATTTCATTCACACTTTCAGATACGCTATTTCTGCCATAATTATTATTTCTTAAATTAGCTTCCCACATACGTTCTTATTTCGCAATGCAAATATTAATTAAATATAATTACCATTGTCATCAAACTCAATAAACTTATGTATTGGTACGAGTGCTGTTGTTTTATTAATGGGAGATTCAAAGAACTTTAAGTAACTGTAATCCCGCACTATTATTAAAATCTTAGGTATCCCATACAATCTATAAATTATTGACATATAAATAGCCGGATTAGAACAAAGCCATAAATTATTTGTTATTGCTGATTAAATATGTTCGCTTTATAGCATTGTAAGAGAGATTGGCTGCAGAAAGGAGTTTGCTATTAACTGAAAGGAGACCCTTTGATTCCTCTTGGAGGCCTTAAAAGAACCGAGCAGGGCAAATTCCTAATGTCCACTCCATACGTTCTTGTCATTGCAGCTGTTATTACTATGTGATTATTCATATAGTATACGAACATGGATGGGCTGCTCACCAACACGCATTAGCCAGCGTGGTGAGTTTATTAGCTTTTTACCTCTGAGTTTAAGATCAAGAAACACCATGCTCTTTCTTCTCAGTGCCTGATAAGGCAGAATGAATGTTTGTGTAAATGATAAATATTTTTCCAATATATATATACAATTATGACAGACAAAAATAAAGCATGGCCCTTATTCCCAGGAGGCTGTAAAGTCACCAACCAAGGCAGCAATTGGTGGCCGAAGGCGGAGGGTGCTAAGAATCTCCTGATTGCGGAGCCAGGCTGCCATTTGATGATGACTTTTTATTTAGGTACTTACAACTGCAGATCACTTTCAAGTGAAGGAAGATTGCAAGAATTAGAAGAACTGTCTTATATTAAATGGGACATTATTGGACTTTGTGAAGTTAGAAGAAAAGGAGAAGAAACAATTGATTTAAAAAGTGGACATATACTCTATTATAAAGGCACACATATTGGAAATACAAGTGGAGTAGGATTCATTATAAATAAAAAGTGGAAGAACAATATTGTGGAGATTGATGGTGTATCGAACAGAGTGGCAAGATTAGTTATACAACTTAATAGCAGATACCAAATGCAGATAATTCAGGTTTATGCCCCAACAAGTTCTCATAGTGATGAAGTAGTAGATTTTTATATGGATGTACAAAAGGCTTTTGATCAGAGTAAACAACATTTTAAAATTGTTATGGGAGACTTTAATGCTAGAATTGGTAAACAAATGAAAGATGAAAGTGCTGTAGGTAATTTTGGTTATGGTAATAGAAATGAGAGGACATAGACTTGTGGAGTTTGCAGAAAAAGAAAAACTTTATATTATGAATTCATTTTTTGAGAAAAATGTTAAAAGGAAATGGACATGGAAGCATCCAAATGAAGGTACAGCAGAATTGGATTATATTTTGACTAACAGAAAATACATATTTCAAGATTGTAATGTTCTTAATAAATTTAACACAGAAAGTGATCATCAATTAGTAAGGTGTAAGTTACGTGTTAATGTAAAACTATAGAGACAAAAATTATTAAGACAAACAATATTTACAGTTGATATTCCTAATCTTCAGAAACATTCTAATGAATTTAAATTAGAACTTACAAATAGCTTTCAAGTGTTAGGAGATTTTGAACATGATTCAGATTTGAATGAAATTAATATGAAAATAACTGATACACTTTTAAAAACTGCAACAAACATAGCTGGTAGAAAAAAGCAGCAATTGACTAATAAAATTTATACTGAGACTAGAGAATTTATGAAGAAAAGAAGGAATATGAAGATATACAAAAATGATGTATTAAAAAGAATTGAATATCTCGAATTTTGTAAAATGGTACGGAAAAGAGTTGAAAATGATATAAGAAAGTATAACTGTGAAATAGCAAGGAAAGCTGTAGAAGAAAATAAAAGACTCAAAAATGTTAAACAACATTTTGGTATTGGTAGGAAATTTATATCTGCAATAAAAAAAAAAGATGAAATTATTACTAAAAAGAGAGATGACATCATGAAATTGGTAGAAGATTTTTATCAAGAATTATATAGTAATAAAGAACAAGTACCTCCTATATCTATTACATCTTCCGAATTGCCCAGAATTTTAAATGAAGAAGTGAGACATGCAATTAAGTGTATGAAGAAAGGAAAGGCTCCAGGAAATGATGGAATTATAATTGATATATTAAAAGAAGCAGGTGAAGAAATAGAAACAATTTTAGCAAAGTTATATACCAAATGTCTAAATGATAAAGATGTACCGGAAGATTGGAAGAATGCAGTAATAATATTAATATTTAAAAAAGGTGATAAAGAAGATATTAGAAATTACAGACCTATCAGCCTTTTATCAGTTTTATATAAAATTTTTACCAAGATAATTATAACTCGTCTACAGAGAACTTTGGGTTTCCACCAACCAAGAGAACAAGCTGGATTTAAAAGTGGTTTTAGTACAATAGATCATATCCAGGTATTGAGATCTAGAAAGGACAAACGAATATGAGTTGTCATTATGTTTTGGATTTGTAGATTATGAAAAGGCATTCGATTCTATACACATTTCTTCAGTGATTAAAGCATTGGATCATCAAGGTATAGATCCAGGATATTGTCATATTTTAAAGAATATTTATAAAAATGCAACAGCAACAATTAGATTACATAATGATACTGGAAAAATCAACATTGAGAAAGGTGTAAGACAAGGTGACTCTATATCTCCAAAACTCTTTATAGCAGTGCTGCAAGAAGTATTTTGTGGATTAAAATGGGAAACTAAAGGAGTGAAAGTAAATGGAGAGTATTTAAGTCATTTAGATTTCGCAGATGATGTAGTTGTTTTTGCAAATAATGCTTCAGAGCTGCAGGAAATGTTGCAGGAGTTAGCAGATGGAAGTAGAAAAGTAGGACTAAAGATAAATGTTAAAAAGACTAAAATAATGTTTAATCGATTTGCTCAAAATATGAAAATAAAGATTGATTATGAAGAATTAGAAGAAGTTAACAGTTACAAATACCTTGGTCAGATTATTAATACAGATGGAAACATAATGGAGGAAATTAATCATAGAATTAAACTTGGTTGGAGTGCTTTTGGTAGAAATAACTTGATACTAAAAGGAAATATGCCTATGTGTTTGAAAACGATGGTTTTTAACAAATGTGTTTTACCAGTTCTTACTTATGGATCTGAGACTTGGACCCTTAATAGAAGAGCAATACAGAGACTTCAGACCACTCAAAGGAGTATGGAGAGATGTATGTTGGGAGTAACAAGAAGAGATCGAAAACGCAATGTATGGGTAAGACAACAAACAGGTGTTACTGACCTTATTGAAAAAATTAAAAGATTGAAATGGAGTTGGGCTGGACATATTGCTAGAAGAGATGATAATAGATGGACAATTGAAATTTTAAACTGGATTCCAAGAGATTGTAAAAGACCCAGAAAGAGACCACATGTGAAATGGATGGATGAAATAAGAAAATGTGCAGGGGTGTTGTGGAGAAGAGAAGCTAAAGATCGAAGAAGATGGATTAAACTTGGAGAGCCCTTCATCTTGCAGTGGATTGATAATGGTTGATGATGATGATGAAGAGAAGTTAACGTCATCTAAGAGAGATAAATATCCATTTTATTTACATTTTAACCCAAATAACATTTGCAATCAATCATAAATATATCTCAAGTTACCTTAATAAATCTTATATATATATATATTTCTAAATATCTAAGTCATTGTTTCATTTATTGAATAGAAATAATTTTGATGTTATATAAAAGGTTTCATTTACTAGATGATCTAAAATCGCCAACAATAATATTCTATACATGAATAAAGTTCAAATAAGAGTCTTTTTGTGTCACGACTTTGTGATGCCGGCGGGTAGAAAGAAATTAGATCAGTATCATTGGAATTGTTGCTCATAAGTTGGTAGATTTGGAAAATAGGCAAATAGGGCAGAGTTCATGAGTGCTCCTGACTTATGTATCTTGTGCATGATTGGACTCTAGGTACTTTTGCCTAGATGCTAGATCTTGTTATATGAACAGACGAAACCGACTGGTACAGGTTTTTTTTTCCCCGGGTATGGACGCCCAGCCGTGGGGCTATTAATTACTTTTACACCCTGCAGAACCCTTAATAATAGATTTCAGTATATATATAATGTTTTTCTAAAAAAAATAAAAATATATGTAAAAAAAATTTTTCTTGGTTTGTACACCCAGTTCAGATGGGTTTTTTTTTTAATATTATACACACTAGGTACAAGTCATTAGTAATATGTATATAATTTTCCCAGTAATGTCAATCATATGTGTAATTTTTTTTCCATAAACAATATTCAGTATATATGTGATATTTTGTTCTTCCATAAATAATGTTTTAAATATATATGTACACTTTCTTGGGTTGGTGAAAGAAAAGTAGTGGCAGCTTTTAAATACTTTCACACCCATAGTATTTTAAAAAAAAAAAAAGATATGTGCTTCAAATAGTAATGACATCTTTAATTATTTTATTATACATCTGAACTGCTGTACAGCTGTCATAAAAATATGTATTTATATACCATTGATTAAAAGCTAATCATCTAGTAAAATAGTGTTGTAACAATCTACTCCTCTTGACTGGCGCCCGGTAGTAATACCATTATAAATTTTGTCATTAGGTGGTAGATTGAATAAACTAAAAAAATATTAGAAACAATGATTTCAAAAGTTAACAAGTTATATAGAGAGCATTATTTAATAAATCACACAATATGTACTCAACTATGTCATGCAATTTTGATAATTTTAATATGAATTAATAAAATTTTAAGTATGTTTCAGGTGCAAAGGAACAACCAAACCTAAAGACTGAGCAAAAGGGCTGAAGGACAAGAAAGATTAAATAATAATATACTTGAATATATATATAAAATTTTGAACTAAAGTTTAGAAAATGAGGAAAGTCGGACATGGTAGAACACTAAATATAATAAATCAGGTATAGATTGGGTACAGATATGGAGGAGCAGAATAAGAGGGAGACTGTTGAGAATGGGGAGAGGTGTATCACGTCATAAATAAATAAAAACAAACAGGAAACCATAAGTGAGCATTTTTGTGTATCTTTAATAATAAAAATAATAATAATAAATAAAAATATATAAATAAAATACAAATATATATATATACTCTAATCAGATAGCAGAATGGAGGTTGTAACCATGGAATCTGTGCAGAAACAGAATCTACACCTAGAAACATTATTGGTGACTATGTTCACCAACATGGAGAAAAAATTTGAAGCTGAGAATAAGGAGATGAAGGAGTGGAAGTCAACACTATGTAGTGAAATGAACAATAATATATTAAAACAAATAGATGAGATGCGAGCAGACTGTAGGAAAGGCTGTGAAAAAGTTCACATTAAATCTGAAGGGTTTTTGGAGAATTATCAACGGGAAAATACTGATGTAGTCCACAAGATGGATGGAGAAGTAATGCTGATACAAGACAGGATAGATAAGAAACCACAGCCCAGGATGATAAAACGGTTAAAGCCATCAAAGTGTATGAAAAGTTCAAAGATGAGAAGACTCTGAAGAAGTGAAAAAGGAGATACAGAAAGTTCAGACTAAAATAAATATTTCCACAGGGATGTTTAATGTTCAGATCTTGAAGATAGATGAAAGTTTGACTTCAGAACCAATTAAAAGGACCTTTCATGGGAACTATAAGCAATTGGGATTAAAATCTGGAGGAACTCGTGATATTGTGAAAATTTTGAACACAGCCCTTGTCAAAGCTTTAGAAAATAACTTTAGGTATATGCTTAATAGCAACAGTTTGTAACTTAATCAAATTTGAAGACCTTGTCCAACCTCCATATGAGTTTTTTAAATACAATATCTTTGAGAGCTCTATCGAAAATATTATTAAAATTAGTAGGTACCGTATGATGTCAGGGAATCGAATTACCAATGGAGAAGACATAACAAATTTTCTTACATCAATGGACTACAGGCATCCTGACCTGGAGCCCATAGAAAAGGTAAAAAGACCTGTTGAACCTCCTGATCGAGGGAAAATATTAAAAGTAAGATAACAATAAATCACAGACGGATAGATAAAGGAATTCGAACCACACTCTTAAAGAAAGATATGAATATAGTTTACCATAATAGTTTTGCATTCAGTGATAGATAGATCAAAATTTTTTTTTAGCATATAGCAGCAAAGAGAAAAAAAGGGGGGCTAACATTAGTTTGATAATTTTTTTATATATATAAATAAATCACGTACTTCTTTCAAACCAGGTTGTTCTTTTGTCACTGAAACACCAAGTAAGATATTCTTTTTACATTTTTTTGTTTATCAATTGTAAGTCCAGGAAAATGAAGCGGAATCCGAGATTCAGATTGCGCTTCACAGCCCACCTCAAATCTTCCGCTACCAAGCTAAATTCAAATCCTATTCTTGCGTATATATTCTGTTCACTAACACATTTGTTTGTCTTTTTTTTATTATTATTATTAACTAACATACTTATTAACAAAGATATATGCATAGATATCTGAATTTAAACACACAAAATAAAATTAACAAATATAGCATTTAAAAATACGTATTCGCAAGAGATAATGGAGGATTAATTATAACGGACTTATAATATGAAAATGTATTATATTTTCTGTATTTTTATTTATAAAAGTTACAGTAATTATTTATTGATTGCAACTCAGATCTATGTAGATATTGTAGAGACAAACGTACTGAGCAAATGATCATTAGAAAAAGTTTGTTATATGTCATTCTATAAAATTTTGTTTTTAAATTATTTTTGCTATTAAACTCTACTTTTCTTTTAAATCCAATATGGAAGATGCGATTGTAATTAGTCAAAATTAATTAAAGATGAGAAACGTAATCTTGTATAATCTTCTAAAATAAATTTAATTAAAAGTTTCTCTAAAATCAAAATTAGAAACTAAACTTAATTGATTTACTTTTGTCACAAACATTTTTTTTATCAAATTAATTTCAGTTTGAATACTTATCTAACAATGACATCTTCCATCACAATGGGTAAAAGCTTGTATAGAAATTCTTTTGGAAATTAGATTAAAGAAAATGATTAGCAATGACCAATCAAGAAGGGATTCCACAAATACCAAGGCATGGGATAATTATGAATTAATTTAACAGAGGGACTAAGACAGTCAATGAGAGCAGTTGCAAAGTAATTTGCGTTCGTTTTAATTTCAATGTGTCGTGAGTAAATCCACTTCACCTTTCTCGCCATTCGAGATGGCCTTCCCTAAAATCTGTGCCCATGGATCCCGATACTCATAGACTATAACTATATGCCTGTTTTAAATAACGAACTTACTACCTGCCTGAATAACTATGCTCGTCAAGCTAGATCTAGTTCTCCGAGGGAAATCTGAAAATCATCAAAAGAATAGCCAAGTTTGTACAGAGGTAATCATTTCAAATGCTGCTAGACTCTTAAAGTTACCGTGAATAATTTTAACTTTCACCTATCTATTTCTTTAAACATTTTGTAAAACCCTTTTATTTGTAAAATTTAATATTATGAATTAATTTGTAAAATTCTTACCTTTTAGTCAATTGTACCTTGTTCTCTCTATATAACTTAGCTGTAATCTCTCCTACATTAAACCTCCCTTGAATAATTATTATTTCTTAATTTCACGTCTATGCGGCAATACTTTATTTTCATTATTATATTTTATATTTTCATAAACTAAATTATATGTGTATAATTTACCCCAGAATCGCAAATGCTTACGCTATCTTTTTTAATAAAAGAAAACCTTCCTTACTTTTCAGAGGGTAATTAATCTAGTATTTTTTAAAACAAATTTGTTATTCTTATTATAGCGGGTGCATGCAAGTCTGGGGAAATAAAATCAAAATCTGATAATTATTGTACAATGTCATTTTCGAAACAAACTAAGCAAAAATCTGTTTTCTGAGAAATGTTTTTTTTTATTAATTAAATAATAGCACTAACTTCTAAAAACTTTAAATATATTTATATGAATTAAATTAATATTACTTTCTTGAAATCACTAACCGCCACCGACTATATATATATTTAATAATATGTAAATTATTTATTTATTAAAGCATTCAAAACCAAAGATTGATATTAGTTATACGTTGTGGGAAGTTTATGTGTAATTTAAAGTAATACATAAGGGGGGGGGGGATCCTCTAGTTCTATAAGCTATTATATTAGCATTAAATGTAATTCTTCCATATCCACGTAGTAAATCAAATCATACCGGTACGCTGGGTCTTTATGAATAAAGATAGGTGATAATTCTTTATTTCTTAATTAAGTTTATATATTTATATTAATGCAAGCGTTACGTGTATACCGGCCTTTAGTTTTATATATATATTTGTGCTTCGTTCATTTTTATTTCCAATACCAAGGACAAGGTTTGGCAAACCCCTTTGGACTTCTTCAGTGCTAGATATTATTGCATAGGGTTCGCTCTGGCAAAAGTCCAGCCTATAGCAATTCAATAAAGCGCATTCTTCATTGTTTATGATCCGACCCTGCCAACGTTTGCAGAGAGTCACCTTCTTTAACTGTAAATTGAAGCACCTTCTTGGATCTCAGAATAGATCTCTCCATTGCCATCATGCACGTACCACTCTCCCATATTTCATTCTCGTTAAAGCCTATCAATGCTCCTAAACCGTACTGTTATGATTATGCTAAATGGATTGCCATTTTTTTTATGTTTCATTCACACTTTTAGATACGATATTTCTGCCATTATTATTATTTCCTAAATTAGCTTCCCACATATGTTCTTATTTCGCAAATGCAAATATTAATTAAATATAATTACCAGTGTCATCAAACTCAATAAACTTATGTATTGGTACGAGTGCTGTTGTTTTATTAATGGTGGTTCAAAGAACTTTAAGTAACTGTAGTCTAGCGTTATTATTAAAAATCTTAGGTATCCCATACAATCTGCAAATTATTGACATATAAATAGCCGCATTAGAACAAAGCCATAAATTATTTATTATTGCTGATTAAATACGTTCGTTTTATAGCATTGTAAGAGAGGTTAATATCATCTAAGGGAGATAATACCCATTGTATTTACATTTTAACACAAATAACGTTTGCAATCAATCATATATCTCAAGTTAACTTAATAAATCTTATATATATTTCTAAATATCTAAGTCATTGTTTCATTTATTGAATAGAAATAATTTTGATATTATATAAAAAGTTTCATTTACTAGATGATCGTAATTCGCTAACAATAATATTCTATACATGAATAAAGTTCAAATAAGAGTCTTTTTGTGTCACGACTTTGTGATGCCGGCAGGTAGAAATAAATTAGATCAGTATAATTGGAATTGTTGCTCATAAGTTGGTACATCTGGAAAATAGGCAAATAGGGCAGAGTTCATGAGTGTTCCTGACTTATGTATCTTGCGCATGATTGGACTCGAGGTACTTTTGCCTAGATGCTAGATCTTGTTATATGAACAGACAAAACCGACCGGTACAATAGATATATTAAAATTAAAAAATTAAAAATAGAGGATATTTACTCTGAATAAATAAAGGAATATAGATATTTAAATAACCATTAAACAAAAACAGGAATTATATAGATAATTGGAAATTAGAATCAAGACAAAATGCAAAAATTAGAATTGAGTAAAAATCTGGCAAGTTTCTCATATAACAAACATGAGATGTGCAGAATTGTTCAAAAAGAACAATTGTGTTTATTTTAACATTTAGAAATGAAGCAATTTATATTGACCAGAGAACACAAATTTTTTTTAGTAGAATTTAAAAAGAATTAGTGAATTATGGATAGCAAATGATGCTATTCAAAATGAAAAGTAGTGAGCTTTTTTTTAATAAGGAAAATTATAAATAAATTTAAAATCTTTGGAAATAGTGTTGCACATATTTTACAGTATCTAATATCTTTGTGGCATCCTAGTGTATAATGGCTCAGTAGATGAAAAGCACTAATTAGGCAATTGATTACTACAACAAAGTTATAATATATGCTCATTGTCAATGGTTGTTTCTATCACTTGCCACTTTCTTAAAATAATTTTAGAATATAAATTTTACAACTACAATACAAACTTTAATGAAATCTTTATATCATTAAATATATCATCTCATTTCTCATTTCACAATGCACTCAGTACAAGATATTTCAATATTATATAAAGTTATTAAAGAAATATGTAGACAGAAAAAAAATAAAATAAAATTAATGAGGAAACATTTAAGATATTACTAATTATTGGATATGATAAAAGAATGAAAAATATGGGATATTTACCTTGAATAAATGAAAGAATATATCCATTAAATAGAAACAGAAATTATATGAACAACTGGAAATTAGAATTGGGACAAATTATAATAAAATTGCCTAAAAATCTGGCATGTTTTTCATATAACAAGCATGAGGTATGCAGAATTGCTTGAAAAGAATAATTGTGTTTGCTTTAACATTCAGAAATGAAGCATTTTATATTGACCAGAAGACTCAATAAAAATGTTTGGCAGAATTTAAAAAGAATTAAGTAGATAAACATTAGATAGTGAACTGTGAATAGCAAATATTACTCAAAGTGAAAAGTTGCGAACTTTTTTTAATGAGGGAAATTAAAAATAAATTTTAAATGTTTGGAAATGCTCAATTTATGAATGAAAATAGGTTAGTAAAAATAGTGTTATACTCAAATTCTACGTGAGAACAAGAAAAAAAATATATATATAACAACATAAAGTTAAAAGATAGAGAATTTATTTCTATGTACGGTATTTGTATCAAAAATGGAATAAATATGTAGAGTATATTACAGGAATTCAGTTATGAAAAATCTTAAATATATATATGATTAGAAAAAAAAACACAAAAAAGTTATAAAAAATTAATATGAACAAATACATATATATATATTGTACTGAAGTGCATTGATATTTAATTAATTTTATAAATCTCACTTTTTAAAAATATAAAAATTGAAAGAATAAAATGTAAAACTAAAGAGCGTGGGGGGGGGGGAGGATTTATTATTAAATAAAATAATTCGTAAATGCTTTTAAAAATGATAAGATTTTTTTTTTGTTTAAAAAAGAAGGAAAAAAGTCTTATAATAAAAATGATTTAATATTATTTTGATGAATTTATAATAAAATAATAAAGAAAATTTGTTTTATCTTATAATAAAACAATTAAATATGTGCATGCGTGTGTGAAAGTTTTAAAGAAAAATAGAAGCAAAAAGCTGATAATTTCACGAGACAAAAGACACTGCTGTTAATAAAGTTTATCCATTGTTTAAAACAGTATAAATATCTCAACATTTTGCTATTCGGGACTCTCTCTCTATTTTTTTTTAAAAATAATTTTTAAAGCAATAAATATAAGTTATTTAAACTGTTATATTTCCAAACATGTTGCGCTGTTAAATCATCGCGGTGTGCAGTCAGCCAGACCCTATCTATGCATTTAAGATCTGCAATTAGTTTGGAAGGAAACCATGTTCAAATAAACTAAATGAGTAGCGAAGTGTGTGTATGCTAAACCAGCCATGAAAGTCATACCATATCACAGGATCCAAGAAGGAGTCGTTAGCCGGTCGTAAATGATTTTAAAGTAATTCCATTGTGCTGTGTACGTCATATTGAACTTATAAAATCCTAGGTAATTATTGACTTTAATATCCTCTCATTCCTGATTTTCCTTTAAAAAATAAGATAAACTGTATTAAATAAACTTTAAACTTTATGAATTAATCTTTATAAGAAAATAAAACTTTAAACTTCATGAGATATTTTGGAATAATAATAATAAACAATATCAGCTTCTATAATGAATAATATTTAAAGACATTGCATGCACGTATGTGTGAGTTTAAAACTAATGTAACGTGTATATTTATTTATTGAGTTGATGTATTAAAATGCTTATTTCAATTTAAAAAGAAAGTGTGCGTGTTTTAATTATAAGATAAAACGATTGATTTATTTTAAATAAAAAGAAAATACTTAAACTATTTTTTCTTAAAATATTTGTGTTTATTTTTAATACGTGCAGGTAAGTATAATAATATATTTTTAATAAAGTGGGGAGGGAAAAAATCTAATCATTGATAATAAATAATTGATTTTAAAATTAAAAGGATAAGGAAATTATAATATTATTTTAAAATAAGGATTTGTTGGTTTAAAGACGTAAATGTTTGCTGCGTTCAGTACAATATTATTTATTATTTATTTTTAAAATTGAAGTATTAGAGTGGACATTTTTTCGTTTAGCTAGGATGGTTCGTTTGCTTGTCATATTAATTATTAAAATAGTAGTAGTAGCTTTGGGCGGTGTTTTTGACATACGAGTTGTTTTTCTCTTAGAGGGTGATTAGAAACCGATTGAGCTAGCAGACATCTAAGGTACCAAATTGGGCTGATCAGATGGACATGCTAATTACAACGTAATTAGCTGGCACCTAAAGGGTTTTTTCTTCTTTAAAAAAAAATAAAGTGTTTATTTGGTCAGTGTTGGTTTGGTAGTCGAGTGTTTGGTGTTGTTGGTAGTTTACTATTGATAATAGTTTACATTTTACCTGAAGACTACACACCTTCGAAGATTGGGTAATTCAGTAAGGCAAAGAAAAGGAAAGTAGTAGTATTTTTAGTTTTAGTTGTTGTTTTTTTCGTCGTAATATTAGTCAGTAGTTGAGGTGTTATTAAAAGAAGGTGGGCGGTTCAATATATAACATCACATCCATTTCTTCTGCTCACACAATCTGTTAACACAGAAGCACCCCTTTCCATACAGAGGCAAGGCTCCTCACTAATGAAAGCCATAAGAAACTAGTCTGGGATATTGGATGAGTAGGCACTATATAGAGATTTGTTGCACTAATCTTCTAGCAATCACTGATAATGTATGGAGAAGATTGCTTCTGTTTTAATGTATATAATATTAAACAAAATATGATAACATTAGAATGAACTTATTATTATTTGTTACAAAACACGAGCTTTGAATTGCAAGTAAAGAAGGCAAAAATACTTAAAAATTCTGTTTATTTGTTTGAGTCAAATCTTGTAACCAATTTTTAACATTCTTCTACTAAATAGTCCTTCAATTTTGTGTATGTATTAGATATTGATGGCAGTGCAATCTTTCAGAATTGTCCAGCTAGTTGTCCAACCTGTATTAGTAAACTGCAACGCGCTGAAATCAAATCAGAAAGTTTTCAGTCATGTGAAATAGATGATAGTATATTTTTTAAAAATAAACTTTCATTGAATTTCATAATTAATTCATTAAAAAACACAATTAATTAAAATAAAAATAAATGAAGAATGAAATCTTAATTTTTTTCTTGATTGTTTAACTAAAACTTGCTTTTTTTAAAATGCTGCCTTCATAAAACAAAAATCTTGTTAATTGTTAATGCGCATGAATTTCATTTCAAATATTGGAAATTTGGCAACATTGTTTACATTCTCAGTTTTTAAATTTGAATATAAATAGTTGCAAAAAGTTTATTACAAAATGTCCAAATTCCAAAAAAATAAAAAATAATATACATAAAAAATATTTTATAAAAAAAATACTTTTATTGAATTTGACAAGTAATGCACTAAAACCAAAAATGATTTTTCCCTGAACCACCATTTTCGTTATGTAACTTGAAATAAAAACAAGAAGAATCTGTAAACTAATTCATTTACATATAACGACCAAAATTGTTTAAGAAAAAAATCTATTTTTTAGATTTTAGTGCATTGCTCATCAAATTAAATATAAGCATTTTTATAAAATATTATATATTATTTTTGGATTATTAGATGTTAAAAGAGACCAAGAAAAAACTGTTGAAAAGTGAAAGAAAAGATGAAGGGAGATAAAGATTTTTTTTTTTGTTTAGATCTTTATGATAAGAATAGGAAATATAAAGTTATTGGGATTAACAAAACAATTTATTAATTGGGATAGGAAAAGAAAAAAGGAGGTAATGTCAAATAATTGGTGATTGTAAATTGGAAAAGGGAGAGTAGAAGTAGGTGGATTTTTTTTTATAATATGTAATGGTATTTTAGAGAATGAAATATTTAACTTGGCTAATAAGTATCTCCAGGTATATATAAACATAAGATCTATGCACAAAGACTTCTGGCTATAAGAAAAATTCATTCTATCTATCACATTATAGTTTAATTTAAATATATACTTCAATGTTTTTTTTTAGTTCATATTAATCCTTTAGCAATTCTAATTAAACTTACTTTCTAATTTAGGAAATAGTTTTAGAAATGATAATCATTAAGTTAGTAGTTTGAAAAAAATATTTGGGCAAAAAATTTAAATTGAGAACAAAAAACTAATACAGTTAAAAAATTAAATATTAACTTTAAAAAATTTGTTTTTAAAATCTGTTTACCACAAGTAATTAATCTTCAAAAAATGTCTCCATAGTTAAGCATTCACTTAAAAATTCAGGATTCAAATTTTCCTCTGGTTGTTATTAAAAATAATCTTAATAACATTGAGTAGAAAAATATTTTTTCAGATGATAATATATTCATACAAGCAACATAATTAAAATTAATGCAATTGAGAAAAAAAGCATATCTATCTACTGGAAGGATGAATAATGGATTCTATTTAATATTAGTGACCAAATAAATTACAAACATAAACTTATTTGGCAATTACAAGTTATACCAAGTTATATGAATCATCAGCCAGAGGGCATTTCTAAAATTTATATAACATGTTTAACATATTTTGAGAACTGATAGTGATCAAAATATTTATTTTAAATATGTTCTGGTTTAAAGCCAGTAAAATTAAATTAACAAAGTATTAATAATCCATGCTGGCAAATTTCTACCTCTCTCTTAATAATTTGTTCTAGCAATATATTTAAAATTACATCATAAAATTTAAAATGCATTACTTATTTGACTTATCTTAATCCTTCAACTGCTATATACTAGTATCTTATGTTGACATAAATTTGACAGCTGTTAATTTAAAACATGTTTCATGAAATTGTAAGAACTTGCCTATCTTCTTAGTATTGTTACATATATAGAATCATTTGAAGGTGATATTCTATGCAATTTAATTTTCAGTATATCTATTGTGGGCTGCATCTGATACCAGCACATAGTATTTGTGAAACAAATTTAAACTGAATTTTAATCACAAGGAAAATGTTATTTTTCTTTGTAAATATCTGTATTTTTAATGATTTGTCTTTGTGAAAATGTCATGGAATCCTGGTCCTTCAAAAATTAGCTTTCTGGATCCTAGATTCAAAGAATAGTAGAAACAATTTTTAGATGATAATGATGAGTTAAATAGTGATAATAGAAAGTTATTTGCAAGAAGTACAAGATAATATCAGTGATTTCAGAATCTAAAGACAATGAACCAAATATACCAGTCTCATTGTAGAAGCAAAATATAAAAATAAGTCACAAAAAATAAAATACATCAATATTTTTTATGGATGTAATGATTTTTAATGGTCTAAAAAACAACCAGGGAAGGCACAATATATTGTCACCTTCCTGGATTATGAACATTTCCTCAGCAGAATGTATATGGAATGTTATATACTGAAAATATGTAAATTGCTACATTTTTATTTACCATTGTCAAACTCACTCCACTCCCAATTTTGACACCATCCACTTCAGATAAATACCATAATGATTATTACTAATCATTTTCTAGCTAGAGATTATCTCTAGCAGATATAAACTTTAAACCTCAGTTAAAGATTGATATATCTGATTTTTTTAATTTTAAATATACACACATGTGGAGTTATTTATCTTTCTCTTTCCCATGTGTAATATCTTTAAGGATATATTAAACAACCTCCTTACTTCTCCATTCTTTTTAAATTCATATAAATAAATATACAATTTGTCTTTTATTGTATCTTTATTTAAATGAATTTAAAAAGAATGGGGAAGTATGGAAGTTGTTTAATATATCTAAGAAAATATGTAATATAATCAATTATATAAATATAAAAATTTCAACTGTGCTGGAGAAATAAAAAGATAAAAATCATTCTTGCTGCAAATATATTAATATGTTGGAAGTTAAGTCAGTTATTGAGCTAGTGAATTATATCCAAGTCTTCAAATCTGGTAATGAAAATCTGAATTCTCTATGCTTATCATGGAATGAAATGATCTGGATAATTTTTGTTACACCATGAATAAATGACGATTTCCGTTTAGTCTCTGCTGCCTACAATTTGATGACTCTCACTAGAAAAAAAATAACTAAGCAGCAGCAATTAATTCATTATTTGAAGTAATTATAACCAAGTGACAAAACAATTTCCCACTGGCCAGAGGCCAATATTCATTTAATATCTATATGCCAAATAAATTATTAAAATATTAAATAAAAATTCAGTCTTTGATAAATGCCAGAAATAATTACCTTTACAAAGTCTATATTTGTTTGGCACAGATTTAAATAATAAAATCTTATCACTGAAAGAAGAAAAAATATACATTCCTTCTCAATCAATTTTTATATTAATGGAGCCAATAGAACAATTGATACATATCTATAAAACTTGTGCAAGAGAAGAATAAAAAATTCACATACCTCTAATCTCTGAAACAAATAAAAAACATTTACCATCTTTTTTACCCATACAAACATAAAAAGGCTAACAGTAGTCTTTATGGATTTACTGGAGAACTAACTTTATTGGCTTATGTTCCAAAGAAATCAAAAGCAGTACTGATCACTTTGCAAGCATTAATACTAAAATCAGAAAACCACAGGTGATAACCTATTACAATCTATCAAAAGAAACTTTAGATATGAAGAATGCAAAGTACATGGCTAATAGAATAATAAAATAATGGTGTATAATATTTTTTTTTTTTTTTTGCAATAAAAATATAAGTGAATTAAATGTATATGTCATTTATCAATACTACAAATTGATCAGTTAATTACACAAAAGGTTAGCTATACCTACTAAAAAAAAAAAAAAATAGGAAGCATGTACATCTGGTAGTCTATTGATTCGCCTAATGGTATTATTTGGCATAGATGAAGAACATGAAGAATAAACAGATTTTGGATGAGAATTTACAGATTTTAAAAAACAAACTATTGCTGTCATAGAACATTAAAAACCTTTTATGCACGTAAGAAAAATCATAAAACTAATTTGTCTAGAACACATTAAAAGATGTGACAAAATTGTCTAACCAATGATTAATAATATTTTCATTTTTTAAATATTATTATAAAATAATATTTTTAAAATTCCTTTAATGAGATATTAGTTCAGTGTTATTAATAAAATTATAGACAACTTTAAAAATGGCTATTTATTTGATTGCTATATAATTAATTTCTCGGCAGTATCTACTCCCAGCATATACGAACAGTACAATTTTTATAGGTCATAACAGTTGATGATTAACCGAAATATACGGAGTTCTACCATTGCAGATAACGCAGACGCAAATGTTGTCGCTTGATCTCAGAACTGTATTGCCAAGTTATGTAATTGCTTTCCAACAGAGAACTTAACCTACTTATCGTAGAGAACTTAACCTACTTATTTGATACTCATTAATATATGTAATAGTATAATTCAGACCTCATTATACTAGGATTCCTCAAATTCTCAATTATAGCAATCTTTTAGGCATTGTTTATAAAATATTTCAATAAATCAGAAAACAAAAAAAGATAATTTTAAAAAGATGTGAAACGTAGAAGAAATATAAAGTTGGAAAATTAAAAAAATATCGTATACTTAAAAAAAAAACAATTGAAAAACCTATTTCATTCAACATTAATTTTTTCTGTTTGTTTTGCTAAAGTTTAGTGTTATTGCCTAATTCATGACATATAACTTCCATATGGTTCAAATAGAATCGAAAATTATTAAATATGTAATTTTCAAACAACAAGATTATAGCACAATTGCTTGGAATAATTAAAAAGCGAAAATTTTATATTAAAATTAAATGCTTACATTTTAACCGGTAAAGATTACTACGTCTACAAACATGCACGAATGGGATACTCGTAGTTAAGCAAAACAAGAAAAAATATAGTATTATTTGTAGAAATAATACTAAGCTTATAATTTGAAATAATAAAATTTGGATTTTTTTTTCATATGCGACAGTAAAATTAAGATTTTCAATCAATTTTTATTTTACGAGATTAAACTTTGCTGCATGAAATGAGACTGGAACCATTTTGAAAAATTACGCCATCTATATTATTTTTTATCTCAAAAAAAGTGTTCCTAACCTACTTTTGAGTCTCGATATTCGTCAATCTATTACCGGGATATCATAGATGTGTGAAAATATTTTCTGTCCAGCTTCTTACTAATAATTTTTAGTGAAAATAATTTATAATGGTAAATATTATGTTTAAAAATTAAAAGACTACTCATTAAAAATATTTCTTGAATGCAATGACTAATAATAATATAAACTGTCTTTGATCAATCTCATTTTGCACTAATTCCGCCGTGTGTCAAAATCTTTCTTCTGGCAAAAATTAATTATTATGTCAGGATTGTGTATTTTCATTATTGCTTAATGGTTATTTAAGGGAATGAGTATTACTTGCAAAAGAGAATAGAGTTTGCACTAAGAAAATGTTTTTTTAATATTAGATATGGGATTGTTTTGAAACATCGATTTAATAAAAGATTGTTGAAAGTTATTCTAGAGTAAGTTACGAATGAAAATAAAAAAGAGTTATAAAAAGCAAATATTTAAGAATATTAAGTGAATAACAAATTATAGCATATTTTTTTACATTATAAGAATAACATAATTTAGCTAAAGTTATAAAAATAATTGTAATAGATAAACAGATTTCAAAAGAAGATAAGTGGTTCTTTTATCGAACACTGAAATTGAATTTTTAATGATGTGTTTTAATTGATGTAGCTTTAAATGAAGCACAAACTCAATTAGATAAAACCAGAATAAAATATTCATTACTTTAGAAATGATAGGGAGGAGAATAAAAAAAAGTAGCAATTTGTACAGATGAGATTGAAGTAAGTAGAAGTGTTTAAAAAAATTGAATGGTCAAATAAAATGGAAAACAAATTGAACTTGCACTTAAAGATATACAAATTATTAAAATTCTAATTTTTTTTTTTTTTTTAATAAGTAGCTCGTAGCAATATGAAAAAGGAAAACTTAATAGAATTTATCAATTACTAGAGAAATGATGATGAAAGTATATATACAAAATTTAACAATGGATTGCACAAAGATAAAGGCCTTTCACACCATATTTATCAATATTTTTCAGTATCTCTCAAATTAAGAATACTTTCTATGTAACCACTTGGCTAAAATAGTTATTTTTATTTTTAAAACAGGTAAAACTCTCCATATAATAGTGCCACTCAGTGCAAGCTAGAGTAATCAATGGATGCCAGAAGGCTTGAGCATAAAACCCCTATCTAGTTTCTATTCAACCAATATCCCCAGACTAGTATCTACCTTGTGGCTTTCGTCACTGATGAGCCTTAGATCTTAGAGCACTGTATCTAGATCTTAGGGTCTAATGCAACCCTCCAGCAGCCATCTTTTATCTCAACTACAAAACTATGAGAATAAAATTGAAAACACAATATTTTCAATCCAAGCTCCTTAGCTTATATAGTCATATAGGTCTGAATTCAGTTCAGTATACATTTTGGTTCTTTAATAACCATAATCACTACTAGCCTATTAGATGGGATTGGTATATAAACCACTAAATATCATGTGATCACCATTTCTTATGTTTGTTTCTAACTGTTATTAAAACAGGCAAAACTCTCCATACAGTAGTGCCACTCAGGCAAGCTAGAATAATCAATGGATGCCAGAAGGCTTGTGCATAAAATCCCTATCTAATGCTTACTCATCCAATATCCTGGACTAGTTTCTAGATTGTGGCTTTTGTCAGTGAGGAGCTTGCACTGGGTGGCACTACTATATGGAGAGTTTTGCCTGTTTTAATAACAGTTATGAGCAAGCATAAGAAATGGTGATGTTTAGTGATTTAATACTAATTCTGCGTAATAGGATAGTGGTGGCTATGGTTATTAAAGAACCGAAAACATCTAAATGTATGGGTACTGAACTAAATTCAGATCTATATGACTATATAAGCTAATGAGCTTGGATTGAAAATCTTGTGTTTTTAGTTTTATTCTCATAGTTTTATAGTTAAGTAGAGATAAAAGGTGGCTGCTGGAGAGTTGCATTAGATCTTAAGATCTAGGTGCAGTGCTCCCAGATCCAAGGCTC
Organism: Epiperipatus broadwayi; assembly: GCA_028023455.1. Taxonomy (NCBI): domain Eukaryota; kingdom Metazoa; phylum Onychophora; class Udeonychophora; order Euonychophora; family Peripatidae; genus Epiperipatus; species Epiperipatus broadwayi. The sequence continues at coordinate 2,767,393 of JAQFVV010006216.1, forward strand.
CTCATTGATGAAATCCACAAGCTAGAAACTAGTCTAGGGATATTGGATAAGTAAGCACTAGATAGCGATTTTATGCACAAGTCTTCTGGCATCCATTGATTATTCTAACTTGCACTAAGTGGCACTACTATATGGAAAGTTTTGCCTGTTTTAATAACAGTTATGAGCAATCATAAAAAATGGTGTATAAAATATCTATGTTGTAGTTATGAGTAAATGTTTCTTATGCATTATTAACTTAGAACATTTTTATTCAGGAATACTATGCTTACATTTAAAACTATTTAATTATTTTAGGAATTAAAATAAATATGTGTGTATATGAGAAACATTTCAACATTCTCTAGGGCAAATTTAAATTTAATTATTGCTAATTTATTCCTTAATGTATTACATGTTTCAACTAAAACTTAACGTTATTGTATCTACATAAAGTCATTCCACTATTCAGAAATAGTGGTCAGGTATTGAGTTCTCTAGTATGCTAGAGGAAACTAGATATGCCTACAAGAGATTATGCTTCTGTCAGCACTTCATGAAATTTGTAGTGGAGAATGCTTCTTGTATGGATATATATATATTATAACGTCTTAATGTATCTGTACTATGAGGGTGTGACTAGGCTACTTAGAACCTAGAAAATTTATAAAGTAGGCAGATACGTAAGTTTAAAAAAAAAAAAAATTTATTTTATATATTTTGATTCCGACCGTTAGCCCAATGTCACTAACTCATGGAGTAGAGCAGAGATTTATATTTTATGAATTCTTATCTAAGAATATTTTTTAAAAAGGAATAAAATAAGCCACTGCCAGTAATTAACACACAAACATTTATTTACGCACATATATATAAAATTTAGCATTATTATTTTAATATGTTTGCTTTAGCATTTAACTACATTTTTAACTTTTATTTTAGATTTTAATTTACATTTTAATTTTTATAAGTTCGCACAGATGGATTTATAAAAGTTTGTTTTATAATGTTGAGTATAGATCTGTTACATAGATTACACGGTTAAAATATTTCAAAATAAACATAAACGATCAAAATATAAAGTCATTGATGGAATTTCAGCGGGAAATATATAAGAAACCCAATGGCATTCATCATAAGTTGCCGAATTGACACCAATAACTTAAAAGACATCCGAATAAATACATTTTAGATATTCATCGTAAGGTATCATTATTTACTGAATGTCTATATATTTTGATCAAATATGAAAACCAAAACATAATTAACCGATAACGAATCCATGCAAGCGTCTTAATGCATTTTTATTTAGTGTCGAGTATGAAATAGACTACATAGATTTGCATTTGAAAAGAAAATATTCTACACCTTATTCAACCATAGGCCAAAAGCTCGTAGTTAAACCAATGTCAATCCATCTGATATATCGATGTATTCAATGTAATACGAATACGGCAACACGAAATACCATACTGTCAGGAATGTACATCTGAGCAGCAGGTTTAAGAGAAGAAATTGACTCTCGTCCAGATAGGAATACTACATCTATCTGACGAGAAGAGCAATAAAAAAAAACTCCATAGGAAAGGACTGCGGTCATTTTTGCCTACTTACGATCGCATTCCACAGGCAAAAGGGGTTGTGCGGCATATAATTCGATTCTGCACGTAGCGAACCTCCTACTACATCTACTAATTACACCAATATATCCAATCCATTGACCTAATTCAACTACGAAACGAATAACCTAAGATTACCCTCCCCTAATAAAACTTTACAAATCTATATAGCCATTCACGCCCGACTTAAGTTTAACATTTATATAATTTAGTTTAACAAAAAACAAAAATCATAAATAAAACTTAAAACAACAAAAAAAACATAAATAAATGGAAATGATTTTACAAAAGAAATACATCAAATAAAATTATAATTAATTTAGTCAGATAGGAAATTCTTTTATTTAAAATATTGAAAGTTTAGCATTTAGAGTTCTTATTGTTTTCAAATTAATTAATGTTCATTACATTTCATAAAGTTCTTGTGATTTTAACAAGTCCGTAGTTTCTAATTTCTTGCAGTTGCTTGCCATTTGGAATCCAGCGTTAAATCCCCTGATGATCCTGTGGTCCTCAATATAGAAAAAAAAACGATGTTTCATTTCTTTTTTTTTATAACAACTGAAGGAATTGAAAGTGTGTCTTTCAATCCCTTCACCGCCAACTGTCCGACTTAACACATCTCCGTCTTCTTTTAAATTTTCTTCACTCAACTAAAAATTTATTTTCAAACTTTTTCTTTTATATGTAACTTTCAGATCCAATGGACATTACATCATTGATGATGATGATCTTTCTGTTGAGGTCCGATTTTCTGATGGATTTCTTTCATTGGCCATTAGTTTCTATTGTTTTCCTATCTGACCGTTGCTTATACATTTAAATGCCCAAGGGCTAGTTCACTTGGACTAATTAAAATAATCATTTCCATTTTTTCAATAACATTAATTAATTTGTTTTGTACAAACTTAGATATATATTTTATCTTTAAATCTTTACTGACAATTTAGTTTTAAAATACTTTTTTTTTTTTTTAATAAAGTTTCTTTTTTTAATTTCTCATCTGTGCGATTTTATATATATATACGAGAATTAATTTTCAATTTTTATGTCTTAAAAAAAAAAAGTTTTTAAATACGAACTTTTTATTTCAATTTCATGTTTAATAAAAAAAATAATGTAATGGCGTATGTGCCCGTTACATATCAGTAAACTTGCTTAAAAAAAAATGAACAAAAAAAAAAAAATTTTACTTAGGGTTAGTAATTACGGTACACAATTAACGAAGACATTTACAAAAACATTCGGTTAGTATAAAGACTATATACAAAAAAAAAATGTTTACTATCGTTTTCCTAAGGACCATCCACGTTTACACCTCCTCCCCTCAAGAGTTCTATTTTTTTATACATTTTATTTTTACACACGGCATGACAAGCAAATTATATAAATTATTTATTTAAGAAGGTTGCATTGAGGTAAATATGTTTTAAGAAATAATGGGTTTATATGTGTATATTTGCAGCACATTTATAAATACCACCAACTTATTTATGACTGATTGAAATGCATACATGGGGTTACACTGAAGTAATTCCCAAAGGTACTCATAAGGTATCACATTTCAATCATAAACTTACATAGCTGTGTGCGCCTATACACGTTAAAGCATAATATATATTAACAAAAAAACATTAATTGCAACCTTTTGACTTTCTTTTTAACAAAATACAATTTAAAACGATCTGAAAGAAAGTCTTACCGCATCTGCACTACAAGGGCACCATCTAGGCATTTGAACCTAGAAAATTTATAAAGTAGGCAGATACGCGCTGTTAAGATTCCACTTTATTTAAATATTTAGACCATTAGCCCAATGTCACTAGCTCATAGAGACGCAGAGATAATAAATAACTTGTTTAATTTGTATCTTAAATATATATAAAAAAATAAAAGCCACTGCCAGTAATTAATACACAAACAATATTTATTTACGCACATATGTAATCATTTAAATTTGAGCAATAACATTTATTATTTTAGATTTAATATTAACAATTTAAATTATTATTTTAAGATTGTCCGTACAAATGAATTTAATTTTTTTTTTATTAAGATTGTCGAGTATGAATAGAATACATAGATTCTATTTGAAAACAAACTATCCCTTATTTAACCTTAGGCCAAAAGTTCGCAGTCAATCCAGCGTCAATTCATCTGATTCATTGATGTATTCAATGTAGCATGAAAATGTACATCTGAACAGCATGGTTAGAGAAGACATTGACTCTTGTCCAATACAGGAATGTTATCTCTGTATGGCAAGAAGAACAATAAAAAAAACTCCATAGGAAGGGACAGCATTTCTCCGTCTTACATTCCCTTCCTTAGGCAATTTTAAATCTACACAGATAAATTTATTTTAAGATTGTTGAGTATGAATAAGCTACACAGATCTGCATTTGAAAAGAAAATTTTCTATCCATTATTTAACCTTAGGCCAGAAGTTTGCAATCAAACCGGCATCAATCCATCTGATACATTGATGTATTCAATGTAACATGAATACAGCAGCACAAAATAGGTTAAGAGAAGAAATTGACTCTTGTCCAGATAGGAATACTACATCTATCTGATGAGAAAGGCAATAAAAAAAACTATAGGAAAGGACTGCGGTCATTTTTGCCAACTTACGATCGCATTCCATAGGCAAAAGGGGTTGTGCGGCGTAAAAAGCGATTCTTCCCATAGCGAATCTCATACTACATCTACTAATTACACCAATATATCCTATCCAGTGACCTAATTCAACTATGGAACGAATAACCTAAGATTACCCTCCACTAATATAACTTTACAAATCTATATATCCATTCACGCCGACTTAAATTTAACATTTATAGCTTTTATTTCCGAACTTATTTTTATTTGCGAATTTAAAATTCTTATTTTAAATTAATGTAACGGCATATTTATATATCATTACATATCAGTAAACTTCCTCAAAAAACATTTAAAAAAAAAGAATTTACTTAGTGTTAGTAATTACGTTACACAAATTGATTATATATGAAAATTTCAAAAAGGACAAAACTTTTTTTTAAAAGACAAAGCAGTAATTACACATAAATATAATGATAAAAAAAATTGTTGACTGTTTATTCTTTACTAACAGCTAAATTTCTGCCCCCTCCCTTCCAAGTTTCTTTTCTTCTACTTTTAAGTATTAATTAGACACGTCAAAACGGTTGGATTTTGAACAAGACTTTTTTTAAAAAAATTATGATTTATATTAATTATTACGTTTTATTCCTCGCATTTATTTTTACATATGCGCAATTTTTCTTACTGGCAGTACCTTTAAAACAAAATTCAAAGTATAACTCCACGTTAATACAAAAAATATATACTCATTTCAGAAAAAATGCTACTGGCATGATTTATCTTTAAAATTCTCAGGGTACTGGTGGTTCATTAAAGATCGGCCCCATATTGGGCGCCAATTATAATGATGTGGAAGAAAGTCTTACTGCATCTGCACTACAAGGGCACCATCTAGGCATTTGAACCTAGAAAATTTATAAAGTAGGCAGATACGTGCTGTTAAGATTCCACTTTATTTAAATATTTAGACTGTTAGCCCAATGTCACTAGCTCATGGAGACACGGAGATAATAAATAACTTGTTTAATTTGTATCTTAAATATATATAAAAAATAAAAGCCACTGCCAGTAATTAATACACAAACAATATTTATTTACGCACATATATAATCATTTAAATTTGAGAAATAACATTTATTATTTTAGATTTTAATATTAACACTTAATTTAAATTATTATTTTAAAATTTTAAGATTGTCCGTACAAATGAATTTAATATTTTTTTTATTAAGATTGTCGAGTATGAATAGACTACATAGATTGTATTTGAAAAGAAAATATTCTATCCCTTATTTAACCTTATGCCAAAAGTTTGCAGTCAAACCGGCGTCAATCCATCTGATACATTGATGTATTCAATGTAGCATGAAAATACGACAGCACAAATATATACCATACAGTCCAGGAATGTACATCTGAACAGCATGGTTAGAGAAGATATTGACTCTTGTCCAATACAGGAATGTTACATCTATACGGCAAGAAAAACAGTAAAAAACTCCATAGAAAGGGACAGCATTTCTCCGTCTTACATTCCCTTCCATAGGCAATGTTAAATCATCTACACAGATGAAATTTATATTTATTTTAAGATTGTCAAGTATGAATAAACTACACAGATCTGCATTTGAAAAGAAAATATTCTATCCATTATTTAACCTTAGGCCAAAAGTTTGCAGTCAAACCAGCGTCAATCCATCTGATACATTGATGTATTCAATGTAACATGAATACGGCAACACAAAATAGGTTCAGAGAAAGAAATTGACTCATTCAGATAGGAATACTACATCTATCTGACGAGAAGAGCAATATAAAAAAAAACTCCATAGGAAAGGACTGCGGTCATTTTTGCTGACTTACGATCGCATTCCATAGGCAAAAGGGGTTGTGTGGCATAAAAAGTGATTCTTCCCGTAGTGAATCTCGTACTACATCTATTAATTACACCAATATATCCAATCCATTGACCTAATTCAACTACAGAATGAATAACTAATATTACCCTCCCCTAATATACCTTTACAAATCTATATAGCCATTCATGCCCGACTTAAATTTAACATTTATAGCTTTTATTTCCGAACTTATTTTTATTTGCGAATTTAAAATTCTTATTTTAAATTAATGTAACGGCATATTTATATATCGTTTAATTATTGCTAATTTATTCCTTAATGTATTACATGTTTCAACTAAAACTTAACATTATCGTATCTACATAAAGTCATTCCACTATTCAGAAATAGTGGTCAGGTATTGAGTTCTCTAGTATGCTTGAGGAAACTAGATATAGCCTACAAGAGATTATGCTTCTTACTTTCTGTCAGCACTTCATGAAATTTGTAGTGGAGAATGCTTCTCGTATGGGTGTGTATATATATATGCACACTGCAATATATATATATATACAGTAATTTTAAGATTTTAAAAACTGAATTCCCATTTATTGAAATTGTTTAACCACCTATATATTAAATTAATATACACTATTTTTGTGGGAGAGCTTAAAAGAACTTTGTTTATACTTCAAATTTTAAGCTTATATATTTTATATCTCACTATAAATTCATTTAGAAACTTGAATACAAACATATGTGGGGTCAATTTTTTTCTTAAAAAATAGACAATCCCTTTTTATTTTAGTCTTTGCATAATTAGTTTTGATTGATGTCTTGGAAACATAATTTGAAATAAACTATAAAAACAATTCCCATTTATTAAATCTATTTTATCATATATATTGTGCCCATGTACTTGTATAGTCATTTTAAGTAGAGTTTAAAATATAGCCAGTTTTTTAAAAAATTTAAATTTATAATGGTTTATAATATGTTATAAGTAGTGTAGGTTCAAACTCACTAAATAGGAGATTTACAAAGATATTTTTAATATTTTGAAATTATTTTAATGTAGTTATAATAATAAAACAATAGTTAAATGTCAGTAATAACTATTGTATAATGTATTTAGTGTGTTTTTAAATATTTATTTGAATTATTCTAAATAATTAATTATTTATTGTTCTAAAATGTTCTGAAAGTGTCACATTTCTTAAAGGCGTTTGTGTTGGTATGTGAGCTTTCTTGTTTGTAGACAAAACCTTGATTTGTAGTTTGTTAGTAAAAATAAGAAACATTTAGATGTTGCAAATTAATATTTGTGAATTTTATTTAAAAATAATAATTAAAGTTATTGTATTGTTTTAATAATATTTTGCTTTAAAAATTAATATTTTAGGGTTATTAAGACACTTTAAATTGTTTTAATAAAGGTATTTAATATTTAGAAGTATAAATAATTTTGATATAATATTTAATAAATGATGAATCATAGTTTTAAAAAAGTATTTTTTAAAGATTACTAGATCAAATAAATATAAATGGAAATGTTCAGTCAGTCTAGACATTGTTAATAAGTGAGAGTGCAAATTAGGAAATTGATGATTAATATGTATGTTTTTTTCATCTGATAGTTTAGAGTTGCAATTTTTTATCATCATTATTAATTTCTATGTAAAAGCTTTTTAAAGTATAATTAAGTAACTGTTTTCAGCAAAATTTTACTTCGAAGCTTAATTAGGAACTATAATAATTTTATGGAAAATGATAGTAATCACCTAAGTATCAGTAAAATATGTATCAAATACTGTGGGAAGATAAACCACAGGTCCAGAGAAGATTTGGAGATACATAAGAACTTCTAATTTTATGTTTAATTTATTTAGACTGAATGAATATTTATTTTTAATGACTTTACTTAATTCTAATAAATGTAATTTATCAAGAAAGTTTGAGCTAACAAGTATGAAAAAGATATTGGTTAAAAGTTATTGTATAGTTTTATAAATTTCAAGAGAAAGAAAAGAGAAGTTAATATTTTGCACCTGAATGAGATAATATTTTTTTGAAAGTGTGAGTATAATTTATTATAATATAAATGCACATGGAATGCCTTATTTCTAGTTTATCTTAAAAGAGTAATTTGAATGAACGATATATTTGCAAGTTATACATTGCAAAAATTGAAAGAAAATGACTTGAATTTATATGTTTTTAAAAAAGATTTATTTATTATAAAAATCAGTGAATGAACTTTATTTTTTAAAATGACTTTCTTTATTTAAAATAAAATAGATTATAATGTGTTTCTTTTTGAAGATTAGCATTATATTATATTAGCGCTTGGATGGAAAATGTGGATTTTATCTAAAAATGACTGTTTGAAATGTACGCATTTTAAAAGGAAGAGAAGTCTTGAATTTTTTTTTAAAAAGTACCTATCTTTAATTAATGCAAATATGTATAATTACTGAAAGAAATTTAATAAATGAACAAATCTTATGTTATAAAATATTTTACAAATGCTTGCTGCTAGAAATACTAATATTGCGATATATTTTGCTATAAAAAGTTGGAATTAATATGAAAATATATGTATGTGAAGGATATATTATTGAATATAAAAATAGCTTTATAAATGTTTTTTACATGAAAATATTGATTATCTGGATAAATATTCAAAAAATGGACTGAATAATATATTTATCTAATATAGATGAACAATATTTTGCCTGGATTTTTTATGATTTAGTTTTGCCATTTATGAGTTTGTTGAAAGTCAACAGGAGGAGAGGAGTTTTTGTTCAAAACTTTTTCTAGTATCTTAGCAATGGAGGGGGAAAAAACAAGATGCTAGAAGAACAGAAACGAATAGAGACTTTTAGTAACTTTGATTTTTTTTTATTATATTAATTTTAATGCTAATATGTTAAATAATTAAACAAGGCAAAAACTCTCTCCATACAGTAGTGATCATGTGATGTTTAATGTTAAATAATGTTTAGTTAACATTTTATTATAAACATGTTCTTTGTTTAATATTAAGATAGTTTAGTTCTTAATAAATAAAGAAAAATCGGTTTCAGAAATTAATTTTTCTGACAGGTAATAAATTGTTTATAGCTTATTTGGTTGGACAGTTGAGAAAAGAAGTGGATCACTGATTATAATTCTATTATTTTTTAGAATTATGGGTAATGTGTTATTTATTTATATTGCATTTTTTTGATATTTTTTAAAATATTTTTTGATTAATGCTTTATTGTTATTTGTCATATTGCTTGAATATTTAAAAGTTAAATGAATCATTTATATGATTATTAAAGTATTATTTATTATATAAAGAAAAAATAAATGTATTATCTAAATGTATTTTAAGTATTTTTCTCATAAATGCTTGAATATGCATATATTTTACAATGTAATTGAATTAATATATTATTGTTGTGGATGGTATCTGTTGAGATACATCGATATGAAAATATTGATCTCTAAATTATAATGTTATAATAAATGAATAAATGTATAATACTAATGAATGTTTTATCAAGGTCATTTGCACCTGAAATGCTTTGAATTGTCTTGAAGTGAGTATTAGATCTTTGTTGTTTTTTAGAAAAGTAGTTTGGAAATTATTTTGTAGTGCGTCTTGTATTTCTTTGCCATATTAACAGAATTATACAGCATGTGGAAGATATAGGATGGTCATCAGGAAAGTAATTATTAAATGAAATCCTAGGTGTTAGGGATATTTTTGAAAGTATATTATATGCGAGATATATTATCATATGCTGAGAATCTTTTAACATACAGGTAACAAAGGACTGTATAGTAATTTTCCATGGACAGTTGTGTTTTTTACAGTCAGTAAGAGCTGAGATAAAAGCCATGTCCTGAATTTAAGGTGCCTGATAAAATTGGACCTTAAGCACTGTATCCATGATGGTGCTTTTTTTTACTCATTTGAATTATTATTATTATATCCATATCCCTCACTATAATCACTATCAATCGCCATTGGTACTCCATCTTAAATGATAGTTTTTTTTTTAAAGATAGCTAGAGTAATAGCTAAACTGTTGGAAGTTTTTGTGAAGGCAAGATGAGATAAAAAAAAAGATTCCATCACAAATGATGTTGAATTATTTACTGTTTGTTATAATAAAAATAGGAGAGAAATGATTTGATATTCCTGTAAATGTTTTTTTTAATGTTAGAGATCATTAAAACTCAAATATAAATACATATTTTAGTTGGGTTGTAAAAGAGAGTGATGAAAGTGTGATATTTGAATATTATGATGGATGTAAGGTGTGAAAATGAATAAAACATAAAATACATCAAGCAATATAATTTGTTAATATAGTTTAAATATGCCATAAGAAGTATGGACTTATAAAAATAGAGAAAAGTTATGAAGTTATATTTTAAATATTTTTATAAGTAATTATTTTATGAAGGAAGGAATAACTATATTTAAAATTTCTTGCATTAAAATTCTAGAGCATATCAAAAGATTGAGATAATGCTTTACTGGAATGCAAAAGAAGTACTTAATAATTTTAAATATTACATTACATGCTAAGTTTAGATAAATATGTGTTTTGGTTTTAAACCTATAATAATAAGTATTGCATAATTATAATGTATTTTTTTGAAATACTACAAAACATAGTATTAAGCTCAATAAATCATAATATTTATTGTCAATATCTTGTCATCATAGTGACAATAGAATGTTGTTGTCCTGTTTATAAGAATAATATATTACTGTTACACTACTTATGATTTTATTTTTCATATTAGATAGTCGGAATGAAGGCTCTCTTAAGTTCGTTTATTTATTATATTTGTATAAATATTTTAATTTTTTTTAAATAATTTTTATGTTATCTTAGATTGTAAATATTTTCAAGTTTTATAAATTTATTGTGTTATAAGCATAATATTATTAAATTTTAATAAAGTTGTTAATGCTTTGAAATTAAATTGCCTTGAGAATTTGATTTGTCTGAGTGTTTTTCTTTGATTTTTCATATCCATCCACATGATCTATAAAGATTAATTGTTTGAAACATTACTTGTTTTGCTCATGATTTTACAAAGATTATTTGGAATATTATTATTATTACACATGATTGATTAATAAAAGTATATTATCATAATCATTCTTGTTATAGAAAACATGATTATGAGAATTGTCCAATACCAATTTTAAATATTATATATTGCAATCTACATTGAGAACATAATATATTCTATGAATGCCACATAAAAGAAATAAAAAACTATACGATGTTTTATAAGAATTTATGATTTTACTTATGTTTTATTGGAGTGCATTTTATAGTCAAATAGATGTGTTATTTGTTGTTGTTGTTTGTGAGGATAGTTAAATATTATATTAAATCCCTCATTATATTTAACTACAGGGTATTATGTTCTCTACTGTTATTATTAGAAATGAACCTGAGATATTAAATAATTATAGAGTTGTATAAAATAATAGTGAATAAGAATTATCAGTTAATGTTAGATTTTAAATATTATTGTATAAAAGAATAGCAAATGATTTATTTTTTTCCACTATCAATTTGATAAATTGTAAGTTAGGAATAGTCTATGTGTATTTAAAGACATGAGAGTATTACAATGTAACTTTCAGGATACATCCTCAATGTTATGCCATTGTACCTTGCTGAATGTCTAATGTTAAGAATTTTCATAATTTTTTTATTAGTATTTTAATCGAACCATATATTAATTATGTTTATGAGCTAGTTGTAATTAAAATTATTAGTAAAATAAATGAGCTAGGTATTTAATTTGAACTTTAATGATTTGTTATTGTTATAATTATTATTCTATTTAAATTTGGTTTATTGTATTTAATTATGATGAAATATTAATTTTATTAGATACTATATGTTAATAGTGTATTTTGAGCTAATCAGAATAGTATTTATTTTTAATAATCATTGTTTACATAACTGGATTTCAATTTATGATAGTTATTTGATAGTTAGATGGAAAGTCCATGTTAGATTTCCTGTAGGCAAGGGTACAGTGTGTATATTGTAACCAATAAAAATGAATGAGAGAGAGTGGGAGGCATGAAGGAAAAAGAAGAAAGAAATGAAAGGAAGAGAGAGAAAGAAATGAAGAGATAAGATGGAATGGAGTAGAAAGATGATGAAAGAGATGATGATGAAGATAAATGATGATGATGATGATTAGACGGAGATGAAGATAAAATAGCGAGATGAGCAATGAGAGAGAGAGATGATGATGAAGTTGTTGAAAAGAAATAAAGATGAAGATGAGATAGAGAGATGATGATGAAGATAAATAAAGAGATGAGAGATGATGAAGGAAGAGAAATGAAGAAAAGAAAGAAAGAGAGATGATGATAAAGAGAGAGCAATGAAGATAAAATGGAAAAGAGGAAGAGATGATGAAGAGAGAGAAAATGATGATGATGAGAATAAATTATTATTAGTAGAGAGAGAGAGGAATAAAGATGGAATGATATTCAATAGAGAAAGAGAAAAATGATGAAGATGGAATAGAGATTATTATTAGAGAGAAGAGAGAGATGAAGAGAATTATTATTAGTAGAGAGACTCTTAATGACTTGGCTCAGTGGGGTTACAATAAATTTAAGAAAAGAGATGATGATCCAGAGATGTATAATCAGATAGAGACCAAATCCAATACTAAGGCAAATATAACTATTATGGCATATTAATAATCTACCATTAAATAATACAAAAGATAATTTTAAAATCATTAGTTAATAGTTATTGGAATTGGCCTACCACCAAATCACACTTTCTGAATAAGAATAGATTATACTTTGATTGGAATGAGTATCACATTAAATTAAAACTAACAAGGCAACAAGAGTAAACAATCTCAGGGATTCTAAAACTAAAACCCTTGTGTAAAACTAACAGTTTAAGTTGCCTACTAAATAATTGCTAAGATGAATAAACAAGTGAGTGATATCTTGGCCAACCATAAAATAGCTACCTTATTGTTCAATCATGGAGCAATAAACAAAACAAATATTAATCTAAAAATTTAATGAATCAGTTTAAAATTTAAACCAATAATGGCCTATTACCCAAGATATTACTTAAGCAAGGAAAAGGGCAAGGGTACTTTTTATGCCTTTCCCCATACTCACAGACAACCTACTAAAGACCTCAAATGCAGATGGATTATAAAATTCTAAAAAAATATAAGATGATGATAACAATGTGCAGCTAATGTAAGGTAATGTGCAGCCTTTTAAATAATAGTAAATAATAAATACTCTTCTGAGGCACTAATATTTTTTATCTCATATTGCAGAATCTTCAATCTGAGAAGATATAATAATCACTTAAAATCAAAATTAAATTAGCATTTAATTAAGTATCTGATATAATGTAATTGTCTGTTACTGTGATTCAACCTGAGAATCACTTAAGTTGGCATGGCTTTATAATTCCAACCAGTATCAAAATATATTTTATAAACTTTATAATATGTTTGTGAACTTTGGTATTGAAAATTTTATGAACTGTGGAATTCATGCTTTAATGAACTTTGGAACCCAAGACAATAATATTTTCATATAAAAGTAAAACAAACAGAGACAAAACTTTTTGAAATAATAATAATATGGTTTATTATTTAAAACAATAAGAAAATATTTACAATCAAAATTTCTTACACGCATTGCCAATGTAGCGCTAGAATCTTTTACAAATATTTTGACTTTTAAAATATTTATTTTTGGTTTACAAAAATAATATAACAATTTCTCTGGATACTGTTACTGAATATCCCTCTTAAACTCTTTTAAAATTATTTGTTTTGATAAACAAAATACTAAAATAATAAATACTTACAATAGCAAGCAGAGGCTATTGTATACTAACTTCTAATCTCTTTTAAACAATCAGAGATTTCAAAATCTTTAAACTTAAATTAAAATAGACTAAGTTTAATAAGCACAATTCAATTTTTTTGTTAGCATATTTATTAATATGGTAGTGTTATCTAACAATCAGAATAAAACATCAGAAGCTTAAATTTATAATCCTGAGCTTAACAAACACTAAGCTGGAATAAGCATATTCAGCATATATTACAAAAATATTATCACTAGTTATACTGACATTACTAATATTATAGCTAGTGATATATCTAAGCAAATTTCTAGCTAACTTTAAATTAAATTATATATATGGGCCACTTACTCATCAGAGGTCATTTATACACTTTTTAAATAAATTCTGTCCACATAAAATTATTACCCTAAGTATTTTTAAAATTAAAGATTTAAAAGACTTACAAATCCAGCGGTGAAACTCTGGATGAACATATTAAAATTAGTATGTGTGAATTGCCACTTGTATCTTATGTATAATTAACATACTTAAAAATAAATATAGATTATTGTTGGCTGGCTTGTGGCTGATAAAACTATCATGGCAACACAATTCAAACATTGATATACCTATAAGCATTAAAATAGCTAACTACAACCTGAAGAAACAAAGTTCCTCAAACAAACATATCTTGTCATCACATATCTAAAACAAATGCAACATCACTACTGTGGTGGAACTAGCATTAATTCATCATGAATGATAGGCTAAAAATATAAGAACATATATGCTCCACAGAGCTGGATAAGAATGTGGTGGCTTTCAAAATACCTAACTTTGAGGCAGAAAATAGGATGCCTGGACTTTGTCTATAGTGCATCAGGAACAGGAAAGACACACAGGAAAGTATGATCCTCTCATGGGATTCCAATACTTATAAATGTGATAATCATCACTGAAAAATACAACTATGGGATATACAATAACCCTCTATGGGCACAAGCACTATCAATTCATGGAAAAGCAATACAATAAGGATGGAGGGCCTTGTCTACTTCATTAAGCATACTCAAAATAATTAACAAAAGCCTAACTTTATGAGGCTAACAAATACTTAACTAATGACAAAATCTATACTTCACATGAATTAATTAAGTTATCACTAAGAAGTTTAAAAATACGACACATTATATATTCAATGTAAGAACCAACAAAGCAAAACTGTGTCAAATGACTACTATAAGAAATACTTTAAAATTAAATGCTTATGAAAATTTTACGCAAAGGCACAATGCACACATAATAAACTATTAAATACTAAAATATAGTGAATAGTGGACTTTCAAATATTGCAAATTAAATGCGAGAATATTAATTCTCAATGCATATGAAAAATATTTGCAGTTATTATTAATGTAGTATTTATAAAGAAATGAATGGAAACTCTCTGATAAACTTCTTTGGCTGGTTTAAAATAAAACTGAGTGAAACATCCCACATATAATAAGCTAAGACAGATATTTAAATCTCTGAATGAAATTATCAAATAGAAATTAAGTTGTGAAACGCTTAATAAATATAATAAAATTAAGTTACCTGTAAATGGCAGAATATTTATCTACTCATTTTAATAAAACCCACTAAGGTTAAAATTGTAACATTAGTTTACCTGGTATATTTATGCTTAATAGTATTACACATTTTAGAAACAAAAATATAGCATAAATATTTTTCTGGTTTCTTTTTTTTAAAAAACCAATAAAACAGACAAAAAAATAATACAGTAACTTAAGATCATAGTTTCAACTCCGCACTGGTTTTCCATTCCAGACATGTAGATAATTTATTGAGAACAATTTATCTGACGGTATTCGAAGCTTCTAGCCAAAATATTCATAATCATGGCAATGATTTCTAACAAAACATGTTTAATAGTTCTTTAAAGATATTTTTACTTTCTTTCTTTAAAGATATTCTAAACATTGAAATAATAAGAATAGGCCAGCATTGGAAAAATAAATTCTTCAGCTGATTACATTTTTATAGAATCCCAGGTTTCCATGTACAATAATCTAGCTTTATTATTTTTAATTCCATTTTCCTCTTTTAAAAGAATGCTTTTTTTTAAACAGTTTTTTTTTTTTTTTTATACAGTATTTTGAAATTCTATTTCCAAATAAATTTCTCTTCCCACTTCTTAGCATAAAATGGGAATTATTTTTTTAAAATTCATATTTTCATCTGTTTTCAATTAGCGAAAATAAACTATTTTCATTTTAAGTCAAGGTATAAGCAATAAACTTTTTAGTTCATTATCATTTAAAAATTCATCCTTAACTAATTGTAGTTTATAATATTTTGTCCAACAGTTTTTAGAAGTAGATAATTACTATCTCATATTCAATACATTTTTTTTAAAATTGGACATTAGGCAAAGTTAATAAAAATTATACTAACGCTTGGCAGATAAAATTAATTTTTTCTTATTTTAGCACAGTATATTTCTTTCTTCTAAAAACATTATAGAAATAAGCATTATTAAAATAAGAGCATATTTTAAAGTCAACATTATGTATCTAATAAATTTCAGACTTAACATCAGCTTTGAATAAATTTTATAACAAGGAGATTGATGCATTTTTAAATATAATACAGTTCACTATAATGTCTTTCAATTTTCCTCATTTATATTTTAATTTAATTAGATAAACAATAATTATCCTCTGGCTATAATAGTTCAGTACAATAAAGATATCTAGCCATATACATACTAACGGTTTGTATCTTAATTTTAGTTTCCAATAAATAAAAGACATACAATATGTAAATAAGATAAGATATGCAAAACTTCCTTTGAACATTTTGGTCACTATAGCTTTAAAATTTAACTGAAAAGTTGATATCAAAGAAATGGGTTTACCTTTAATTTAGCAGTTTTTCAATGCAATTTTAAAACAAGTAGTTATAATTTTAAAATACTTTTGTTTTTAATAAAATAATAAACTTAAAAAAAAATTACAACTTTTTTTTTATTAAAGAAAAGAGAAGTTCAGGATTCAGAGCACAAAGACACACATACCAATAACCACTGAACCACTTCTATATCTGATAATTTCTATTCCTCCCAATTGTCAATTTAGTTTAAAAACCAAGTTATTTTATATTTAACTTTAACACCTTTGACAGATAAGCTGTGAAATTGATTACTGATATAATTGATCTAATAATTCGAAAATCATGTGGTCATTAACGGTTAAATTAAAAGTTAATTATTAACCATTTTATGTAACATTTTAAGCAATATTTTATTACATAAAATAAAACAAATATAAAGATTAAAACTAGTTTTATTTATCAAAACTTTTAAATATTTAATTTTCAACAATTTTATTCATTCATTTGTTTTTAATCAATATTGTAACTAAATTATGTTTTTATTCATACATTTCACAGATCTCCCCGCATGCACACATATTTGCACACAAAGATGACCTATTAACCTGAACTCTACTGGCTAATTATAACTTATTTAAAACTACAAAAATAAAAATACCAATGAATATTATATTTGAAATATTTTTTTATTTAAACAGATTAAAGGCTAATTTAGATTAAATATTATTGTACTGCTTTAATAAAATTTAAAAGATTACTTTTAAACTAATTTGATACTATTTATTCTTGTTTATTTATAATATCAATTTATTATAGGTTATACATTAAAAATGAATAAAACCATAGTTACTTTATAATACATTTAATATCATTTATTAATCAAAAACAACTATCCTGATATTTCCTTTAAGTAAACTTACTATCTTACATCTCATCAAACTGATTATCATATATCATAATAATTTTCACACATAACTATACAAAGTTTAATAATTATTATAATACTATAAATTATCATCATATATCATTCACTAAGTAAATAATGTCTTCTATTTTTATTATTATTATTTTTTTAAAAATCAGAAAATTACAAATAAAAAGTTAAGCTAAGATAAACTCTGGCATCTGTTGGAGCTAAGTAAAGTTTCACTTATGTACAATATATATATATCAAAAATATTTACTATATATTACTAAATTGACAATAGATGTTACCTTCTCATTTAAATCTGAATGTTTTTAATTTTGTCAATTTATAACTATTGACTTGCTTAATTATTAATTTCTATTACTACAATATAATAATTATAGTCTATTTATGGAAAGAGATTGATTTTCATTTATTTGCAATCATTTTCAGTAATACTAGAAGATGTAGCAAGTATGATTAAATGTATGTTGAGGCACTGTAGTATCTATCTCGCCATAGATTGCTAATATTTTCTTGCTTTGTTTAAATATAGGTCTGTGATGATGTAATTTTTATATAATAATCATTTATCTGTTGGCACTTATGGTTTAATATATTCTAACAATATAGAATGGGAGGGTGTCTTTAAAAAAAATGAAAAGTAATTCTAATGAAAAAAATAATTCTAATTACCTATTGCATATCTGACTAGAAGAATGCCAAATGAGTTGAATGATTTTGGCAACCATTCGATTGTATAATAAATACAACATAACTGTTATTGCTACACATATCAAAATATTTGCAAACTAGAATAAGGATATACAAGATTAATCTTCTCAAGCACAAACTACAATACTGAGATAGTTAAATAGCAACGGCTGAATGAATGGTGTTGATCAAGACAGTTAAAGTTTTTATACTTATTAGATGAGTTTAACTATACTTCAATATGCCTAAATGAAAGTACACAACTCTACACATTAACCATCTTTTCAAAGATCAGACAAAGGTAATGCAATGAAAATAGCTTGAATTTATAATTGATGCTGAGAATCGTATAATTGTGATTATAGTACTATAACCATATCATAACTAATCTAATACAAACTCATTTTTATTATTATTTTTTATTACACTAGTTTTACAAACTATGTAAATTAATTACTATATATTTGATTTAGAAATTAACATTTGATTATCACATATGTCTTTTAATATTGGACTTTTCAAATAGTGAATAGAATTGAGAATAAAAAATGTGAAACCTTTAAACTTAACAAAATAAATAATTTAATGAGCTAGTACTTGAATATATATAAATAAGCATTTCCTAATTCAAAAAACTTAATACATCTGTTGTCACATGTCAATATTTATATCAGGAATTAAAAATACTAATTTTAAAACTAAAATATACTCAATACTTAAAACTTCCCATATTTTTGATATAATCAACTCAAACATAAATATATACATGGAAATATTTATATTCTTGTCAAAGGGTAAGACTTTTCTAACATAAAAATTTGATGTATATATAACTAATGAACTATATATAAGTAGGGCAGATTTTTCTTTCTTTTCTCATAAGTTAAATGAGATTCATGATCCTGCTAAGTTTCAAATATTAATAACACTAAATGTTAAATAACCATAAACAGAATAAATGCATACTTTTAAATATAACTAAAATTATTATTGAAAAATTGTGAAACCAATTAAAACAAATATTACATGATCACCATTTCTTATGCTTGCTTATAACTGTTATTAAAACAGGCAAAACTTACTATATGTATTGCCATACCCAGCAAGGTAGAGTAATCATTGGTTGCCAGAAGGCTTGTGCATAAAATCTCCATCTAGTGTCCCAGACTAGTTTCTGTCTTGTGATCTTCATCAGTGATGAACCTTGGATCTGAGAGCACTGCATCTAGATCTTAGGATCTAATGCAACTTTCTAGCAGCCACCTTTTATCTCCACTTAACTACAAAACTATGATTCATAAATTGAAAACACCTTAATATTTTCAATCCCAGCTCATTAGCTTATATAGTCATATAGGTCTGAACTCAGTTCAGTACCTATACATTTTGGTGTCATTGGTTCTTTAATAACCATAGCCACCACTATAGTCCAGGGATATTGGATGAGTAGACACTAGATGGGGATTTTATGCACAAGCCTTCTGGCGTCCATTGATTACTCTAGCTTGCTGTGTGTGGCAATACATATAGTGAGTTTTGCCTGTTTTAATAACAGTTATAAACAAGCATAAGAAATGGTGATCATGTGATATTTATTAGCGTTAAAACTAATCCTACCTAATAGGATAGTGGTGGCTATGGTTATTAAAAAACCAATGACACCAAAATGTATAGGTATCGAATTGAATTCAGACCTATATGACTATATAAGCTAATGAGCTTGGATTGAAAATAGTAAGATGTTTTCAATTTAAGACTCATAGTTTTGTAGTTAAGTGGAGATACCGTGCAGTGCTCTCAGATCCAAGGCTCCTCATTGACGGAGGCCACAAGTCAGAAACTATTCTGGGTATATTGGATGAGTAGACACTAGATGGGGATTTTATACACAAGCCTTCTGGCATCTATTGATTACTCTAGCTTGCTGTGTGTGGCAATACGTATAGTGAGTTTTGCCTGTTTTAAAACAAATATTAAAATAAAACTTTGGAAATTTGTTAATGACTTAATTTCACTGGGTTACAAAGAACAATTGTGTCTAAGCAATAGACTGTTTCTGGATGTTAACAATTCTTTACAGTTCTTTCTTTCTAATCATGTTTTCTTTTTTTGGATAAATTTATTATAATCTTAATTTAAGATTGCTTAACTTTTCGGTGGTTAGCTTCCACAATTTTACATATAAAGATTTTGAAGCAATCATCTTCTATTTGATTAATCATGTTACAAAAAAGAAAGGTAGATTCAAAATCTGGAAACAAAATTTTAAAAAGTCTAGCATGCTTTCAACCAGAATCGATACAATTAATTTGTCTTGCTGTATGTATTGGCATTTATTGCTATATAATCACAACTTTCCATACTGCGATAAATAAAACAAGTTCATTTTTGCATTGATTGTCAGCTTTTTTTATTTCATGGCAATTACTGTTTTTATTTACCACTAAATCTATTTAAATACACAGCTAGCATAAATTTAATAGACTTTCTTCTGGGCATTAACTATATCTTTTACTATTTGAATCCAGATCATATATATATATATATTCTCATCTTGGTACAGCCTAAACCATATACTGTATATATACATCTTAGTTCAATAATTCCATGTTTTTGAATTACACTTTCATTATTCTAATAAAAAATAACTTGAATTATATTCAAGTGAACAGGAAATATTCAAGCTTTATCATTGGAAGCTTCAGTTACTTCCTGTGCAGTTATACATATATATATATAACCTTACTATTTCAAATTTATTTTCTAAGTTGTGTATCAAATTAATCAAATTTATAAACAAACTGTTTATTATTTTAACTCAATCTAATATAATTTTAGTTTTTAAAATCTTTTTTTTTGTAAATTGAGTCATTTTTAAATATTACAAACTTGTATCTTTCAAATCATAAAATTCAATTGAAATAATTTATAGTAATAAAAACTACAAATCTCACAACTTGTTCCAAATTTACAATATTTTAGATTTATTTTCTATTTATTCTTTCTGCACACAAATAAATATAATAGTACATTACAGACATTATTTTATTACAGCAAGCAGAAATTAATAAAACATCTTTTGTATTTACTTATTTATTAACTTTCTCCTCTAAACAAATACAATAGCTTAATCTCGAGTACTTTTATTCATAATATTTTTTACTTAAGGGTTTAACACGAGAAAGCTGAAAAATTGCTAAATTGCATAATATATTGTAATAATATAATAATATGAAAAGAATGGAAAAAAAGACTTTAGTATGCTTCATGAACTGCAGTGCCAAATTATAATGGTATAAAAATGCATAAAGTATTCAAGATTCATCAACTAGTTGACATTCAAGCTCTCAATTGAAAATACCATATTGTAATAGGCCAAAATGTTTAAAACGCTAATACTGTAATGAAACAAAATGTGCAATTTTCAACTTATTTGATATACCCTGCAAATTGTATCAAATTTTTGAAACAAAATATGCAATTTTCAACTTATTTGATATACCCTGCAAATTGTATCAAAGTAAAATTTGTATAAAAAATGAAAGCCAACACTTGAAATGACCCTATAAATTACAGCTTCCTAATCATAACAATATAAAATAGATAAAAGACTTATTTAATGCCCTCACAAATATGGCTAGCAAATTGTAATAGATTATATTTTAAACACTAAATTATAGCTAACTACAATATGCATTGTATTATTAATAATCCATTTTAAATCAAGAAATTATTAGAAGCTTACTATTTAAATTAACCATAGGTTCTATTAATGAACTTCAAGTTTAAATAAATTAAATTGTTCTAGTTAGTGTAATAAAAACCAATTTCAATACATACAACTGTAAATTTTATAATTATACAAAATTATTATCTTTCTAATCAAATAATAAATTATAATAAATATCAGATAAGTAATAATTTAAAATTATATATTAGCAAAACGTAAGATGGAGAAGTCATATGCTATAAAAAATGAAGTTAACCATGTTTTCCGATTAGAGTTGTTCCTAGCCAATATAATGAAATGCTCAAGTTTATCATTTAGTAGACCATAACGATTTTTATACAGCCTTTACAAGGACTCAAACGAATTGAAAGCACTTGACAATGGTGTTTTATATTATTTTAATGTTTCTGTGTTTTCATACAACAGTCATATTACTAGATTGTGATTTATATTTTATAATAACAGAAGTATTAGATTTATTATATTATCATATAATTATAGGACCCTGTTTTTTGCTTTGAATGTACTAAAATATTTATGCTTTATAAATTATTTACCTAGCTTAAATATGAATTTTATCCAAGATAATTATTATATATAACTGGTAAAACATTTATGATGATCTTTTTACAAAACATCTAACTATAATAAATCACTTAATATATTATAAAATATCTACTTCTTGGTATTACCGAATACTAACTCACTATATTAATTGCTCCTAGGTCAATAATTGTAATCATATATATTGAATAAATATAAAAGAAAGTAACGTATAATAATATATGAACTTATCAATCCATTCGCTAATTTCTTGGCTACTTTATAATTATTTAATGTAAGAAATGTTAATGTATAAATCAATATATAATCATTAAATATTAAAATTACATTATCCAATAGGTATGCATAACTAATTAAAATGATCAGTAAATCAAATTTATTTGTTTAACGGAATCAATATTTATTGATAAATTTAATAAATAAATAATGAAACATCTTTAAAATACATTCCAGTTAAATATTATGAAGTATATCCTTGTAAAGTATGTATTTATTAAATATGTATGTATCTAATATTCTAAAATGCATTTAGTAAGTTAAAAGATTAATGTAGAGAGGAAATAAAATTAGTCATAATCAGATTAATCTGAATTGAGTAAAAATGCAATTAAGCAAAATGTATAGTATAGTAGATTACCGGAAGCACGGACTAAACAATCAGATAATGAAAGAAATTTAATTAGACAGTTCAAACCCAGCCTAGAAAGAAAATTACTAGTTTGATGTCAGTTGGGTTTAGAGAATTTTTAAATGTCTGCCTTTAAGTAAAATTCTATTGGAGAATGTGATATAGGAAAGGCCTCTAAATGGCCATTATACTTATCACAAGTTGAAATTTTTTCATTTTAAATGGTATCAAGGACAATAAGCATACAGTAGCAGCACTCTTATATTTCTTGGGGAAAAAGTTATTGAAATAATAAATAAGTTTTATGAACCCTCTGTAAATGAGAATGTATTGTTCAAGGAATTAATTAAAAAATTATATTTTTTAGCCCTCACCCATCCTGCCACATAGCCTGGCTACAGCTAAGAAATCGGAAACAGTTAAAGAATGAAACAATAAAAAGGTGCAAGCCAGCCTTGAAGGAGATTGCAAAAAATTGTGGGTATGGGGATTTTGTGAAAGAAATAATGGTGGATCAATTACTATGGAGCATGTCCAATGATAGGCTAAGGCAGCAATTGTTAACAGAAACTGATTTAACCTATGAAAGTATGATAAAGAATGGATAATTTATAAGCTAATATTAGAACAGTCACAGGCTTTTAGATCTAAAGGGAATATTGATAACAAGTTTTTAAGATGGATGAAACATGTATAAATCCACATAAACTAGAATTCAAAAAAAAAAAAGAAAACAAAAGTAAATGCTTTTGCTGTGAGCAAATTGGCAACATAGCAAAAGACTAAATGGAGGCAGTAAACTTGTTTCAAATGCATAACTAAATGCATTTAGCATGCACATGCAGAAAATTGAGGAATGCTGAAACCCAAATGAGAACTCAAGAGCAGAAAACTAGGGCAGGTAAACCCTTCAAGACCCATGTAGTAAAAAATATGCAAATTGAAGAACTGCAACAATTAATGATGGAATTGCAAATCTGCAATAAAAATATTACTATGGAGATAGTGGATTAGATATATCCATAATACCAGGCAGATTGGTGAGCATTATCAGCTGCTTACCCCATCACTAAAATAGAGGAAACTGACATTAAGGCTCAAAATGTGAGTGAAAATATGTTGAAATTATTGGGGCAAGTAAAAGCTACAATTACATACTGAGAAAAAATAATAAAATTACCATTATATATTGTTAAAGGGAAAATTGGCCTTACAATAGAAAGAGATTGGTTTAGAGCAATAGAAATACAAATCAGTATAATGAAAAAACTCCAAGGAGCAAGAAATTCAAAGTAAATATACACATCTATTTAAACCACTAAACATCACATGATCACTATCTCATACTAACACAATTGTTGTTAAACAAGGCAAAAACTCTCTCCATACAGTAGTGCCACCCTGTGCCAATCAGAATAACCATCAGTGAGAAGCCTTGGATCTGAGAGCACTGCACCTAGATCTTAGGATCTAATGCAACCCTCCAGAAAACACAATAATATTTTCAATATAAGCTATTTTCAATTTCATTCTCATAGTTTTGTAGTTAAATGGAGATAAAAGGTGGTTGCTGGAGGGTTGCATTAGATCCTAAGATCTAGGTGCAGTGCTCTCAGATCCAAGGCTCCTTCACTGATGATGGCCACAAGCCAGAAACTAGTCTGTGGATATTGGATGAGTAGGTATTAGATAGAAATTTTATGCACAAGCCTTTTGGCATCCATTGATTATTCTGATTGGCACAGGGTGGCACTACTGTATGGAGAGAGTTATGGCCTTATTTAACATCTATTTAATGAAGAATTGGGATTAATATCAATGAGCTCAGCAGAGATAAAGTTCATTGATAATGCACACCCAGTTATCTGTAATAAAAAAATTCCTTTCATGCATAAAATAAAAATCAAGGAAAAACATCAAGAATTGGTCAATAAGGGCATTTTTTACACCTCAGTATCATCAGATTGGGCCACGCTTATAGTTGTAATTACAAAATCCAGTAGGCAAATACATAATTATGGCAATTGTAAAGTGATAGTAAACAAGTATTTAAATAAGGGGACATATCCTGTACCTAATGTGAGAGAGGTATGGGCTAGTCTGCAAAACTTATCACATTTTGTTAAACTAGACTTAAATTCTACTTTTCATCAAATACCAGTGATGGAGTGATCTGCAGAAATATTAATGTTAACAACCCCTGTAGGATTATTTAAATGCAATTGGCTACTGTTTGGTATATCATCAGCACCGAATATATTTTAAGAAAAAGTAGATGCTTTATTACAGGGTTTAGAGGGCATCATATCTTACTTTGACAACATACTTATAATAGCATGCTTGGAAGAGATGCTGCTTCAAATGTTGCTTAAGGTATGTTAAAAATTGCAGAAGTTCAGAGTAAAATTAGCACAAAAAAGTGTGTGGGATACAAAAGGATTGCTATATGTTGGGCACATCAACTTGGAAAAGGAGAAGTTCCTATCAGCTGAGAAAGTAAAACCCATAGAAAATGCATCTAAACCAAAAAACATTTCAGGTATTTCTGGGCTGAATTATTTCGAACTTTTCTTAAAGATTAAAGCTAAAGTAGCAAAATCCTTTTATGATTTGTTAAAGAAAACTCAAAAATGGCAGTGGCTAGACACATGTGAGGAAGTTTTTAAATGAACTAAAGCCCTCCTGTCTCCAGACAAACTAGTGGTGCACTTCAATAATAATCTCGAAGGCACTTAACAGCTGACATTTCAGAATGGGATGTGGAAGCAGTTTTAGGTCACCCATGCCCCAATGGCAAATGTCTTATAGCCTCTGCCTCAAGGACCCTATCTAATCTTAGATAAGCTATAGCCAGATTGACAAGGAGCCTTTAGCCATTATGTTTGGATATAAAAATATTTCCAGTATCTGTTTGGTAGATCTTTTAACATAGTAACTGACCATGAGCTGTTATTGGATATATTGGCAAATGACAAACTAGCATGTGACCATCTGAATTCATATATGCTATGGTGGAGAAATATACACTGGCATCATATGATTACCAGCTGTTATATAAAAAAGGAAAAGAAACCCCATGCCAATGCTTTGTCTAAAAATACAGACAAAGATTAACTTCAAACTAACAAGATAAAAGCAGTCAGATATTTTGAACAGCAATACATAGCAAAATGGCCAAGAACCAATGAAGAGTAACAGCTGCTGATATGTGTAGATTAGAAACAGGTGGCACCTAAGAAACCTCAGTGCCTATCACCACATTTTGGATAAACCATGAAAATTTATTAGTTAGTAAGGATTGCATACTAATGAGGGATAGGGTTGTAATACCAATAGAGGGTAGAGAAAAAGTATTAAGGAAGGCCATCATGGAGTAGTGTGGCAAAATCTTTAGCATGTAGCTACATAGGGTGGCCAAAATAACTGGAAACATCGAGAAAAACATTAAAAATACACCGCTTGCCAGTCTGAGATGAGCATGAAACCAAAGGAATACATACAGTGGTCAAAAGTAACCAAACCATGGCATAGAGTCCATATGGACTAGGTGGGTTCAATAAGGAGGGAAATACTGTTTATACTTATCAATGCATACTCTAAGTGGGTGGAATACTGCATCATGAAAAACACAAGTGCAAGTGAAACCATCCGCATTTTAATTTCAATTTTTTTTCATACCATGGACATCCATAAACAATTGTCTCAAACAATGGCACCAGATTCACCACTCACAAAATGCAAGATTTCTTCAGAAGGAAAGGATTAAAACACATCTGTGCACACTCATACCACCCTGAATCAAATGGACTCACCAAAAAAAGCCATTCAACAGATAAAAAAGTTGTTGAGAGTAACCAATAATAATGATATTTATGATATTTTATATGATGCAATGCTCCATCAACACTCCATGCCATTTACAGTAACAGGGAAATCTCAGCTGAGTTGCTGATGGGCAGAAAATTAAAAACAAAGCGAGCCATGCTACTCTCCAGAAGAGACTATTACATCTGGCATGATTGTGAAGATAATACATATCAAAGTGGTGACAGAATTTGGATACATGACATTGCCAAAAAGAAATGGTTCAAAGGAAGAATCACAGGCAAACTAACTAAACAAATAATCACCATCCAAATACAGAATGGAACAGGATATAGAAGACACATAAATCACACCTGTCAATGAGTCATAGAAGACATCCTGCTTCCAACATCTCTATAACCACTAAAACCTGTGAAAATAGGAAACATTCAACACAGCACCAGAAGAAGAAGATCAAGCAGCAGACTCAGAATGCAACAAAGTGTGAGCAGTAACAGACATACAAAATGAGATACTCATAGAACCAAAGGTTAAACTCAAATCACATAATAAACAGATGCCTAAGAAATTATGAGACTATTAAAAACAACCCAGGTTTCTGTAGTAATTGGAAGTATTGTAAAATATGTATTTATTAAGCATGTATATATCTAATATACTAAAATGTATTTAATAAGTTATAAGATTAATCTACAGAGGAAATAAAAATAGTCATAATCAGATTGATCTGAATTTAGTAAAAATGCAATTAAGCAAAACATATAGTACAATAGATTATTGCAAGCAAGGAATAAACAATCCTATAATGAAAGGAATTTAATTATAGGACAATGATTGTGGTGATAAAATAAATACCATATGGATTTTCAAAAATAGAATACTCCAGAAAACAAAAAAGACTGAAACTCATAAAGACGTGGAGAAAAAACATAGAGTGTGTTTTGTAGTGGTTTTCGAAACAACTGAGCTATCAAAATAAGCAGATTAGAGTTTTTACGGATTGCATCAATATTATTATTTTGAAATGCCTCGAGGGCCACCCAGGTTTGAAGATCAGTTATAGTGTAAAGTTAAACATTTTCTACCTTATATTAATTAGTGAACAGACTTAGTAAGCAAAAGGACTTGCATTCGTAGTTAGCTTATGATCAAAAATTATAGACTAGCCTGAATTAGCAGTTGAACATTATATGTCTTCCTATATATATTTATTAGTATGTATATCAACTATATTAGGTTTTGGACTTTATATATCTGCTATATGTATGTATTTTATTGTGTGTGTATAACTACAACCATATCTGTTTAATGTTTCATGCGTATGTACATCTTACTTATAATATTAATGTTCATTACATTAATAAATTGTTTTCTCTCACTCCATGATTAGTGAGTTAAGACATAGCGATCCTTCATCTGAATTATTATTTTAAAAAAAGTATTTATACAGTAAAGATTTGCCTATTTTTTGTGTAATATATAATATAAAGAATTCATGTAAAATGAAAATGTTGTTGCACACACACAATTTAAAATACAAGAAAGCTAGGAATAATGTTTCATGCGTATGTGCATCTTACTTATAATATTAATGTTCATTACATTAATAAATTGTTTTCTCTCACTCCATGATTAATGAGTTAAGACATAGCGATCCTTCATCTGAATTATTATTTTAAAAAAAGTATTTATACAGTAAAGATTTGCCTATTTTTTGTGTAATATATAATATAAAGAATTCATGTAAAATGAAAATGTTGTTGCACACACACAATTTAAAATACAAGAAAGCTAGGAATAATTATATAATATTCACAAATATAATAATCTATTAAAATAAATTAAAACAATAGTTATGTTTATTCAGCTATTTTATTTATAAAATATAATATTAAGAAATAGTTGTTTCAATACAATTATTTAAGTTTTCAATACTTACAACCTGCATATTGAATTTAGCATGCGATCATTGAACAAACACATCATATTTCAAACTAAGATTATAAACTATTAAAATTTAGAAAGCAATTTTTTTTTAATTTAAATTAGGAATTAACTTTCTATTTTTATATATATGAACAAACAATTTATCAACTTACAATATAATAACCAGTAATATTAATAAAATGCAGTACAAATAAGTAAATAAATCCTTCTTAGTGCATTCCAAAGAAACACAATAGTTCAAATGTTCATCCCATGAGCTTTAAATAATTCATTATGATTTATTAATCTAGTGAATGTAAAATATATTATGAATTATTATCCAAAAGAAAATACGTTATTAAATTCCTAATATACTTGAAGTATTATTTTTGGCATAATAAAGAAATTGATATCATAAATAGCATTATATACAAGCAGACACTGCCTCCATTTATAACATAGGCTATCCATAAATAAATTGATTCAAATCTTACATTGAAATAATCCATCACTATTATAAAATGATATCCTTAAGTAGAAACAATTCACATACATAGCATTATATTATTAATTTCAATGTTTAATAATCAAAACATTTTGTTTATCCATGACAATCAACTTTCAGTAGAGAAGCATTAAATTGAATTTGAATTCAGAAATTTTCTTTCTCCTCCTGACAAATGCTTCAAGATACCAGATGGTTTCTTGAACAAATATATTCCTTTTCTAGTCCATCATTTCATAATTATCTAATAAACATTTATAAAATAAAATATATAAAAATGTTCGGATTTGCTTCAATGAGAGTCAAAATATTCGACTGATATTGAATTGTTCCACCTTATTTATCCTTTGCAATAAATAATATCATTCATCACTGAAGCCAAGATTACACTCATTCTTCACCCAAATATTAAATTAAGATTTATCCTGCATGTCAAAACCAAGATTTTTTTATAACAAAATAATAAAATATATATACAAAATATTATTTCTCAGTGATTATACAAAAAATATATTTACACTTTCTTTAACTTAATGCAAACTAAAAAGTCCTTCTATATTCTTTTCTCCTCTGTCTTTGTTGTCTTCATATATAATATTGATTCTAAATTCTTTATTTATTTTTATGTGTGTTCAAATTTTGTAGATCTGATGAAGACTGCATGGTACAGTCGAAACTGTAATCAATAATAAAAGTTTTTTTGCTGAAAAGTGAAATGTGTGAGATTTTTAAAATTCAATATTAAAACAATTTAAACTACATTTTCATAATATTAGGTGAAACATATAGTTTATACATATGATCCCAACTTAAACATTACACATAATGTAAACAAAAAATGTACATATTTAGAAAATTAAATATTTGTTGTAATGTTCATCATGTACTAATTATGACTGCAGAGTTACAAATATATTTAAGTATATTCTTTTTAAAGGAATAAAATTAATTTATGTCATAATATTACATTCTCCTAACATTTTTTTGTCATAGCAACCATTTCAACACTTCCTACTATTGCCTAATCTTTTTAATACTAGAAAATACAAAAAAAATTATGCTTGATCTTATTTATATGATTTGGTAATATTTTTACCATCGCTTAACTTCCTAAATAAAATAAGCAAAAAAATCATAATAGGGTTTACTTTTTTAATCTTTTCATCAATTCATTTTCTTCCAATGGGGTATTATAGTTTATTATTATTTTGATACTGAGTTATTAAATTTGTATTTTCTTTTATTCAGTAAATGCTAAATCCTTCCACTTATCTATTAGTCTATTTTCTAATTTCTTCTCGATTTTAGAAACAACCAGCGTCCTTAAATTAAGTTTAAATTTTGTTTTATATTTAGGAAAGAATTTCTTGTTTTATATACTTATTTAGAGAAATTAATTGCTCAATTTCAATGGTAAATTATCTTTACTGAATATTCAGAAAGGATTATCTGTATCTTAATTCTCTGAACCACAATCAACTGATACAAATCTTTCTCTCACCATCAATTTGAAAAGGTGTCTACAGCAAATGCTAACTACAATAGAATAATCATGTCAAACATATTTATATCAACCAGGGTCTTCTACAACTAGTAAGCTCATACATAAGTGAAGAAATCCTTTGTGACAAAATAAATGTATGAACTTTTCTTATCACTAAACTGTTATGTCTGGCAGATTAATGCTGATCCAGAAAATTCTATCTTGTTCAATCCAAAAATGCACAAGTTTTCATAATTTCTATAAAATATTTCAAGATTACTTGAACATATACTGTATAATCCAGATATATAAGAAATCCCTATCAGCACAACACAATCTTAATATCCATAATGGCTTTTAAAATATCCACACACGCCAATCTTCTTAACTTTCTCTAATATATCTTTATCAATGTTCACCTACAAATGTTTTTAAAATATGACATTATATGGCTCTTTAATAAATTTTTAGCTCTGACCAAGAATGCACTTCATATCTTTTTATAATTTCATAAGAATTTAAATTGAGGGCATATTCTGGCACTTCTTTATAATTGACATGCATTGAGATTTACTTTTCCTCAATATGCTGATATTTTATAAATGTGTTATTGCAGCTTACTTTTGATACTTCTAGATCCTCTGTTCTCCTTTAAAAAGTCATTTATATTGGGGCTATTCCTTCATAATATGTCTTTCTTTGTACAAAATTTCAGATCAAACTTTTCCTCTACATGCTCTCTCCATTCGGTTTTCAACTATCATTAAGATCTTCTTTGGATATTTGTTGATGCTTGAAAATATCTTTATTTTTTGAAATATAGTTTTTTCATTGCAAATTGATACATGCTTCAGTCCTTTTATTGTGTTTATTTCAATACATTTATTTCACTATCACTTTTTTGTATATCTTATATTTTGTTTATTTTTAAATATTATTTTAATAATCTCCATACTTACTTTTTCATCTTCATATAAAAAAAGATACAATAAAAGACAAATGATCCCCAAGATGCATTTCATGCTGAATCAGCACTCATTAGTTGGCCCAGGTCGTCAGGTCCATATATATATTTATTACATGAAGAGTATTTATCTATGGTGAATTGTCACACCTTTATTTACAATCTCCAAACTTGCTCCACTCACAACCTCGACTTCGTACATTTTTGATAAACCTAACTACATTTATCATTAATCATTTATTAAACTAGAGTTTTTCTCTAGCATGGATATAAACTTTAATTCAAGTTAAAGATTATTATATCTGATTTTTTACACACACATATTCATGGCTTTTCACCTTCCAGAAATTCTTGTATGCGTATTATCGATATACATTTTTCAAAAACGGTTCTTATTTTAGTATGTATTTTGTATTTCATTTCATATTATTTTCCAGAAAATATATATTTTTAAATAGATCTAAAATTATAAGAAACATAGGCCTTTCCTATCATCCATATAAGGGCAATCCTTGCATCACTTGAATAATTTTTTTATTGGTGATGATGTACTCATTCGGAATGAATTAGAATATTTTCTATCATTCAAGAGATCACTCTTAATTCTTTCATACAAGATTGAATTTTTTCATCTTTTTTCCTGATTATCTCTCTTTTTCTATTTTAATACATTTAGTTGAGGGTATCTTCTAGATTATTACATTATCCTAATTTTTTATGAGTTAGCACTTTTCCATGTTTTTCTACTTTTTCAATAATTGAAACCTATGGGTAACTCTCACCTCAACACAAAATATTAGCTTCACTCTTAAATTGTTTCTTGGGGGTAGGAGGTAGAATAATTTGAATACTAAACTTTTTTTTCCATATCTTTCTAGATTTTAGACACATATTTATTTTGTTAAAAAATTCAGTTTCTTATTTATGGTTTTCCTATTAATTTCAAAATCCTTTGTTTTTGAAAGGTAGGTTGTGATGAATTATCTTATTTATGAATATATTTTACTTGACAACCTGACATTTAAAAAACTAAGTGTAGCCTTCACCACTTCCCAGTCAGAAATCTCTCTTAAGTAACTAGGTATTGAATTTCTTCCTGGTGATGTTAAGTCCAGAAGTTACTCAAGGTTGCAATTGTATACTCCGCATAAAATGTAGCTTTCCTAATTAGAAAATTTTCACTATTTTTTTAGACAGATTTTAATTAAATACTATTTCCACTTGCATCCTATCTTCTATCTATGAGTTGAATTAGTATAAAATAGGTTTCCAGGCTGTCAAGATATTCCATAGACATCTCATCCACAATATCTCTAAAGATCTGCATTTTTTAAAACTGATTGATGCCACACGTTACCTCAGAACCCTCACTCATACTATCTCTATGGCACTATTTCTATAAAGTTGTTTTGGCACCAATTCTGAGTTTCTTACTTCATTTGTATATGTTCAATTTCTTTCTTGTTAATGCATTAACAAAACTTTTAAGGTTTTCTTATACTCTTTTTTATGTGATTTTTCATCATTGCTACTCATTACAATCTGATGCTAAATTTTAGATTCATTTTTCTTCTTTTTAATCCTTTGAATGTGAAATTCCCACTTCTTTCTACAATGCACTGCACAGCTTCCTAAGTATCCATTTTGTTACTCTTTTGATAATATTTTCTAAGTCAGTAGTTATTTTTTATTGCACAATATTTACTTTCCATTGCAAATTGCTTTTGAACTTAAAATTTTTTTTTTTAATCTCTTGCACAATCTTTTGACTTTTCTTTTTATTTTTGCACCACTTTTTGTTTTTCATTGCTTTTTTGTGATATTCTTTTATAGTTTTTCAACTTTCATCATTTTTCTGCAGAATTTTTAGTGCATCTTTTTATATAGCCTTTCTACAATTTTCTCATTTTTCTCTATAAACTCTTGATAACTCACTTCTTTTTTTTTTTGCTGTACTTCGTTTATAGTTTTTGATTTATTAGTAAGAATTTTTTTTTTATTTTTCACTCCTATACTTTCTTCCATGATCTTAATTAACCATAGGTAAGTTTTCCTTCTGCAGGTTTCTTCACTTTCTGAATTGTTGCTTATTATTTTTTATTTGAATACTGTTTGGAGACTTCTTGTAATGATTATTCTGAGTCTATTTGCTATTAATGGCTGTTTAATCTCTTGTATTGCTGGATGTTCTGTAATATACTGCTGTTCCATTTCTTATTCCATTTATATTGTTTTTCACTGTGATTATTTATTTCTTTTTTGTTTTTTCATTTATAAAATGCTACTGTGATATAACTTGTTACTTATACAATAATTTTCATATCTGCATCATTTGCTCCAATCTGTAAATGCATCTTTCTTTGCCAAAAAGATATCTCAATAAAACTTGTTTACCCAATTTCTCTCACTTTCCTCCCATT